>NTHP01000059.1:142486-179318 GCA_003416845.1 Oplegnathus fasciatus
AAAAAAAAGGAGCCACTTTCCAACCACAGGGAACTGGACCGGCTGCTGCAAGTCAGTCCAAAAAAGGGCAAAACTAAACGAAAAGAACATCCTGTGTGAGTGAAGGGCAGGACGGAAACTAGACAGAGCGGATGACCAAAGAGCGGACATGAAGTGAGTACAAACTGCAGGTTTTCTGCCACTTTTTTTTTTTTTTTTCAACTATCAGACTTATTAGTGATTGATAGCACGGACAGGACCGACTCAAAAGGCTGCATGTGGATTCAAATGACCTTTCCGCTGCCTCAGTGAGAAAGTCCAGATGCTCTCCAGTATTCCAGCCATTAATAACTTTAACAGCACATCAAAACAAGATCACATCAAGAAAAGCACAACCAAAGAAGGTCTATCTAATTAGTGGACTTGTACCATTGTACGTTTTTATGAGCTTACCCTGAGCATGTTAACAAATGTGTCAAAGTCTTCTTCCAATGGTGCTCCCTCCATTGGTAGTGGTAATCTGTAGTACCTGCAATACAACAGATTGTTACCGAGAGTTGAACCTGCGCCTGTGTTGTGTCAACACTGCCATTATGTAGGTCATAGCACACGGCACGCACACATCTGACCTAAAGTAAGACTCGACAGCTGAGCTCCCTCACGTTGTGTTTACCAATCTCATGAGTCTCAGTCTCTTCGCCTCCTCTGATAATCCACAAGGGATGATCAAATCAAAACTGTGGGATTGTTAATGTTCTCTTAAAAAACCACCACCTGCGATTTCAAACTGTCTATAATAAAACATCCAGCTGCTTTCTTTTGACTACAAAACTTCAAGAGAGTCAGAGACGAGACTTCGGCAGTCTCCTCTGGGGAATAATACATTCTCTTGCCCTGGTAATGTTGTGAGCAGCTCACGACATCTCAATAAAGCTGACACTGCTGATCTGATTGCAAACAGGATGCTACAATCTTTAGTTTTTACGCCCACCCCTCCCCTTTCTTACGAAAAAAGCAGGGCAACCAGCCTTTGCACAAACAAGCGCCACTATTTATAACCTGCCCTGCATATTCTACGGCAGACGGCCACACATTAACTAGAGGGGAGCTAAAGACTAATAAAGAAACAATGTAAACAACCTGTAGGCCGGCATGGTGAACATGGGCCTCTTATAGACCTCTTCGGTCACATGGATGTCCTCCTCACATGTGATAGAGATCTTCTGCGGCTCGTCTTTGAAGTACTCGATGTCGTTGTAGACGTAGAAGACGTTTTCGTTGAGCTTGGCAAAGTCATGGAGCTGCGGAGGAAGGAAGGAAGGAAGAAGGGAGTGTTTGAATACAACTGTATTGCGCCTCTGCTCTGTCACATGCAGATGCTGAGTAAGTGTACGTTCGTCACCTCCTTCCTGACGGTGAGCTCCAGGCCCTCCACCAGCTCCTCCTTTTCCAGGCCATGAAGGTTCTCATGTAGGTTTTCCTTCCTCCTGGGGGTGTACGGCACAAAGTCGTCGTCCTTGTGCAGGAAAACCACCGGCTCCTCTCTTACACAGAAGAATATAACCTCCTGTTTGCAAAAGCACAGCCAGGTATGCATCAAATAATAGCTTTTTGAAAGAAAATGGTTGTTGCGTTCGACCAACTACACCACTTCCAAGAGCAACTGGAAACAATCTGTTGTCATATGGCATGCAGCACATGAGTAAGGACTTTAGAGAGGCCTGACGTATAATTTTGTCAATTTCATTTCAATTAGGGTCAGCTTCTGGCTGCTGTAAGAAGAGAGATTCATTTTCCACTGGTACACACGACCGCAACTTTCTGTTTGCTCAGTTCTACGATTCAGCCACAGCCTCCACTGAGCACTTGACTCCTCAAATATTTACTGACAACACGGCCAGAAAGAGGCCAGGCAGAGCTACGCAGGAAAACACAGGAAAATTAAGGGCATAAAATCTACCAGTCAAACATAAGAACAATGTATGTGAACTTGTATAAATGTGTATAGTAAAGAAAATAACAGTGACCTCGTGTCCTTGCGCCTGGAGCCTCTGGAGAACCTGTTTGAAGCCATTCAGGCTCGGCTGACCCATCCCATACAGCGGGTAGGATCCCTTGACTTGGCGGAAGTTGGGCGCTCCGTAGCTGCCCGTGGTACTGAGGACATCTGCCTTGCTGTACACATCCTGGACCATGAAGTACTCCCCCTAGCACAACATTTCACTGTGAGTATTTGTAAATTCTGCAGAGCAAACACGTCAACACTAAAGTAGTTGAATAAATCTGAAAATGGTGTTTACACGTGACAACGACTCGCATCCTCACTGGCATTTTAAGCTTTTTAGTGACGTGTTTAGTTCCTCAGCCACTCTAAAACACCACAACAATCAGAAAATGGCTAAAATCTCTTCTTCTTCTTCTTCTTCTTCTTCTTCTTCTTCTTCTTCTTCTTCTTCTTCTTCTGTTGGCAAATAACAAAACTGACAGAGTCTGGTTACTCTGTTGTCTCAACAGGTTAAATCTCTGTTCTGTCAGCTCCATCTCCTCAAAATTACTTATATTTTCAATAGAGCTGAGTATGTCAAAATTTCTCAAAATACTGACGTATTTTCCAGTTTCCATTGTCAGTTTCAAGTATAAAATAATGACGTGACTGTGGTTTATAGAGGTTAATATTAATTCCTGAACTGCTGTACTTTAACTATCAATCAAATCACCATTTCATTCTTAATAGTTGTCTTGACTACGTAAATATAAATACAGATCACTGATTTGTTACGCTCAGCAACCAACAAATCCCTTATCGAATATTTCATTCACGATCTCGTTCGCCTCTTTCTGATATTCTGATATTTGTGGGAGCGTACTCCCAACAAAGGAAGGGGAACGAGCCCCTTGCTTAAATATTTATCTGTCATGTTAACGTAAGAACTTGTGGCATTTTTGACAACTTGAGAAGGACGAATGCGCCGCCTCGGCGTACCGCCTGTGTCACTCCATATTCTGTGACCCGTCAGATTCTGTGACCTGCAGTGCAACAACAATTTCACCTTTAAGGTAACATTAAGCGCATCATGCATGCAGAAAAATCATTCATTCATTTTGTTGATATTTGCTGAATGATTAAGTAGAATTAATATTATTTCCACTGTGCTGTTCTTACTTCTGCAGCTGTAGCACAGCCCCCCAGTAAGGAGGAAACGCAGTTTTTTCTTGCAGCAAAAGGAAAAAATGAGTCAGGACAGGGTTAATGAATGTCACAGAGCAGTGACAAAATATGTGGTGAAAGCCCAACACCCTTTCAGCACAGTAGAACCTGTGGAACCTCACTGGTTTAGGTATGATACTGTGTGAAATAAAAACAGAAGATATTTCAACAAAGATGTCTTCATTCCCCACCAAACAAACGACCTAAAATGATCTAAAAAGATTCTATAAGGAATTTGAAACGGTTCAAATTCCCTTAGTGGATTCAGATTTGATCAAATCCTATAAAAACCCATCCCTACTGACACCATTGTGTGTGGATTGTGTGATCCTAACTTGTTCTCTTTTCGTGTCCCAATTAGTGCGGATGAAAGGAAAAGATGCGTCCTCAAATGTATCCGCCTTCATGTGGACATGATCTTACTGTAGGTGAAACTACTGACCTATCTAGACATGTAAACAGAGGCTGCGGGTTAACACTGACAAAACACTGCATGCCTGAGCAGACACAGCAGAGGTGACGGAGCTGATCAAAGCCCTGATAGAAGGGTGACAACAACACGTTTCAATGGCTGCCCCAGATCATAAAACAGCGCATGACAATGCCCCCGTGCCACTCTGCAATTTGGACATGTGAATGTGAAAAGAGCATAAAGACAGGTGAGATGATTCCACAACAGTGCGGCGCCTCCTTGCAGCTAAGAGGTCTGTCCTCACCTGCACCAGGTAGTGCTCGGGCATAGTGTCCGATATCCGCCCGACTTTGTAGTTGGTCTTGAGGATGTCATCGTGAATCTGAAATTCCTGTCTGCAATTATACCTGTAAAACAGAGAGCAACAGCAGGTCTGGATGGTAAACAGAGGTCAATTCAATTATCAGCTACTATTTGCCAGGCCTGGATTGACAAATGAGATGATAACAGGGGCAAACACGTGGGCTGAGGGGGGGGGGACGTCACCACAGTGATCAAAGAGGATTAACACCCAATTGTGAGAACGCGGATTCGGGGAGGGACTTACGTGATGACGACAGGTGCGACTTTGTTGGTGATAATGGACTTGGCCTTGTTGTTGTGGATGTTGACTGTCTGAAAGGGGCTCATGCTAAGAGACTGCCTGCTGTCGGCCATCCCGTTGCCATGGACACTCTCAAGCGGCGACGCTACGGAAACAGGCTGTGGCGCGGCACTGGCAGTTGTACCCATGCTCCACAAGCAGCTGTGAATGACATCGCAGCGGACTCAGAAACAGGAAGCAAACGCACTCGCACACACACACACACACACACACAGTGGCAACACAGACATATTTGGGGAGTGAAGACACTTACAGACATATTTAAAGTGTGAAAAGTTAAACGGTGAATGTCTCACGCTTCCACACTGAAACTGGTGTATTAGTCACTGATTTTATATATGAATAACATACAAAATAACACAAGCAGTATGGCTCTTGGGATGGCAACATCGGTCTGTTCAGACTTAAATATCTCAACAACTATTGGATGGCTTGCTGGGAAATTTGGTACAGACATTTATGGTCACCTGAGGACGAATAATGCAATAACTTGGATGCCCTGCACTTTTATGTAGCGCCATACTTTGATTTATGATCAAACACTTGTAAAACTAAAGACATTTACTGCTCATTAGTAAATGTTAGAATGCTAACACGCTAAACTAAAATGATGAACGTGGTTAACATTATACAACAACATACTAGCAATTTCTATGTGAGGCTAGTTGTTTCCCCCTGTTTCCAGTTTCTGTGCTAAGCTAAGCTAACGGCTGGCGGTAGCTTCATAGTTAGCGTACAGACATGAGAGTGGTATCATTCTCCTCATATAAGTCTCGGCAAAAAAGTAAATGAGAGCATCTCCCCAAACATCAAACTATTATTTTAAATGCGGACCTCATATTGTGTTTTTTTTAAATCATTTTTGCATTCATGATACACACCCATGCAGAGGTTTATGGTTCGTGCACATGTATTTATTTCATCCAGCTGCTGAATCTAAAAGCCGTAAATATGAGTTATCATTCTCTACACTTGAGATACTGTGAGACTTCTCCTACTATCTTTTCAAATTTAAAAAAATAACAGAACAGATTGAACCTGTTTGATGCCTCTGCATCTGAAAAAGAGCCAGTTTAGGCTATGTGATAAATCACACCATTAATGTTATGTAACAGGAGCAGTTTTGTGAGTCTTTTGAGAGAGAGAGAGAACATGCAGAGGATTAGCCAGTGACTCATGAAATCCCCCTTTTAGCTTTAGTCAGCACTCAAATTACAATCATTACTTTCATATCATATCTCTGCGATTTAAATCATGGTGGAATGGGTTTAGAATCGAGCGTGACAGTATTTATATTTTAATCACACAACTTGATACGGAGCACTCAGACCCCCACGCGAGCCAGCCACAGGTTTCAAGCAAACCTCCTCCCCTCTGAATAAACAGTGAGCTTCGCAGGGAGCTCTGCAGATAAACAAACGGGTCTTCCGACAAGCCAGCAGCCAGGAATAACACTGCTCCTCAACATCACTTGTAACGCGTAGCGGGGTCAGGAACCTACAGCACCAGAGGAACACACACGATTCCCACATAAAACCATAAACAATACACAGAAAAGCACAGTGTGTCACCCAGCACAAGCTCACAGATACACATACTGTAACACTGAAGTTGAAGACCAAAACCACAGAATCGATCCAACATCAAAATCTACTTGGGTTGACTGTTGCCGCCTGAGCTCAAAGCACCTCCGTGTGATCTCTCTGGATAAAAGTGGACTCTCATTATGCAGAGAGAAGTGCCGGTGAGTCACCGCTACTCTCCTCTTTGTTGCGTCTGGATCTGAGTGGGCAGGTCAACCTTGTACTCGGAGACCTTTTCACTCGGTAGGGAGATTCTCTTCTCACAAACACAACAGGAAAGATAACAACATATTGATTTGCTTGTCACTTTGTCTGCTGGCACGGTTAAAAAAAATTCAGATACAAAGTCTGAAATGTTTTTACAGCTTGACTTGAATAATTGTATGATTTTAGGGCATACTGTGAAATAACTGCAGAGCAAAAAGAGGCAGAAGCTCTACCCAAGTTCCATAAAAGGAAGCCAAGTTTTAGAGAATACTGTGCTCCAGCTGCCCAAATCTATTTGAGTCCTCACCACATACCAAAAGCATCT
Source organism: Oplegnathus fasciatus (assembly GCA_003416845.1). Taxonomy (NCBI): domain Eukaryota; kingdom Metazoa; phylum Chordata; class Actinopteri; order Centrarchiformes; family Oplegnathidae; genus Oplegnathus; species Oplegnathus fasciatus. Next base: position 148,865 of record NTHP01000059.1, read on the forward strand.
CTGTTGCCATAATTTTGTGACTACCACAAGAAAAACAGCAAAAACCCTCCGCACTGCAAAAATCCAGCAAAAATTTGACATCTTACGTGTGAGATGAGGAGCGATCGGAACTTCGAGAACCTTTTCTTTGCTGCTTGCTTTCCGCCATGGTCCAAAGGAGTGTGAGAACTTGGCATCACATCCAAAAAAAAAATGGATCCCCTCACCCACCCCCAGTGGATGGGAAACACCCCTCGCGGGAGCTCAAAGTGCCCGGCTGCTTGGCATTGGGCAAAAACTTGAGGAGTTCTTGCTTTCAGACAGCGTCCTCCTCCTCCTTCTCCTATCTCCTGTCTGATGTTGGGGAGTGGATTCATGCAAGAGACTCAAGTCTCTACGGAGGGGACCGGGGGAAGTAGCGATACATCTGGCAGCCAGATGGCTAAAGTTCAGCTCCCTTTCACAGGGACAGGCTGCACACAAAGACGACACAGTCGACTCTTGTACTGTACAGCGAGCAGCACAAAAGGAACACGCTGGAATGACAACTCAACTAATCGATCGAACGGAAAATCTATCCAAGTCATTTATCAAGCAAACATTCGCTGGTTCCAGCTTCTCAAACGTGAGGATGTACTGCTTTTCTGTGTTTTATAAAACTGTAAATGTAATATTTTGGGTTTTGGACTGTTGATCAGACCAAAAAAAATGTGATTTGAAGACATCACCTTGAGCTCTTTTTCACTATTTTTGACATTTAATAAACTAAACTAAAGATTGCTGTCATTCTGTTTCTTCATATTGTAACTTCACTTTTGTTGTTACTAATCATGCACGTTTCCATCCACTAATGATATGCCAATATTAGGAGTTGGGCGCATCAAGATAACAGATTAAGTAATTAAAAGCGCGCCAGTCAAACCTCAAACGAATGAAAACCGCTCTCCTTGATGCACCACTAATGAAAACAATGTGGAAAACATGATGGAGATATGGCATTTATATTTGTTTCATGTATAAATACTTATCGCTCCACACATTTATCATCTCTCCAGTGGAGCAGAAGCTTCAGTGGATTTATCAATACACCGACTTTTCCATCTCTGCTAAGCGTTTTTTTTAAATTTCCGGCATTTCCACTTAGGTATAAAAACAGGTGGATGGAAATGCACTAACTGTCTACTCTGTACACACGACATCTATGGTATGTATGTCTGTTCAGGAAGGGGGATCCCTCCTCTGTAGCTCTTCTGGAGGTTTCTTCCTTTTCTCCCATTAAAATAGTATTTGGGGGAAGTTTTTCCTCACGCAAACCAACAGTCTAATGATAGAGGGTGTTGTATGCTGTGTGTATGTGTGATTTTGGGCTGTATGACTAAAACATACTTGACCTGACTTGAAATAATACTAATAAAAATACACAGTTGCAGCCCTAGTGTCAGTTTAGATATAATATGAGACATGATGGATATACGACGTCTTCTGTGTCTACTTGACTTCCTATTTGGACTGAAAACAGAGCTTACAGTCCGCGCATTCCTCACAGTAAAGGGCATTTACAATCTCTGTCACTTTAAGGACATTTAATCAGTAGGTTTCCTTTACCCACCACCACAGTCATGCATGATAATGTGCATGTTCCTATGTGGCTCAGTCGAAGGCCATAAAACACTCTGACGACAGATTCTCCCGTTATCCTCATCCACACGAGAACTTCCTACGTCTTATCCCATGTGGTGTTGTTATTTGTAAAACGTCTGACTGTTAAATGAGGCTAACTGACAGAAGCTTCAGTTTTACAGACCCACGAAGGAAACGTGACATCATTAATGCTGCAGCACAACAAGTCACAACAGTAGCTTGCTCACTGAAACCGGTACATCGAAAAACCCCTCCTCTGTCTTACCTTACAGCCTGTCACCTCTGCTGCCAGACCATGGTGCACACACACACACTTTATATATACACATAGATACGGAAGTTCCTGCGACACGCAAGCTCAGCTCGTCAGCCACACTGATTTCAGCTTGGGCAGGCCTGGCCTAGCGGGCGGGCAGCCGGGGCGGAGGCCCGAGTAGAAATAGCCCTCAGTCATAAACATCCTCCTGGAGATCCAATCAAGGCAACTCATCAGAGAGGCTGTTTATCCCACATGTCAACCAGAGTAGTGTCGCACTGCTCGCGAGGCCAATAAAACAACAAGACAAACTCGGATTTCCTCTGTCAATGTGGGACGGCAATATGAAAAGTAAATGACCAAATAAATACAAGATCTCAAGCTCAGCTTTGTGCGTTCCTCTGTGACACTGCCAGCCAGGCCGCGAGCAGCTGGCCGAAGTTAGTCAAAGGCACTAATACTGAAATTCACTGATTGCACAGTAAGAATAAGACCATGGAAACTGGAACCTCCTGCCAGCCTACCAGCATTGCTCCATTCAGGGCTGCCCCATTTAAATTCAGCCGGTGTCCCAACTTTGCTGTAGCAACGTCTTCAGACAAAAGGGCCTGAGTGCAGACAGGAAGGAGTGTGCAGCTGCAGGATGCATCTGTTGGTGGCCCCGAGGAAGGATGCAGAACACTCTTCATTCACAAGAGATGCAGGGGTTCAAGAGAGATGGGTATCACTTTTATAACGCTCAGGAGATCTTTCAACACAGCTTCCCATATCGAGATGGAGAAGAGAGCCGCGGGCGTGGCAGCAACAACCACAAAAAAAAGTCCAAATTCAATGCAACTTGCCTACTTTGCAACATAGCTCATCTTATTCAAAGACATTGGGCATTTCTGGTCTCCAAGGAGGCCGCTCGTTCAGTCTGCCAATGTCAAGTCTGAAAGCCTGCTGGCTGCACAAAGCCACATAAATTATATCAATACAACATAGGCTGATGTCGTACGATGCAGTCAGGTTTTCATTTCTAAAGCACCACCACACTGAATGTGCAACAGAACTGTTCAGCATTGCTTAAAAACCAAATTTAATGAATGCCAATTAGAGATTTGGTGTAATCCAATCCCAGTCTTATTTATAACACTGACTCAATATCCCACAGTCTCTCACTCATCACAGGATACTAGACCACCAAACCATTCAATACAACCCAGTCACACACCCCCAGGCAGAGGAAGTGTAAGCACACCTTGACAGGAAATGCTTAGTTGTACTCTCTGAAACTTCCTCCCTGCAGCTGTACACATATTTCACCAATGAGGTTAAGGGTTACATGCAGGCGCGATTCCACAGGACATTGCTAGTTCCTGAGCTAAATATCAGCGCTGCGCGGAAATGAGCTCAGCGCTTCCTCTGCAGAAAATCTTTTTTGTTTCCCTTCAACTGTTCCAAAGACCTCATTGTGAGTTTGTGTCAACTTGCAGCTCTGATGTTTGTGTTTGGTCCAAAACAAATCGCCCAACAGCCTGTTCAAAAAGAGACTGAGGTATAAAGGAAGGCGTGCGATGCATTGTTCAGGGACGCAATTTCCGAATCTGATCAAACTACATCAAACAGCTTTTGCACCACGGGACAGATGCTGACTGGAAAACTGACTGAAAAGCACTTTTTTTTCCAGTTAAAGCAGCGAATCTACTGGGACAAAAACAAACTATGCCACTGCAGTGAATATGACATAAATCACATGAATAACCTTTAGCCTTCCACATTCTTGCTTTCATCACAGCTTGACACTGAGCTGCTAAAAAGGGTGTGCAAATCTATTTTTACAACCATGCCTGTAATTTATTTCATTTCAAGATGGCAATTTTATCCCCCTATGATTTCCAGGCTGCAGTAATGTGGCTTTCGTTTTTTCTAAACCCCAAACGTCTGACCACAATATTCTGTCAGCACCGCCGTGCCAGCTGACAGCATTTTCATGTGTCAAAGCCTTGGAGAGCCTCTCCACGGACAGATTTTACACCGATCTGTTAACACGTTTCCTTTCGCTTGCCACTCACACTGAAGAGGTAAACTTGCGTATGTGCAAACACATCCTGACTGAGCAGCTGCATTTTCTAAGTTGGCGTGGGAAGCCTGAATCCTGTCAAACAGGCGCTGGTCCTCTGGTGAAGGAATGAGAGCTGATAAACACTTCAGAGGAGAGACTAGGCATCACATGCCAAGAAGAATGTAATCCATGTAGCTGCGTGAATATCAAACATGACTGGTATTATAAAAGAATGTGTTAAACCAAAGAATATCTCTTAGCAAAAGGGAAAGTAGCTTTTATATTCTTTGATTTTTAGTGTGACGCGGTTGCATCGTTTTTGAATTTCAGTCTCAAGATAAAAATCACGCCGGGCATCTGAAGTGATGTTTAGACAACAGCGTGCGTTTCCTTTTGTATCCTTCAGAGACATACTGTTGGCATGTCTAGCGACCACAAGCCTGCGGCAGGACTCAAGCACCAAAACACAGAGAACGTATGAAGTATCACAACAGTACCTGACATTCAGCTGATCAGTCCACCATCCGAGAGGTGCTCGAGTGTCTGAGGAACACAAGGAAAAAAAACAGAAAATAGAGCGTTAAAAATAACTAAAATGACAGCTCTCTCCGGCAAGCAGCGGCACCGGTCTCAGTCAGACATCCTCGCTGGGATATCTCTCTCTCTCTCTCTCTCTCTCTCTCTCTCTCTCTCTCTCTCTCTGATCTGTGAGGCAATCTGTCTCTGCCCACTGATCACACTATGGCAGGCGGCGGTCTCGCATCATTAAGGCGTCCTTATAAAGCGAGTCAATGAACGTGTCCTTCAGAGAGGACAGATCCCAGGCACTCAGCAGGAGAAGGCAGAAAGGTGGTGGTGGTGGTGGTGGTGGTGGGTGGGGTGGGGGGAGACACAGCTCTCCGTCTGCATGCTCCCTTGTTGGATTTTTTGTTACTTTTTTGTATGCATCCTCTGTGCATGAGGTGCAAGGCTGCTTCGCGCATGCTGGGATTTGTGTGTGTGTGTGCAACCGTGTGCGTGCGTGGGGATGTGTAAAGAGGATGTGGAGGCGGACCCAGAGAGGCTTACTCACCATCCAGCTCGCTATCCAATCACTACCGGAGCCTCCTGGCAGAAACAGTGCCTCCCACTCATGGCAGACCTTTTAACAACCGTCTCAAACACATAAATTAAACCTTCACTTATTAAACGCATTGCAATCAACCGCAGCCGTTAACCCTCACCGACGTGATGCAAGAGGCCTGCCAGGAGGCTGACAATCAGTAACAACTGCACACAGATGACATCACGTAAGCCTAATTCACTATGATGCTCTAATTACTCCATTCATTAGCGGTTAACACATGCCATGTTGAAGGCAAACAGGCTTACAGCTGGGCAAATACTTAGATTTAAGCTTGAGGTTCAGCTGCAAAGGGCTGTGTGCTCTACCTCTTGTAGTCGTAACCCTGAGGTCAGACCAACTCATCATGCACCGAGTGTCCTATTTCATCCTGCGGGCTGTGTAAAGCAAGAACAAAGCCAACAGTGTCCAGTGATATTATACATGTACAAAAGAAAGTCACTAAGTCTGCTAAACATACACACACCTGACAACAGCTATGGCTCCAAATGAGTAAACAAAACGCCGAACAACATCAAGCCTCTCCTCCAAGTGGCTGCCTGTGAGGATTTCTTCTTACAAAAGTATGTGTAATCAACTGGCTGTCACAAGATAGTGTCCAAATTAAGCTTATTTGCAAAAGTGGCGAGCGGTTTCTCGAGATTTCTCGAGATATGGATGTAAAATCTGCCGCTGCCACACCTGTTCCTTCCTTCCTGCAGCAGCGCAGGCCAAACCTCTGATGAATGTGAAACAAAACCCTCCCATGGCCCCAAAAACCACAGAGCATGAATGAGTCAATCCTGCATGTGAACAAGTGATTTTGTCGGATCCAAAACCAAATATCAAGAAACAACAAGTTGCCAAGTAGACGTCACTGAAAGACACATAATTTAAAGGAAACAGATCCGCAAAAGGACACATGCAGTTACTCTGACAGGTTCAAATCCTTCATTTCCTTCCTTTTTTTTTATTAGATGGCGATAAAGCAGAGCACAATTTGGAGTAAGAGGATGTTGAAAGAAGAACTTCCTCTCTGCTTAATGTATCCAATGGAAAAAGGAGCGTACGGTTAATATCACCTGTCCTTTCTCAGGTCTGGTGTCTGTCTTACCCCCCCAGAAGCCAATTTGCTAAAAAACTTGTAGCAGCAACAGGAAAGGAGGAGATAGTAAAGGAAAATATTTCACCTGAGCCAAAGTTCAGCTCCTCAGAGCAGTATGAGCATGAGAGTAAAATGATATTTGGAGGCAATATTAACTCTTAAAAAAAATGTTCTCTATATTTTTTCGCAGTATGGGGACATCACTGGTGAATCCATTTTTTTTTCCCTCTTTCAAAATATACAGTATATCACCAACACTAACACTCCTGGGAAGATGAAATGACAATGAGATCATCCAAAGGGACACATTTTGGGCGATATTAAATATTCCCTTGAGTCCACTGATCAAATATGACACCTTGTGGTAAAAATGATCAATTGCACTCAGTCGTGTACACAAGATTTCTAGTCACTGGGACGCAGATGTTCATTATCTCATGACAATTACATCAAACAGGTGTTTATACAATAACTTGGCAACAATTTAACAAATACTTTAAAGGCTGTGAATTAATGGAGAAAATCAAATACTTCTCATACTGGCTGAAGCAACCCTGGGTTTTTAGGGCGTTAAACTTGCCTGAAGAAACCCCAAACCTAACTGGACCCCTGTTTTGAGTCAGTTCCCAACCAAGATCCCTACTACCCGTAACTAGTTTATAATAAAGCTAGGGCTATGACTACATTTCACAACAGAAAATCAGCAACTTTTCCAGTTAAGCCTGGGAGGAGTAACTTTTCTGTTCCAATTCTCTTATCAAGATAACCGAGAATAAACAGCTCAATCATTTATGATCCAGGTGTCCATTCATCGAGGAGTTTCATGCTCTCACTCTTGATTAATTGTGATGTCCGCGGTTTGATCTGCGCTCTCGGCTGTCAAGAGCCGGTTTCTGTCTTCCCCCAGGAAGGTAAAGTGATATGAACAGAAGAGACTGATCCCAGCTGCACGGGCTAAATCAAACAAAGGCCGGGACTGCAACACATCAAAGGGCATCATGTGCTTTGTCTTACTGGGATATGGACTTTTCATACTTTTACATTGCAACTAATAGGAAGAATGAACATGTCTCAGCACATTTCATGCATGTTGATCATGTATATGGGTATAAAGAAATGTAATGATTCACAAAAGTACTGTTTCTGCATGTTTTATGTTGGCTAAAACAGAGTATGTTTGAGCATGTAAGTTCATTTTTGGCCTTTGGGAACAATATGTGTAACAAAATAAGTTCAAAAGGTGCACTTAATAGCTTTTCAGAGCTTTCAATCACATCTCTTTCAGTGAAGAAGCTAGTAAATGGACCTTTGATTTTAAATAATTTAGTGTTCAATATGGCTTTATCTTAGAGTATATGCAGAATACATTCAAGCTGGTAAATTGCTTGCAGAAGTAGGTTAAAAGCTGCTTAAAAAGTGTGACTATGTATACAGATACATTGAATGTGCTGTAGTTTTTCAGGCAGTGTTTATGGCACACATTCACCGTGCATCACAGTAAATGAGAAAATTTGTGTGTTTTAAGAAAATAAAAGCATAAATTAACATTTATCTGAACGTGCCTTTGTTTCCATGTGTCTGCCTGATAACGAGCACCAACTGGAGGTCCCAGTTTACCCAACTTTTTTATCATTCATCACTGCCTGTGACTAAATGCCGTGCACAATACAGTGCAGGCAGAGAGAGTGGGGGCTGCCAAGCACATGTATGCCCCATCAACCACACAACACACTTCGCATCATGAAAATCATGAAAAAAGTGCTCAGCTGCAAGTATTTAAAATGCATAATAAATAAAGCTGTTCAGAGGCTGTGGGAGTCTTAGCATCCATAAAAAACGGCGTGAATGTGAACTTTCAGGCTGCCGTGGCTCGTGCAACAAGAGCCGTAAACTTTTAAAGCTTACTCACCATTTCAGCACACGGTGGGTGAAAAAGCGACTGGCCTTAAAGAAAACACGGTTTCACAGCTCGGGTTTGTCCGGTGTGGAGGGTGAAGTCGAGGTGCACCGCTTTCTGCTCATACCACGGGGAAAAACATCCATTGATGTTTTTTTGTTTTTTTTTTGGCCTTTCCCGAGGAAATTTACGAGGAAAAGGATTTCGCTATGTGAATAGAGACGGACGGCGCATGCGCAGTCTGCGGTCATCCTCGGATGCTCTCTGCTAGTCTCTCTAACACAATTATTCACTTCAAAACCTTTAATAAATGTGAATTACTGAACTTTGAGACTTTGAGACTTCATGCTGTTCTATATCTTGTGAAGACAGTTTGAAAAACACAGACATCTTCTAATATCTTTATGTTATTATAGAAATATCACTTAAAACTTATATATATACACATTATAGTAATATTAGTATATTAGGAATAATAATATGACAATCCAAAACAACATAAAAGTATAGTAAGATTACTAAAAATTCAATACTGACCTTATATAAGCTATACATAAGTGTATGAATATAATAAGTGAACTTCGGAAAGTTATGATTAAGAGAGATAAGGTGGCTGTTTCCTGTTTAAGGTCATTGACTTATCTTATTTTGTGGTGCGCCTCTTTTTTTTAATCTCGGTTATTATCTTTTATCTTAATGACCTAAATGCACATGAGCCTATAGTTTATGTTTAGGGTGTTTAAAATAGAAGATAAACTGCACACAAGGTCATACTGTGCTACAAATGTTCCTTATAATATTGATGTTTTCACAGCTTGTGTCAACAATGTGTTTTATGTTAATGTTTGTAATGTTTCATTAGTGTCTTATAAGCACAGCAGCCCAATCGTTCCCCCCATAGTCCATTTCAGACGGTATTCACTAGACTACATTACACTATGGGAAAGCCTAACAATTAGTGTAAGCCAAATAGCTGAAACAATTAATCCAAGGATGAGGATTCAGGCTGCAGAAGCCCCGAAAGAACATGGCGCAAACAAAAAGTTGCGCTCCTTGTAAACACGCACCCAGGCGCCTCATTACCAACTGAATGGATGATGAGCTGTCAGGTAACAAGTCTTGAGGACGCATGTCAATTTCCTTTAATGTTCTCAGCTACTTGTTAAACATGAAAGGGGGTGGGTGAGGGTATATAAGACACCCCTAATCTCCCAGTAGAGGAATTTGTCATTAACCGGCCCAAAACATGCGCTCATTGGGACCTCTGGCCGTTGCGCTGCACGCATCTCTGCTCGTGCTGCTGGCCCAGGGGGTTCAAAAAGCCAGAGATGGAGTTTATATGAGGTCGCTGCAGCGTTTTTCCGCGGTGGACCGATCGACCGGGTACCACCTGCCGACCTACATGATGCACCTCTACAGGAATTTCAAGGCGAACTTTTCCAGGCCTTTGGATGCTATGGAGCAAGATGCCGCAAAGCAAGCAGACACCGTGAAGAGTGTGGTGGCTAAAAGTAAGATTTTGGATGATTATTTTGCAGAAAATGCACGCATTATATGTGTCGTGATGTATAAAGCACAGGGAGAGTTTATTCCTTAAGGTTTTGTAGCTGTGGGCAAAGTCAGATCTCTCCTCTACCATTTAAAGACCCTCTGAAATGTTAGGGGTTTTTTTGGCTCAAGTGTCGTCCTGTCAAAGCTGCGCGCCAGACGACCTCAGAGGGTTTCAATCCACATCCCGCTCAGGGGGTGAATACCCACGCAGGGATCAGCGTGTGAAAAGGCCGGTTTTTCTGTCTAATTCTCAAAGCAAACCTCTTTTTCCTAAATGGGTGATGTTGATTAGACATCTCGCCAGACATCCCCCTATACAAATCTCTTGTTAAGTCAAATCAACAACTTCCCTTAGTTCTTTTTTCACACTTGGCTTGATTAGATTAGAGCTCGGGATTTAATGGCACAAGCAGCCAACAGAGGAGAGCCATCCCCGCTGCTGAATCCGATTCCACATCGCTGCTAGGTGTCAGAGTTATTACCTATTTGTTTGACCGAGGATATGCAGAAGCCAGGAGAGGCAGAGATGTGTTAAATGATTGGTTTCGGCTCGGGCTTTGGTTTGAGTGGATTAATAGCGAGGAGGGTTTGCACTTTTGATCAACAGTCTAGCTAAATGGGCCAATGCACTGGACAATACAGAAGTTAAATGTTTAAGATGCTTTAATCCTTTAGATTAATTTGAACCTCACCTGTTCATTGAATTACAATGAAGCCCCCATTACAAATGTGGGCGCAGCGCATGTTGTCCTGCACTGGAACAATGACCGGATTGTTTTTAAGATGCAGCTTTGATTTGCTGAAAAATCTCCATCAATACGCGCATTAATCAAAGGGATTTATATTTTACATTTATTATTATCCCTACACCTCACTTTGCAAAACAAAAGAGGTGGCTGGACCTCCAAATAATATAAATCATAACCGTAATTTCCTCCAAAATTGCTATTAATATAGATATATTACCGCGATGCCACCATTCAGACTCATTATTTTCAAAGTTTGATATAATAAAAACAGACATTGTTTCTGGAGTAGGGACGCATCATAACTGACAATTTGCTGATGTTTGCAGGCATCCATTTCAGTTATTTCAATACACATACACAAATATTTTTCTTTCACTGCAATACCACCATGTATTTGTGGGCTATGTGGATAGAATATATATATATATATCACAGTATAGACAGTATAATTTTATATGACAATATTGATATGTATTGTGATAAAGTGGCCTATTTTTTGTATTCAATTGAGAAACTGAATGTCTGTTTTTGACAAATGCAGTGAATTAAATAGAAGTAGTTCATCACAATAATACAAAAATCCTATGAATTAAAACTGCCGACATTGGCCTAATACAACCAGGGATATCACATAGAAATTAAACAATATAAAAAAATCTCTGGTGGCTGACAAATTTCTATTGTTTCACAATATTTACTGCTATACCGGCCAATCCCACCACCATGTGTCTACTTTCCACGAGTTTAGTTTATAGATAGAGAACCTGCTGCAGCATATGTTCTGATTTATTACTATTTAATACTGTCTCCAAAAGCAAGTCTTAAATCACTAAAGGAGATAAACACAAATGACCCCAATTTAAATATGACATTTAGTAGTTAACATAACATTTTCATAACTTAACATGTTGGTTCTTGCATTTTCTTTCTACAACAGGTGGATTTTGCTTCCACTGGAAAGCTCTCTGCCACATTCATTTGTGTGTTGTCATATATTAGTCATGAGTTTGATATTTATCCTGATTTTAGCATAATGTCCACTAATGATAAGCTGTCTGATACAGTGTGTACTCCAATTATGCTAATCTTTCTCTTTTCACTACATTAGGTTTGACATACAGACAGAAGAGCTGGATTGCGACCTTTGACCTCCATGCCTTGCTGGCTGACAAACAGATCCAGGCAGCAGAGCTGAGAGTCCGGCTTCCGCGGACGCCGAGCGCTTCCAACATCACCGTGGAGGTCTATCACCAGGCCTGCCATACGCACAAGAGCTGCCAGGAACAGCAGCTGGTGGGGCTGCTCACTGAATCATCACTGGTCACTTCATCACAGAGCTGGAAAGTGTTCAACATGACTACTCCTCTCTTGAGCTGGCTCGAACAAAAATCGACGGCGAGGATTCGACACAAGAGAGTGTCGAGACGAAGGAAAGTGGCGAAGACAAAGAGAGGCCTGTCGCTGCCTGATCAGCCCGTCTATGTGGCGAGCCCGAGAGGAGAACAGGACGTGAGTGACCGGGCCTTGTTGGTCGTCTTCTCACACACTGGCTCTGATGAAAACTCAAAGGCCAAAGCGAGCTTGCTCCACACTGCTGAACAATCCAAGTTCCTGTCCCCTGCTGAAATCAAAAAGGCCCGCTGGCCAAAGAGGCGCAGGAGCAAACGGGGCCAGAGAGAACAAACAGTCAGAAGCCCGCAGGCGTCCAAAAGAGGGAATGAAAAACCTCTCTGTCGCAGAGTCGACCTGCATGTAGACTTTAACCAAATTGGCTGGGGGTCCTGGATCATCTTTCCTAAAAGATATAACGCCTACCGCTGTGAGGGTTCCTGCCCTGGTCCCCTGGGAGAAGACCTGAATCCAACAAATCATGCTTACATGCAGGTGAGCGGTGCAGCTGTATATAATTTAAATTTTCATGACCTTACACTCAGTAGATAGACATCAGTGTGTGCTGGTTGTGTTGACACCTTTTGGGACACGAAATAGGAAATACTGGAGCACACAAAAATATCTCTACATCTTTATTTACTAAATGTAGTATTCTAGTATCTAAATCCTCTGTTTTGTTTCTTCCTTTTCCAGAGTTTGCTGAAACATTACCACCCTGACCGAGTGGCATCGCCCTGCTGTGCCCCAACCAAAATGAGCCCATTAAGCATGCTGTACTACGAGAACGGAGAAATGCTCCTTCGACACCACGAAGACATGATTGTGGATGAGTGCGGCTGCCAGTGACAGCGACAACCGCCTCTGACCACGACCTGCGTTGCCGAGCGGTGTGACGGCACAGAAATGACACTGATGTGCAGAAGCGCCCGATTTGCGAAGAACAAAAGAAAACACTTAGCCAGAAGGGAAAAAAAAGCTCTTTGATATTTGTCACTGTGCACTGTGAGATTGCAGCTGATCTATGTGCAGAGATAGGATTTTTAATTTGTAATGTGAGCTCTGGTTTGTAAGGAGAACATTGTTATTTTAAGATGTGCTGAAATACAAACTCAACAACAGCATCCAGCCTTCCAGCTGTGTGCAGTTGTCACAATCTAATGAACAACTTTTATTCCCCTTATCAGTTTCATCAATGTAAACATGAAATGGCAATGTTGTTGAATATTCCAGCACTGTTTTTATTGTACACTACCATTTGCGTAACTGTAAATTAATGTATATTTATTGTAAATATTAAAACAATTGTATTTATGTACATTTGGCACATGGATTGTGTATTTTGTTATGTTTTATTACTTATACTGTATTTTCTTCTTGGCATGAGAGCATAGGAAAGGTATAACTTCACCTGTTAGGAGTGCTATCCAAGGTTATTTTAAGCACTGGCATCAAACCTTAACCTACTTAACCGAAAGCTGGCATTGATTGACTTGTAAGATTTAGGGCCTATACTCTTGTTCACTTATCCTTTGATCAAATATCTCCTGATTTAAATCAATTTTTTTGCCAATTTCAGAACATTTCATTTAGGCAGTTCTTGTCAAATGAAGAAAATGGTTTGGTAGAAAAACATATCTATATTTCTTAAATTAAGGTGTGGAAAAAAAGGATTGCTTTGGTATAATAGCACAGCTTTCTCAGAGATGCCTGGTTTGGTTTGTGCTGTCATAAAATAATATAAACAGAACATACTTGCACACATATACACAAAACACAAACACATGTCATCACTCAGATCGCTGGCATATCTACATGGAACTACTGTGTGTGATACAAAAGAACGGACACGCCAAAAGAGGTGGACTTTTCTAGTTTTAGGGTGTTTCAGCCATAGCCAAATTCCCCTCACAATCAAAATACAGCTTTGTATAGTAGAGGGATATCCAGCAAATACTGTAAAGTGGCAGTTAGTTGTGACAATGGTAAACAAACTTCTATTCTTCTGAAGCCAGAGGGCTCATTGTATTCATCCTTTGAAAATACACTGACTAACCAGGAATTTGCCAGAGTAATGTCCATGTCCAGTGGTCAAACTGGGAATAGTTGACCAGGACTGAGAGGTAAGACAACATTTAACTTCCTAATGTCAGACAAATACTTATATGGAAAAAAGTCTAAATTCAAAATATATTTAGTGATATTCAAAGTAGAGAGGAATCGCTAGAAGAACAGGATGTCCTGATGTTGCCTTCTTATCTTTTAAAAGGCCCAGACTCAATGCAAAATATTCTTATTTTAAGAAGCATGACTCAGATATAAAACGCCTGAATTGGGGACTAAACTAATATGTTGTCACCCAATATTAGCCGACTGAAACGTATCACTTTACTTTAAAATAAGCATTACAACATAATAAGTGAAGTTATTGCCTTTTTTTCTGCCTATTTTGCTTACTTTATTACCTAAATTGAGCTTCTGCAACCTGAACGCGCAGGACTGACACTCGTGAATTGGTTCAAACAGGTTGAAATATTTGCTAGCCAGCTGTCAGCTAGTAGCCTAGCATACGCCTGACTTACTATCTGTCGCTAAGCAACAAAGACTTTTATAAAGTTTGTTTAACGTTTCTAGCTTTGTGACGTGTTGCTACTGGGTCTTACTTTCCCAATGAATACCACAACAGTCAGGTGAATTGCCCTCTCCGGGGCTAAAAATACACACTCACCAAATTTGACTGTGGTGGAGCTGCTGTGGCTAACGTTAGCTAACTCTGGCAGCTGCCAGGCGCTGTAACAGTAGCTTCTAGTTTGGGTAAGTGGCTTCATGGCGTGGCTTTAATGTAACAGTAATGAAATAATGGACGTCTATAAGTTAGCTCAACAGGCTGTGTGTGTATTAGTAGTAGTGTAGGGCTGTAGTAGGCCTAAAGCTTGTTTTATATTAACTTATTCCTTACACTGGACCCTGTAGAGGAAGGAAATTCTGCTATTCTAGGTCCAGTTCAGATGATAGTGGCTTTGCCCAGTTGGTTTAAACGTTTAGTTAACCAGAAGTAACTAGTTAACATGAATACAGTTTTTAGGTACTGGCACTTAAGTATTTTCATGTTTGGGAGACTTTCTACCTTCATTACGTTTGTATAACGACTGCATTGTCAGATTGTTCTTTCAGTTTCAGAGCATTAACTTGTATTATAGTATTACAGTCAGCCGTGGAAGAAGTACTCAGATCCTCTACTTAAGTAGAAGTAGCAATACCACAGTGCAAAAATACTCTTATAAGTAAAAGTTCTGCATTCAAAATTTTACTTAAGTAAAACTAGACAAGTATTAGCATCAAAATATACTTAAAGTATCAAAAGTAACAGTACTCATTATGGAGGATGCCTGTTTCTAGATAGAGTAATATATATGATGTTACTTTAATGTTTCAGCTGGTAAAGCTGGGTCTAACTATAACTTTATATACTGCTGGGTAGCTTAATACATAATAATTTATTAGTTGATTTATATTTTGTGTTAATGATCTGAATCTGCTAGTAAGTAGTATCTCGTGTTGTCAAGTAAATGTAGTGGAGTAGAAGTATGAAGTAGCATGACATGGAAATACTCAAGTAAAATACATCAAAATTGTAAGTACTATGTAATCCTTCAACTGATTTGAAAGCATATAAATCCCCAACACTTTGAGGACACTTTCATTATTGCGTTATCTCCAGTTGTAGTGTAATTCTTTAAAATTAGTACGCTTTGTACTTTTACTTTAATTTTGAAATATGTAAAATTTTGAATGGAGGCTTGTGATGGGGTATTTTTTGCATTATTGTATTGCTACTTAGGCTACATAAGTGAATGATGTCAGTACCTCCTCCTGGATTTATTACTGTCAATGTACGGAAAATATTTACTGAGAGTGAGGGAATTTGACTTATTTTCTGTTGTTGTTGATATGATCCTATCACTCATACTGCCAGGTGGACAGAGCCAGTGATAACACACATACTGCACTAACTAACATAGTATTGACTCAGTGTAGCAGGTGTGTTAACTGCATGAAGCTGGACACATTTGTAATAATATACTGTCATTAATAGTAACTGTAATTATTATTTGCCTGTCTCACATCTCATGTAAAAAAGTATGTGTAAGTGTGACGATGCATGACCTCCCTCAGGGACACTTCCAACAGAATCATGGCTGAGGCAGTCGCAAACGTGGCCCGGAGGATTAATGCAACCGTAGAGGAGGGGAAAGATAGTTTGGGTAAGACTCGTTTCACACATCTTTCTCTCTGTCTCTCACTCTTTCTGCAGTTTCCTCGCATATGAATGAAAAGCCTGGATTCAGTTTGATGCTATTTCATATTTCACCAGCAGGTGGTGACAGAGGATTATGTTAGTTTGCTCAAATAACCATAACTTTAAATCCCAAAGTGTTTGTTAATTATAGATATTCAACATTCACCTGTTGTGTTAAAGTTTGATAATCTCATAATCATGTTCTTTTTCCCTGTAGACCTGTCGAACTGCAAGCTCATCTCTTTCCCAGACGGTGTGTTCAAGGTCCTGAGGAGTGTCTCAGAAAACATCCGCGTTATCACGTTGGCTGACAATGAGATGAAGGCCCTTTCCAGCAAGTTCTTTTCGACCTTCACTCAGCTGAGAGGTAGCAGACGTTAATACACTGCGGCTATTTGATTCTTGCCCTCAGTCTTCAAGAAAAGATTGTGTTGTTGTGTGCCGTTGATCTCACGTGCTGTTCGCCTCACAAAGGTTGACAGAAGTGGCTTCATGCTGTGACAACAGAGCAGAAAAGCGACCCCTCGATTTACTCTTGTTTTGAAATACCTTGCAGAACTGGACCTGCAAGGCAACGTTCTCACCAAGCTGCCTGACGCCGTGGGAGAAATGGAGCATTTGACCTGCATCAGTCTGGCTAATAACAGCTTCTCCATCTTCCCTGATAAGCTCACTGAAATAGCCACACTGGAGAGGATTAACCTGGAGGGAAATAGCATCACCGGTAATGATAATATATTAAGGCAAGCGGTTGTATATTCTTATATATCTTGATTTGAGCTTAAGTTTGCTCTTTTTTTTATTATTATTTTGTCCCACAGAAATACCAGTGGAGAAGTTGTCTGGCATGCCATCACTGAAGTGGCTAAACGTGAAGTCGAACCCTTTGGACTCAAACACTCAGTCTGCTCTGCAGTCTCCCCACAATTTTGAAATTTTGTCAACAACGGAGTCCTAAAATATGTCTCGTATGATATTTTACCCACCTATAGACTGCATGCTGTGTGCCTTTCACTACTTCAGTTGGATGCTTCCGTGTGCCTGAGAGATGAGAAAACATAATACTTGAAGATATTAAACTGAAGATATCACGGTGGGTTTACAAGAGACAAGAAACAGAGGTTGTAAAGATGGCGTCCTGCGGCCTCTACGTTGTCCTCTCTGTATGAAGTACAGAGATGATGTTTGGAGAGGAGTCTTTATTCACCATTTGACATGATTTTGTCTCAATTAAGAGATTTGTAATGACTTATTTATTACTTTTGAGAGTGTAAAAAAGTTTTTTCAATTAAAAGATTTTACACTGGAAACTGTGCTCATCATAATTTCCCTGAGCCCCAAGATGATGTCCTCTAAATATCTTGTTTTGTCCAAAACCCAGAGTCCGTTTACAATAATAAAATAGAGCAAAGCAGCCAATCATCACATTTGAGAAGCTGGAACCAGGGAATGGTCGGCATTTTGGCAAGCGATTGATAGCTCATCTAATAGTTTCCAATTAATTTTCTGCACTAATCGATGAATTTTTCAGCCCTAATTTTATCAGTAAGTTATTGAGATTTACATTTACAACCGTAAGAGACAAACATGGTCATACGAATGTAGAAGATGACAGGTTGGGCTTTTACTTTACTTACATTTACACTGAATGTAGACTAAAGTAATGATTTAATAGACTATTAAAACAGTAGGAACATGTGCTCCTGTAGTTCACCCTCAGGCTCCTGCACAGGGAACTACAGTAATGTTCAAGTTCTTAAACGCTCCATCTGTAGCACAGGCTGCGGATGACATAGACTGTTCCACAGTTCAATGATTCAAAGTATTTTGCTCAAGCTTTTCAAGAATCCTTTAAATAGCAACACTGCTGAGTCTGGATCACCAATAAGCTGATGTTTGGGCTCACTGCTTTGAGCCTTTGTGGCGTATCAACACAGAGGAGCAGGAAGAGGGAGGCAGCAGTACGATATATGAAGCGTTCAGTGATGACCAGATTGATTTTGTATCCCTTTTCTGTGTGAAAGGCTTTTTTTAAAAGCCCATTTTATGCCAGACTCTTACAACCTGCAAGTCAGCCGAAGAAGAATGTCTCCTGGCCAAGAGAAATCTTTAGCAGAGCAGCAGGCTTACAGCGTCACGTGACTCCTCTGCTGCCCAGGCTGTGACCTTGCGTTGTGCATCATGCTGCTCTCTGACTCACTGAGCTTTAATTATATATACCAGAGGAAAACGACATCATTTTTTTTTTCATTACGCTGCTAGTGTACAGTCATAGATATTTATCTCTCTATTATAGTTGCACAAATTTGGTGCAGTTTCTCCAAATAACCACCTCCTTGTTAATCATTTATACATGCGTAACGTGTGTTTTAATTGGCAACATAGTTCCGACTCTTAAACATGATTAGCAGTTCGTCAATACTCAAAAAACTACACACACATTTTAAACGTGTGACTTTCCGCACATTGAAACTACAGCAAATATGGCAGAGCATTTAGTGTTTTTATATGTTTTTCTCCTTAACCCAAGTCTATAACGATGAAAAAAGTAAATTAGCTTTCTCTATTGGCTACACTGTATCATAAATTAAATGTATTTCAATCAATGCAATTATGCACCTTATTTTAACATTAAAAAAACATTTGTGCAAAAGCTCAAAATGAAAGCTAACAGACACTATTTACAAATGGTGCTTTACTATTCCATTATTCAGCCTTTATATATGGCAAGTACCATAAAATGTCATTCACCGCCATCAATAATGTTTCTAAAAATAGGCCCATAAGTATGTTATCAAATAGTGAGAGAAGTCACAACACAGGGCACGCCACCTAATCCTGCCTTCTTAATTGGTTTACAGCTAACGCCAGTCAGCTCCATCTGTTTTTGTCTGAAAAGAGCTCTCAAGACCCACAGCTTACAAGAGGGGAAATGGAAAAACAAATCACTTCACACGCGAAATAGGTAGAAACTTCACATCCTCGCCGCAAAATGCATGTGGCAGCCATGGAGAAGTGGTGATAAGGAAGGATTAGCTGTTGATTACTATTCTGAGCAATTCTTCTTGTTTTACACGTTTTTTTTTAGCTACAGATGCCAATATACTGGATGGGACTCAGTAACCATTCAGGAGCACACAGAAGCTGGCATGGCTCTGTCGCCTGGCCTTTACACTCCTCACACAGCAGCTCTGTTGTCACATGCAGGCAGTTGTCAGGTCTCTAACCCTTGGCTTAAGCAGTGCGCATGCCCACTCCCTCTGTCTCAATGACTGCCTGTCAGTCAGGAGCTTCTTAG
This sequence comes from Oplegnathus fasciatus, assembly GCA_003416845.1. NCBI lineage: Eukaryota > Metazoa > Chordata > Actinopteri > Centrarchiformes > Oplegnathidae > Oplegnathus > Oplegnathus fasciatus. The sequence continues at coordinate 168,176 of NTHP01000059.1, forward strand.
TCTTCCTGAATTAGCCACAGACCACAGAGGGAGAGTTTGAAACCAACATCAGACATGAGCTACACCATCGAGGAGAGGGGCAGGCCAAACACCCTGGACTACAGGGTGTTTTTCAGTAAGCACAGCTCTTTGAATGAAGTACTTTGTGTGTCTCCCTCCCTGGATTGTGCACAGTGTAATAGTTGCTTGATTAACTTGTATAGCTGCTGTGAAAGCTGTAGTTTTTAGTTCCTCATAGTGTTTGATTTTTTGTTTGTGGTCAAAAATAAGAACTAAAAATGCATTACTCCATCTCCTAGAAAACTCTGAGGACAAATACATCTCTCCGTTCCATGACATCCCCATCTACGCGAATGAAGCAGAGGTGAGCATCATGTGTCACGGTTAATGCTGCGGGTTTCTTTGGAGAAGTTGAGCTGTATTTGGACCATTTGGAGTACAAAAGCTTGTTGCTGGGGCTGCGCTGTGTACAAGTCAGTTCTGCCATTTGCAGTTTCAAAAGTGTAATTATGTTGCTCCAGGTGACCAAAATGAGTCACATTAAGCAATATTGAGGAAATCTGTGCTGCTTTTTTAGCACTTACCCTTTTTTATTCCCCAGCCCTTGTTGTTGTTTTGCCTTCAGGAGGGTGTCAAAGCTGGTGCCAATTGCCAGTTTGTGTGCAGTGTTGGACAGATGTTTTTCCCTGTACCACCTGGGGGCTATAGTCAGTGTGCTACCATAACTGCTTTAGTTCAGGCAGAAATTGGTGCTGTAAAACTAATACATTGGGCCTTAATGGTGAAAAAAGGGTTCACATTACAGGTTCAGAGCCCATTGTGTGCCTCTAATAGGTCATATGTGAACAATAGTTTTTGTACAAAAATGTACTGCTCCTGTCCCTCCATTTGTAAAGTCTTACATCGGCAATAAGTCATTTATATAGGCACACTAACTTTTCCAGTTACACTATCCCATTGGTAATAAAATGGATGTCTAGTGTTTTTTTTGCCCACATACAGTATACTTTATACGTCAGCCATTCCTTTAAGCATCCTTCAAGTTCAGCCTGTCTTTCTTTGGCCTACAATCACTGTTATGTAACTCTTAGTATGAGAAGTTTCCTAGAAATGTGTTTAAAACAGGAAAGAGAATTCATCCTTGGTTTAACAAAACTGTATTTCTGATCATCCTGCAGAATATTTTTCACGCCGTTGTGGAGGTTCCACGATGGACAAATGCAAAGATGGAGGTATATATACATATGTTTTGCAAATTATCAATGTATTAATTTATTATGTTAGTGCATGTTCACTTCTAATGCTCATAAAGTTCAGAAATTAAAAATATTTTAATATCATGAAACTATGTTCCTACGTTTGTCATGGATATAGCAGTAATTGTCTGTACTTGTTATAATGGCATAGAGCTATGTTTAATCTCTGATGACTTAATGATTATCATTACAGTATCAGATAATGATCAGAAAATTAAACAGCCAGCCTGAAATGTTTTAGCTAATATATTGTGTTTTGGCCACCTGTTTGTCAGATTGCCACCAAAGATCCTCTCAATCCACTGAAACAAGATGTGAAGAAGGGAAATCTTCGTTATGTAGCGAACGTGTTCCCTCACAAAGGCTATATCTGGAATTATGGAGCTATTCCACAGGCAAGTCCTACGCAGGCGATATTCACACAACAGGAAACTGGATCACTGGTCTCTGCTCCATCCAACGTGTGCTTTCTCTTCACACAGACATGGGAAGACCCCAACCACAAGGACGACGACACAGGATGCTGTGGAGACAACGATCCCATTGATATATGTGACATAGGAAATAAGGTGCTGGAACGACTCTGACTCTGGACTCTGAGGAGACATTTAAATTCAACTTTTCTCAGCTTTTTCAAAAATGTGTCTTCAATTCTCAGGTGTGCTCTCGAGGAGAAATAATCAAAGTGAAGGTGCTGGGAACTCTGGCTTTGATCGATGAGGGTGAAACAGACTGGAAGGTCATCGTGATCAATACTGAGGACCCCGAAGCCGCCGACTTTAACGGTAAGAATAACCTGCAATAGAGGCTGCTGGTACTGCTGGAAAACATGCCATCAGTTATTCTGAGTTTTAGAGGTCTCCTTTGTTGTTTATTTGTTGCAGATATTGATGACGTAAGACAACTCAAGCCGGGATACCTGGAGGCAACTGTTGATTGGTTCAAAAGATACAAAGTCCCAGATGGGAAACCTGAAAACCAGTTTGCTTTCGACGGAGAGTTCAAGGACAGGGTACAGCTTTTATTGTATTCACAGTATTTGTGTTGTATTTTGAAAAAGTCAGGACATGTTTTTAAACTTTAGACTGCTGATACAACAATTTTTGTGTCTGTATCTGATCAGTTCTATCAGATTAATAAGCAACTGATCAATGAAGACTTCAGTAACGTAATAAAACATTTTCAGAGAGATGATGAGGTATAAAATGTCGTAAGATCTCTTTTGTTAAGCATATCTACTTAATTTTTTTTCCTGGTATTGATGCTTTCTTGGAGTGAGGAGGCGAGTAAAGTCTGTCTTTGGTTTTTATGAATAAAAAAATGTGTTTTCCAGGACTTTGCCATTAAAACAGTCAAGAGCACCCATGAGTTTTGGAAGGCGTTGATTTCTAAGAGGAGCAATGCTGGCGAGTTAAATTGGTGAGCAAAAATTCATATTCAGAATTCAACTTGTGCTCCATTCTGCAAACACAGAACATATACTGTAGCTGCTCAGTTAATGGACTGTTAAATAGCTTCTTACTGCAGATAGAATATACACCTTCCTCAAGTTAGGAAGTGCTTATAGGGACAGAATATTGTCTTAAAGCTGAAACTGTTTCCTTTGTTTTAATCTCTTTTCTTGAATCAGCATGAACAGCAGTGTCTCAGATAGTCCATTCTGCTGCTCTGCCGGGGATGCAGAGGCTGTGGTTAAGTCTGTAAGTCCGTTTTATATTCAAATTTCATGTCAGCAGTGTGCTGTATAACGTGGTAACACACACACACACACACACACCGTCAGGCCAAAGGAGAGGATCATTAGTGAAGTTGCAGAAGACCGAGAAATGCTAAAGGCGGTTTCTTCCTGTTCACTCCAACTGATTCATTTGGTAACATTAGGCTATTAGTTTTTAGTTTTTAGTTGTTTTTTTTGTTTCTCACGACATTTAATGAGTTCAAAATATCTAAGCTACCCACATGTGTTCCTCATGTGCATTTGTTCAGCAACACCATTTGATGATTTCACTCTCACAGGCATGTGCGTTTGGAGCTGAAGATCCCATTCCAAGTACAGGTGGGTGTTTGTATATGTATTTGTTTTATTGCAGCTACCCTATGTTGTTACTGTGGAAATCACATATTCTTGATTTTTTTTTTTCAGTCGACAAATGGTTCTATTATGAGAAGTAAGAAGAAAATCCTGGGCAGAATCCTTCATTCATCCTTCACTTCTTTCTTCCTTCATCTGATTCCAACACATCAGAGCAGCTTCTCTGTTCGCACTTGGATGTCTGTTGCTGTCAAAACTGTTCGTTGTGTGATTGTGACACTCATTATTGGATAGTAGCCTTTAGTTTCAGGCTCGACAGAACATTATAATAAACCACACTAAATCTCAAGTTATTGTGTATTGTTTTGATTTTATTGCCACTATTATATCATTGTCAAAGATGGGTCACTTTGAAAACACCAAGGTACAGGACAGGATGGGGGAAGGCCGCCTTCAGTATTGCTGCACCCATTACGTGGAATAATTGTCAAACTAAAGCTAAGCTGTCCTCTCTTGTATCATTTGGTGTTTTTAAAGAGCTAGTGGCTGACCTGCTAGAGGACAATACTTTCAGCTGTTTTTAAGTGTGCACATATGGGTATATGTGTATATATCTAAATGTATGTATAACTGTGTTTATATGTGTATATTTGATTCCTTTTTTTGTGTCGTCGCAGGGCCCTTCTGGAATAAAGACCTCGGTCTTAGCGGGTCCTCCCTGCTAAAATAAAGGATAAATAAAATTAAAATAAAATAAAAATTGTATCGCAGACCTAAAATTACCTACAGAATATGAATCTAAAGTGGATAATGGTGTCCTGGTGGGAAAAGACAGACAGAGAGAAGTCATGCCTTGCCTGTAATCTTTGAAATAAGACACATACACCCATTTCTGTTCAGCCCTCCATCCAGTAATTCATGTGTACATACAACAAATTGCACTACCGCCTATAGACAATTCCAATAAATGATGTGTCTAGTGTTCTAAAATGTAATAGCTACTTAACAGCACAAATTAATGGTTATTAAAGCCTCTGGCTGTAAGTGGATAAACCCCATGGGATGCTTCTGTAGGCTGCAATTAAACAATACGCTTCAATAAGCTCTGTAGGCCTTTACAGTAGTCAGTCTATTTAATTTACTGTATCACAGTAAATCACAATAAGATATCACAATTTTTTGTTTTAAATATGCTTAAAAGTAATGTGGTTCAATGTTAGAATAAAGCGTTTTGATAAAATGAGTTAACTTATTTTAAGCACATTTACATGTATACTGGTAGTTCAATTTGGTAGATATTTCCCAACATAGTGAGCTCATTTTAATTTGTTTTTCTCTATAAGGAACAAACAGAGAACAAGCTGATCTACTCGCATCATGTAGAAAGTATTCCTACCATCATAAAGTTAAAATTCTCCATTCAGATTAATATCTCAAGCATTTCATGACTTTTTGTTTTCAGATTTTATTTCATATGTTTATGAATTTACTTATTTTTACAGAGGGAAGATGAATTTCTACATCCTTAAGCAAAATTCTTAAGATTAGCTTTTTGTTGCGACATCTCATCTTGGATGAAGACTTTGCCAAGAATAATTTAAAATACAATAAATGAAAGTTTGGAATTGTTCAGAGAGCAGTAGAGTTAGAATAAGATGTTGACATATTCTGTGTATATATCGACATTGAGTTACTCTACTTACTATTTCTCAGTATGTGGACAACAGTGGTGGAAGAAGTAGTGATATCTTTTACTTAAGTAAAAGTAGTAATACCGCTCTATAAAAATACTCTATTACAAATACAAGTCCTATACATTTAGACTTAGACTTAGACTTAGACTTAGACTTCACTTTATTGATCCTTTTGGGATGTCTCCCTCAAGGAAATTGGATGTCCAGTAGCATACACAGGTATAAAATACAATATAAGATAAAGATAAACATAGACTCTTATTTAAGATTTCACTTAAGTAAAAATACAAAAGTATTAACAGCAAAATGTACTTTAAGTAATAGAGTAAAAGTACTTGTTGAGCAGAATGGTCCCTTTCAGGGACCGACATTATTTTTCGTATCACATTATTGAAATGTTATTATGCTTTAAAACGTTAGCAGTATTTTAATGTTACAGTTGGTGGAGGTGGAGCACATTTTAATTACTTTATATACTGTTGGATAGTTTAATCTATAGCACAGTATCATATGTTATAACCTCAAAATTGCACTTAAGTACAGTACTTGAGTAAATGTATTTAGTTACTTTCCACCACTGGTGGACAGCTAATGAATACGTTGTCTATCTAAAGACAGTTTCTACATTACAAAAGTTACAGTCATTGCTGACATGAGGACAATATTTGGAGACTACGTCATTACCAACATCTGTTGTTAAAACAGCTGCTGGAGTAGACTTCCTGTTCAATTAAAGTCTTTTATAAGAGCTACCTCACTTTAATTCCACTGATAGCTCGTCCTGATAAAGCAGCTCATATTTCCACAACAGCGTACAGGAGGGTTTATCTCTCATTGACTGCCAGCCGTCGAGATGGGGGCGCTACTGCAACAACACTGGATGTCAACCGCGGAATTCTAAACCCCGAAGAAGAAGAAGCGGAAGTGTGATTGACTGTTTCCAAGGAGACCACCGATACTACTTATCGCTGGGCTGCTGGTCAGTGCCGAGGGGGTAAGTCAGCTAAAGTTAAAGTCAGACAATAATTTAGACTAATAATTTAGTGCTGTTGACACCAGTTAATAATGAGTTAGCGTGCTGTCAGCATGTCGCTGACTGTGGAAAGTACCAGAGGTTTAACGGTAGCTAGCATGCTAATGCTAACAAGCTAAAAAGCGTAGCTAGCTAACACTATGTCGGTTCACTAAGCACACTGAAACAAGCCAAATACCAACAGACACATGGCTACAAATGCTTCAGTGTTGTTGAAAGGTGGGACATTACACTGTTCGCGATTGTAATTGTCATTTTTCAGTGTAGTCAGCAGGTATTAGTGATCAACGAACAGCTGAAAGGAGCGCTGTTAAGTAAGAATGTAGCTAACTAGCTAATTGTTAAATCTAATGAATAATTTCACTGGACCTGTTGCGTCCTTCAGCTGGACTCAATATCACAGGTGTTTGGAGGAACTGAAGTTTTGTGAGCATCACAGTAACGTTACCTCTAGCCACCTGCTACACGTGTGGGTGGAGCTGTAGTGTTACGTCACGGATATTAAAAACACCTGAATGATGTAATGTAATGCAACAATAGGTTAGTTTTTGTACGAACATATTATTGGGTATATGTTGACCCAGTTCTGTGGCACGTTTTTTTGCCTTATGTTGACGGGTGTTAATATTTTGTTCACCTTACTTGCATATAAGTAGGAGCAAAACTATTAGAAACACCTCACAATATAATCAGAATCAGATTTATTGCCAAATAGGTTTTCACATACAAGGTACTTGTCTTGGTATGTTGGTGCATACAATAAACATCGTAAGTAGAAAATATAAGAAAAGGTGAAAGCAAGTAGTGCAAGTCAGAAGCATAAATTAAATATAAAATAGACAATAAAATATTATGAAATAAATATAAAGACTGTTATTTAAATGAAAGAATTGTACAGATTTGTGCAGGAATGTGCAAAAATATTTGCCAAGGGATGTGCAAAAGTTCACAGTATTTCAAGTAAGTCGTCTAGTCCAAAGATGTGCATTAATGTAACGCATTGAGTCAGGTGTGAAACAGTTTGTGTCTGGGGTGGGAGGGGTCTGCCACAATCTTTCCTGCACGCTTCAGGGTCCTGGAGGGATGGTAGATTGCAGCCAATCACCTTCTCAGCAGAGCGAATGATACGCTGCAACCTGCCCATGTCCTTGGCAGTGGCAGCAGCGTACCAATGTAATAATAATGGGATCCAATACAAGGTCACGAACTATACCCTCTCAGTGCAGTATTATGCAATAATGATCTGACCTCTCTCTTGTTTCAGTCAAAGACCGTCAAGATGTCATTTTTATTCGACTGGATCTACAGGGGATTTAGTAGTGTTTTACAGTTCTTGGGTAAGTACTGTCTGCAGTTTTGGAACAATTTAAAAGTGGTGGAAAATAATTTTCAAATTCAAATTTTCTACTTAATAGAAGCAGCAATACCACCAGTCTGTTACCATAAAGTAGCTTACTTTGAGGAATGGTACATTTTGGGGTAAAATATTTGACGTGTTGCCAGTATTAAAATGTATGTGGTCCAGGTGGTCCAACTAATGCATGCAAAGTAATCTCTAACCATGAAGCATTCTTTCTGTAATATAGCCAGGGTAGTAAAACTGTAAAGAACTGCACTGTACTTGAGTGAATGTTATTGTATTGGTTGTGTAGGATTAATTAGGTGGTTAAGTTGGATTTCACCCATGAGATTTGTGTGTAATTTCTGATACATTTGTGAAATATTTCTTCCAGGTCTGTACAAAAAGTCTGGGAAGCTGGTTTTCCTAGGCCTGGACAATGCTGGTAAAACAACACTCCTACACATGTTGAAAGATGACCGACTTGGCCAACATGTGCCAACGCTGCATCCAAGTAAGGAGACATAGTTATTTATTTGTAGATGACATTTTATGCCATATTACAGAATTAACTGATATCATCATGTGGGCAAAATATGGTGATAGTGTTGTATCGTGAGTTACTCTGTAATTTCCAGCCTTGTTCTCACTGTGCAAGCCAAAAAAATCACTCGAATAAAAAGGAATTTTATCTTTTTCTCAAAGCTTCTGAAGAGCTGACAATCGGTGGGATGACTTTTACTACCTTTGATCTGGGAGGACATGTACAAGGTGAGATCTTCCTCCATTTTGTCACAGCCACAACAGATTTGGGTGTAAGTTTTTAATTTAAGATTCAGTGTAGGATTAACCTGTCGATTGATGTAGTGCCACCCCAAAACGACATGGATGTGCCGTACATTATCGGGCTGTCTCATTAATCTGCAGTGAAGTAGTCGTGTTCAAATTCTTTCATAAAATTTATGATAAGAATATAAAATACAAATTTGTTACAACTTTCTCCATGATGCCTTCACTGTCAGTAATCTACTGTCACCAGAAACATGTTGGAGAGAACAGAAGCAAGTTGACCAATCACAGTTCTCGTGGCTGCCACATGGTGTCTCTGTAGTCCCCCGCAGTGCTAATTCAAATCAGCTCTGATGGAACTAAGGAGCCTAAAATATTGAGCACATTTAAATATAAATTTAAAGGCAGGAAGTTCCTCTACACAGAGGTCATGTCAGTGCTGCTGATGTATAAATTAAATTAGCAATAATCATTTAAGTATTGTAGATATCATGGTAAAATGGTGAATTTGCCTTGAGTCAAATAAAATCCTTTAATTTAATAAAAAGTTACAGCTCTGGTGTTGTCACTCATGTTGCCTGATTAGACCTTTTCTCGAGACTGTGTGGGCGTGTACACATGCTTGATTGACAGCTCCCTCACTCTCCTGTTAGCTTTGTTGTATCTGTTAAGGCGGGACAATTTACACTATTATCATTGTTGTTATTTATAGTTTGCTGACTTCAGGTAATTCCCAGCATAGCTCCACCCAACTTAGGTCTAATTAGCCAAAGTGATTGAAAACATTTACTAAAACGTATTAATGTAGACATTAGGATCAGTGAGCCACCATGCCACTATATGAAGATTGTGTCTCTTTATGACGGCACACAGAGACAATGAAGGATACCATTTAATTTTCTCCCGTTTCTAGTTAAAACTGCTGCATTACAAGCTGAGAAGGGCATTCACTATCCTATTGAATTACTGTAAAGACAGCTAATTCACAAGCTGTTTTTCCTTTGCTGAAAGCTCGAAGAGTGTGGAAGAACTACCTGCCGGCCGTGAATGGAGTCGTCTTTCTTGTAGACTGTGCAGATCATGACAGGCTCACAGAATCCAAGGCTGAACTTGATGTAAGATTAAACTTCACTCTTACAAGCTTTTTCCACCACGCACTGCTGACTGTTGTCTGTTAAACAGTAGATTGATGACGACCGTGCTGCTCTTGTGTTTCTAGGCTCTTTTAGGAGACGAGACCATTGTCAATGTACCAGTGTTGGTGCTGGGTAATAAAATTGACCGTCCCGAGGCCATCAGTGAAGGAGGACTGAGAGGAGCTTTTGCTCTTGATGGTCAAGTTACTGGAAAGGTAGGCGTGTCACAGACCTCGTCTTTTAATTCACAGAAATAATATGATCTCTCTCTCTTAATGTGGGCACATGTTCTGGTGCCTGGTGACCGTCGTCCTCATTTATCCGTATTGTTATCGACAGGGAAATGTCTCTTTGAAGGAGCTGAACGCCCGACCGCTGGAGATTTTCATGTGCAGCGTGTTGAAAAAACAAGGCTATGGGGAAGGTTTCAGATGGTTATCACAGTACATCGACTGACACGCGGGACTGAAGCGTAACCAGAAGGGATTTTCTTGACACATTTTCATGAACCGTGACAAAGACTTTTTCTCTTTGCCAGTGTCAATCAGCCCAAATTTCAAACAGTATTATTAAGAGCATATTAAGAGCATATTCTTTTTAATACTTCAAGCATTTATTCAGGATTTAAAGGTTTCTATGCAAACTTTTAAAAGTGGTTCATGGTGAACTGTCCTACGTGTGATGTTAATGTGAGAGTTGTCTGAGTTGTAACGAGCAGTCATACATTATGCAAGAATGTAGATATGTACACGTCAGTGTTGCTTTATTTATTATGGAATAGATCGACTGCTTTAGTTGGAATTAATTAGGAAGTGAGTGATGACAATTAAGGACTCAGTGGTGATTGTGGAGGGTAGTTTAATGCTTGTCTGACATCGGATTAAGATGGCCGAGTTTAGATTTTAAAATGAGACAAATAACTAAATACAGAAGATTAATTTTGGTTCATTTAATGCTAATGCTACCCAGCCACTGCCTTCAAAGCATATAGCCGAAGATGTATGCTAATGTCTTTGGGATTAGCGGGGAGAGAGATTGGAATCCAACAAAAGATATCTTCTGAGCCGAGCACTGAGCCAAAATAACGTCAAATCCCCTTTAGAAACCAAAACAGGAGAAAAGACAGCACATCCCGCAAATAAAGGCGAAGATGATGGAGTGAAGCGAGTCAAATTGAACCGCTCACTGATGACTGTGCTGTGAATAATGTGCTTCTCTCTTTGAGTGTCTTGATGGAATTGGTTTGTTTATTTTTGTTCAAACAGTTGCATCTTTTCCTACATGTGATGTTACATGTTGCGTTGAAGGCAGCTAATTTGAAGTGTGTTTGTTGGACTGAAATACAGATGGGTGACAAATTAAAGGAAAAATTAACATGAAGTGTCTTAGTATGCAGTCAGGCCACCGTGGGCCTCCAGAACAGCTTCAGTTCTCCTTGCCAAGTCTGTGGAACTCTATTGGAGGGATGAACACCATTCTTCCACAAGATATCCCTCATTTATACAACCTTTATTTAATCAGGTGGTCTCACTGAGAGATCTCTTTTGCAGGAGAGACCGGAGTATAGCAGATAGAAAGAAAAACAAACAAAGCCAGACATAACAAAAGGACATACAGCATCAGAAACAGTCAGAGACATCACTAAATAGATTTGAAGATAAAAGTTTATATTATATCATTTGGCGTTATGGTGATGGTGGTGGAGAGCATTATCGTACATGTTGGCCCGAAATCTTCATAGGTGTGAAACTGGGTTGAGGTCTGGCGTCTATAAAAGCCGTAGCATTTTATTCACGTCATTTTCATACTCACCAAACCATTCAGTGAGCCCTGGTGCACGGAAGCATCTGCATTTGATGTTTCT
>NTHP01000059.1:179414-217554 GCA_003416845.1 Oplegnathus fasciatus
CACTCTTTTATTCAGGTTTTTCCTTTAATTTGTCCCCCATCTGTATGTCTTCATTATCTTTTTGACTTTGGGGTGTTCAGTACAGAACTCAAAGATAAACTTTTATGACTTTCAATAACTGCCCTTGCTTTATTATATCATGAAGGCTGTAATAATGCATTGCCCTTAAAATGTCAGGGAGCAATAAAAATAAAAAGTAGAATGACCAACGGTACTGAAGCAGAGACAATCTTACTCTACTGTATGTGAGAGTAGGAAAGAATATATGTAGTTCTGAGCCCGTTTATTGAAATCAAACATGAATGAAATTAATGGCTAATTTATTTTTGTTATTTATTCCTTTATTCTAGAGTCTGAGCAATATGTACTGTATGCATGTAATCAGCATGTAGGATGTGCTGCAAGTAATGTACTTTTTGACTATCTGAAAAGATATGAGAGTGCACTTGCAGACTTTGCATGTAAATGTATGCAAACATTTTTATAATGACCTGTATAAATTTGTGTCCTCATAATAAGAAGCTGGAAATAGATCATTGTACTGCATTTACTGTTTCCTGCATCCCATGTTTACAGGGCAACATTTTGAATATTCTGTTTATTAATATATGCAGGGATATTTGTGACTGAGATAAAAAGGTACGTGGGAAACAGATTTTAAACGGGGAGTCTTGAGTGTTTATTGAGATATAGTGTGCATGTAAACAAACTGCTTTTCCTTTGAACAGTGTTCTGTACCAGTCGCTGAACTCCTGTAAATTATGTACGATACAGATGTAAATGTTTGTACAGTAACTGCCCTTTAGCTGACACTATAAAGTACTGGAGTTATTTATAACTGACGATAACTTGAAATAATATTTGCAGCAATTATCTGTGCAAATAGTTTAACTTGAATGACACCTAAAGATTGATCTCTGTCATGAGTGGTTCAAATGTTGTAATAAAACCAACCTTTTTTTGGACTCAACTGGCTATGTGTCATTTTTAATTTTTACTCCAATTAAAGCCTTTTTCACACACTTGTTTTCCTTGTTCAGAGAATATTTTAATTTTATATATTAGTTTTGAGTATTTTCGGTCTTCAGGGGTTTAAAGAAATGGTTGAAGTGGCACCTGGACATTATTCACATGCACAAATACACGTTACGTCATTGATTCAACATCTGCTACACGCTTCAGGCCTGAAAAAAAAAAAAATCAAGTGTGGAGAGCAGCGATATCTCAAGATGAACCCACTGACAGAAGATCCAGACGCCAGAGGTGGAAAGTGACCAAAACTTCTCTGTTGTGGTTGGAGGAGCCTCGTCCTCTATAGTGCCCCACTCTGTTGTGGCGTCCCCCAGGGCTCCATCTTGGGCCCCCTATTATTCTCTCTTCAACACTAACACTAGTGATTACAGAGGCTACAAAGATCATTCACCCCCATTTCACTTTTTCATGTGTAATTCTTTTNNNACAGGAAAAGTTAGTAGAAATGCAAAAATTAAATTTTGCAAGGAATGGGTCCAATGAAGTTTTTATGTCACTACTTGATTTAGATCAATTTGTTTTTAAGATTTGTTTTCACTTTGACTTACAAGTATTAACATCCAAATGTCATCCACTGTGATTAAATGTTGTAAAGGAAGTCCAAGGCGTGAATACTTCTATAAGTATCTTATGCGTTGATATCTATCGACCGATGTGAAGCACAAAGGCTGTAACTCTTGGGAGTAATTTTGGATTCAGACCCGTCATTAGATGCATAAGTGCCGCAATTATGTTTTGTTTTGGCAAATCACTGAGATTTTCCTTTCATTCTCAGACGTGGAGAAAGGCACTGATGCTTTTATCTCCAGGCTTAATTATTGTGATGCGCCTTGTTGTAATATCAACCAACTGCAGCAAATTGCAGAGTGCTGCTTCCAGGCTTTTTACACGCTCAAAGATAAGTGACCACATTACCCCAGTCCTCCCTGCCCTTCACTGGCTGCCTGTCAGTGTTAGAAATGATTTAACTGCTCAAATATGTCAAAATCTATGGGATGGATTGGCACAAAGTTTTAGTATCCAGATGATGAATCCCACTGATTTTGGTGATCCTCTGACTTTAACTGTTTTGACTTCTTACCACCTTGTTTATTTTCAATTTAAGGATTTTAATTGCAGATTTGATCATCTGTTTGCCCTCTGACAGTGTTGTCTCTCACATTGTAGTCATTTAGTGATATGCCATGTGGCTGTAATTTGTTCTTCTAGCATGAGGTGGCAGCTGAGCACCAAAATATCCCTAGCAAATATTCCCACCTGCTTGTCAGAGACTCAGACTGTTTGAATTCCACTGCAGGTGCTATGATTGTGGATGATGACGAAATTGTATTTAGTTAATGCCTTGTTAAACATAATCAGATGTAATCGCGGCTGTAACCGCTGTAATAAGCTTCAGTAATCAGTGCTTCACACACCTGGTGAGGGACCCAAAGGTCATGAGAAAGTAGTTCTGTGCTCCACAATATTCATATTTACACATCCAGCGCATGTTTTATAAAAATACTCCATGTAAGGTAGGATGGGGTGTGAAAATAGAGTCAGTTCTTTTATGCTCAAAATCAGCGCACAAGCTAAATTTGAAAATATGGATCTCCTGAGGTAAAAAAGCTGAGCGCTGCAGTCTGTGATACATATCCTCTCCTGACCACCTTCCTACAGTGAGGACAATCAACCTGCCTTTATCTTACGAATTCATTTAATTTCCCCACAGGCGCCTAAGCACAGTGTTCCTTTCTTTATCTAGCAGAATCACTGCAAAAATACTCATCATTTAATATAGAGGAAGATGTAGTGTAGCTCAGTGGCACAGTATCCACAAACTCAACCAAAGTTCTCTCTGGATGATCATTTTCATGCCTGAAATACTTGAAAAGGATTAAAGTCAACATACAGCTTGGCTCCAGTGCCTTTATTAGTAAAGTGCTCAGCCTAGAAGTACATTCTTATTTTTACTAACATGCAATACTAAAAACAACCAAATGTCTGGCCTACCAATAGCATGAATGGAGACACTGCAACAATATTCTCATAGAAAAAAATTACAATGTGAATTCAAGTATACACACAGAACTTCAAGTAATGCACACATTTTTTTTATAAACACAAAATACAGTTTTTCAAGTTGCAAACTCAGAATAAAACATAGTTGTGGCACATTCTTTGACATGATTTCACAGCGGCTAGTGGTTTCCACTCGTGGGTGCAGTTTGGGTCATTAAAGTACATTCTACAGGTTTTCAATAAAAGTAATCCAACTGGAAATGTAGGTCCTGTATAGTCGTGTGTATCCGCTTAATTCGTGAAGCATTTAAAGTATTTAAAAACTGCTATGAGCTGTGGTGCACCTTTATCATAAAGGTAGCTCGAAACCGTAGTTACCTGAAATCCTCTAAGCTTGCTTCACAGATCATTTACACTGGATTTATATGTACAGAATCAGTTTGGAAATTCGTAACCACATTGCACTGAGCTGCTTTAAAAACATTTCGGGAAATAGGCTTTTATCTGAGATAGATGAGAAGATCAATACCTCTCTCTGTCTGTACAGTAAACGTGAAGCTACAGCCAGGTGACGCTTTGATTTTTTTTAGCCATTTGGGGGCAGCCGACACAAGTTGTGAACACAACACTGACATACCATCACCTTTTAAGTTGATATGGGGAACTTCTTAGCGAACTGTTTGTTATTTATACATCCAGAAGTTACGGAGCAACATTATCACTCATTTGGAGTCGTGTTTCTGCCCACCTGGTAAATTTAAGTCTAATATTCACTCTCTTTTAGCTCTGTTTTTGGTCTCTACCAACAACTCCTAAAGGAAATATCAGCCTCTTTAGCTGCTAAATGCTCCACTCTGTTCACGAGCTGGTCTCTAACTGTGTCTGTCTGCTGTTTGGTGCTGAGCAGATAGTGTACACTGGGTTTTTAGAGCTTTTTCATTGAAAACAGCTGCCTGCTGCGGCCAAAAACAACACTATGAGAGCCAGAATAGTAAAGTTGTGGGCCTGGGCTGAAACTCACAATAAAGCTCCCTAAGGCCGAGGGGAGCTGCAGATTCAGGTGATAATTCTCTGTAGGTTCATCTCTACGAGCAATTCCTTTCACATCATTACACTGTTTTCACATTGTCATTTGATACATTATTATCATAAAATAAAATCATAAAATCCAATCATAAAAATATTGATTAAAACAAAATTCACCAACCAGCACCTCTAAAGCTTTACTAAAGCTTAATTAACACATTATATCTTGTTTGTTTAATCCGTGCAAAAAATGGAAAAAAGGACAATTAACATTTTTACAGGGTTTTATGTGTGTTTATTTCTTTGCCTGGCACAGTGACTTCCTGGATAGTCCGGCACATAACGCTTCATGAAAATGCGACATGTGGTTTTTACGCTGTGGTTGTTGTGTGGATTAAATAAACAAGATATAAGATGTTAATTAGTGGACTTTAGAGGTTTTGGTAGTCTGATTTTTTTTACCTTTAGACAGAGCCAAGCATCTGTTTCCCCCTGTTTCCAGTCTTTATGCTAAGCTAAGCTAACCGCCTCCTCTAGCTTCATATTTAAAGCGAGAGTGGTATTGAGCTTCTCATAAAACTCTTGGCGAGAAAGCAAACAAGCGTATTTCCCAAAATGACAAACTATTCCTTTAAATTCGGATCTCTAGTCATTCCAGTGGGACGGCGGCTCTAATACTCAAGCAATTGTTGACACAATACAAAATTACTGATAATCTCTATATGCATAGATGGCGGTCGGATAAGATAGGAATTCTGATGGACTTTAGCTACCTATGGCGCAGTAGTCAGTGGGTCCTGCTTTTCAGGACGGCAAAACAAAAAGCTCCGTTGCTCAAAAAACAGAGAGGAGAATGAAGCAATTACACATATCTAAGACAAAAACTGGTCATCGTCTCATCCCTGGACCAGCACCACATATCCCACCAGGATGATACACAATTCCATGCCTCCCCAGTCCGATCCCAAAATCTTTTTGCTGTAAGGAGAGAGCCATCCCTGTAGATTTTCAGGCCTGCAGCTGTGACTTGGCTCTCTGCGTGGGGTCAGACAGTTCTACCAGATGTATCCTCCATCATCTGCCTCACCCTCCTCCTCTTCCTCCTCCTCCGCCTCCTCTCCGTTGTCCTCCGCCTCTTTCTCCTCTTCATCCTCCCATCCCACTCCACTCCCAAAATCTCCAGAATATCCTGCCACTTCATCTGGAAGAGGATAAATACGTGAGAAATGAAATGAAACACTTAGCTGATTGATTGATTAGCCGACTGACAGATAGTTATGAAGCAAAACTGCCAAGCATTAGCTTGTTTTAACCTCTCAAATGTGAGTTTTTAATGGCATATATCATTGTAAATTGAATATCTTTAGGTTTTGGACTGTTGGTCAGACAAAACTTTGAGCTTTGAGAACTTGTGGTGGGCATTTATCACTATTTTTTGACATTTTATAGACTAAATGATTAATTGATTCATCAATAGAATAACTGAGAGAGTGGTTGTTAACAAAAATAACCATTACTGTCAGCCCTATTTCTGATACTGAGATCCAACATGGGGTTTTGAGTGGGTGCAGTTGTAATTTCTCCTTTAAAAACCTTTAAAATGTTCTTAAAACAAGTGAAAAAAACCTGCAAATGTAGTAATATATGTAATATTACAACCTGTTGTTTATAGGAATCAACTTGTTTTGAGTATTTTCTAAAAGTGAGTGCCTGTTTCATCAAACATGATAGAATAAGGCAGGTCAGTGCACTAAAATCAAGGCAAAATTAACCTTGATTTAAAAAAAATACTTGAAACAAGTTGTAATGATCACTGCACTCGTAAATGATTTCATGTTTTAAGAAAATGTGATTTCAAGAAGTCAATTACAGACAGAAAATTACCTCATTAGAAGGAGATTTTCCTGCTGTGTACAGTGTGAGAAATATGTGTGCCAAATGCACCACCACCCCCCCTTACCACAATCGGGGTTGCCATGGATTCTGGAGCCCATCATCTCTCCACCATGCTGGTCGACGCACCAGCACTCCCCTCGGCTCTGGTCGCACTGCACTTTCCTGTAGTAGCCGTCCTCATCACAGCTGGGAATGTACATCCCTGCAAGGACGTGCACACACACACACACACACATACATGCTTACTAGTTAAATATTCATACCCTTAGCACACATAGCTGCCCTGTGCTGATGCCTGAGATGAGCGCTGCATAAACGAGAATGCCAGCACGCCTTAGTGAACCTGTGATAACACCATCAGTCAGGACAGAGAGGCAGGTTTTTGGCAGAGAACACCGCAGAGACAGAGGAAGCTTCCCTGTTTGTTTTACACAAGCATGCATATGCTGGTGGATGTGATTTCATGCAGTATGTTGGCATGGTGTGTTTCCCTACGCTGTGAGAGTGCCATCTAAAAATGTAGTGACAGCCCATGGTGACAGAGCTCCATTCTGTTTCAGCCTCCCTCAGGACACTCTTGTCAAACCCAAAGCGAAGTTCTCTAACAAGCACCGAACCCCCACCCCCACCCCCCACTACTGTGAAAACACAAGCAATGAGACAAGTGGGCTTCAGGGATGGAAGAACATATCTCTGGCTTTGGAGCTGAAGACTGAAGCTGTGTAGTATGTTGAACATGCTGCGTAGATACTGTGGCATGGGGTTTCTCAGGGAGCCTAACGGGACATGCTCTTTCCCAAAACCAGCGCTGCCCCCCTAGCCGTGTGCTTGTGATCTCTTAAATGAGCCTCCTCCAGCTTCTTGCCTGCTGTTCCAGGCGCGTTGTTGTTACGCAACCTCCCCCAGGGACACTGGAGCGTGTGCGGGGGCACACACCAGCTAGACGGTGCACTTAATGGCTAACTTGTGTGGCGTGGCGTGGCTCTGAAATGATCTAAAGTGAGTCGGCGGCGATTTCATGTCCAAAAGGTGCTTCTGTGTATGCAAGTGTAATGCTTAAAAATCTTCAATTAAATGTATCTTGAACTTCACAGCGCTGAGAGAAATGTATTTACCGGGCTTCTTCTTGGCCGCCTCTTGCACTTGGATCCTCTCCAGCTCAGCGAGGCACGGCGGCTCTGTGAGAATCAAACAAGAAAAGCGATGACAGACAATTCCTTAAAATGCTCCCCCCCAAACTTGATCTCAATCAATGCTCTTCATAATTACACTTTTTGCTGCATTGATTTGTTTAAGAAGTCTTATATTTCATCCCCTCGGAGCCTGATCGATTGTGGAGAGCTTGGGTGAAAGAACATATGGATGTAGTCTGAGAATGACAAGGAAATGAGCTGCACCTCCAGAATAGATAGAAATAGAAACAAAAGAAGAGAAAGACACTTTGTATTGACCCCCAAAGGTGATTACCTTCCCCAGTATTTTTTAAAATAATTTTCTTGTGAATGTCTTCACTGCATTTCTATTGTGTGTTGTGTTTGCGTGTAAAGTCACAAAGGGAAATGCTTTTTTAAAATAACAGTTTGATCTCTATACATGTAGTATGACGCCATGTTCCAAATCATTATCATAAAACCATTATTACTTAATGGCTTAGTGTGAAGCAGTTTATAAATATCAGCAGCTAGTAATGAAAAATTGATTAGGGAGTCGGTGTAATCTATTGCATGCAGGTTAAATGCCTGATCGATGGGATAATCGGCGTGCAAATGAGGTTACTGCCAGGAGCATCCTGTATTTGTTCAGTAAAGGTCAAATGGCGCAGATGTTGCAAATGTGCACAGCTGAAACAGCACTGTGAGTGTAGGTTATCAGTGAGGTAACATCTGTAGAGATGTCTGATCATTCTACATTTTACACACGGAAACTACACCGATAATGTCGGGAACATGGCTTCCAAAATAAGCTTAATTTTTCTAAATGAATACTCAAGCACACCCAGGGGTGTTTTTTACACGAATTCTGTGATCATTTTGCCCGACATTTTTCTAAACCCAACGTGACTCAGGTAATCTGCTTTCAATTCCTATGCAGCGAACAACATTTCATTTTATTCCTCGAAAAAGAGAACTATGATCTCAATTGGAGTTCTTTCAAAATAATAACAATCAATCCAGACCTTAAACCATGTTTCTGTATTCAATGAGATGTAAAACACCAACAGCACTAAGATATGGGGATACTGTATGACCTCATAAAAGCTCACGGAGTACTAGTATAGAGGGTATGCACCTGATATCACCACCTACCATCTGCCACTGTGCATTCATGCATAAAAAAAAAAGAACGATAAAAACATTGGTAAGTTGGTAAAAGCAGAGCTTCTTTTCCAAAGAATGACATAGTTGCATCTGTGTGGCTGCATGTTGCACAGAGGAAAAACTATTTTTTGATTTCCGTGGAACCAAAACACTCACATGATCAATGACAGAGAAACCAGGAGGGGGTTGATTGAAGGGAACAGTTTGTTATTGGACCTCTGTGCTAATTGTGGACTGTCCAAAGGGACAGCAGGGACACCATGTTCAGGCATAAATGTACCTGGTACCAGAACACCTGTGGCCACAGATCACTGGCTGTATGTGTTTGACACTTGTGGAAGATGCTGCCGGACAGACCAGTGTTGTGACTGGAAAGTCACAAGGTGCCTGTTGTGGCGGCAACCAGAGAAACCAAAGGCGAAGACCAGTGGTGAAGGAAGCCGTGAAGCTGAGGAGGGAGTCTTTTTTAGGCTTGGTTAGCCCAGGGGGACCCTAACTCAGGTAAGGGCTGCATTTTCTGCAGCATGGTGGAGAGACAAAACTCAGTCTTGGGCAGAGTTGAGCGAGGCCACGAAGAAGGACATCTTCGATTTGTCAGAAAGGGATTTTGGCAAACTGTCAGATGACTCAGATAAAAGACGTCTTGCCCAGATTACTCTCAGCAGGGGAGGAGAACTGCTGATCGTGGCAACGGAAAATAGATGAATGGATGGAGAATTCAAAGTTTGTACAAACTGCCAAAGGTTAAAGAGAAGAGAAGCAAGGGTACCATTACTTCCATGGTGTCGAGGTACAAATACATAAATACTGTATACGTTTTTAAAGATACTTGAATAGCAGCCATCACAGGCTTGTTTGGCTACTCAGTGGCGGCGAGGAGGGAGGCATAAAGTCAGTGACGTCATTGCATACCCTCTATTTCCCTGTGCTGTAACCTTGCTATTATTTCACCCATTTAGAGATGTGACTCAAAATAGACTCAGCTCTCTGCGCTCCTTCAGTGGAAATCCCATCACTCACTTTCTCTCCAGAAGCAGAGGCACCACTCCGCCGTGGAGACCTTCCCATCCTTGTAGCTGTCGCAGGAGTTGAAGAAGGGTCGGATGCAGACCTCGTACTTGTCCAGGTTAATAGCAGCCAGCTCGGCTTGGTCCAGATACAGGTCACCGTTGGTGTCCAGCTTCGAGAACATCCAGCCGATGGAGTCCTTGCAGCTGGCTACGAGGCTCTTGTCCAGCGCTGTCAGGAGTCATTTGCATTTAGTACTTTAGTTTCTGTTTGTGCAACATTTCTTCGCATAGACGATTGAGTTGTAAGTTTGGAAGCAGCAGACAATAAAGCCGCTTTGTGAGTTTGCTAACCTGAAGCGGTGCCAGCTCCGAGCTTGCCAGAGTTATTCTGCTTCGCGTTTCCATGAAGGAGTTGGAACCAGTCTCTCAGGCGGTCGCCCAGGTCTGCCAGGTCCTGGCCGGTGCAGCTCTCTGAGGGAGCAAAAAAAAGAGAATCAGAGGATTCACAACCCTGGCAGACGCTTAACAGCAAACTGACTCACTTCCCAAAAGGCGGGCAGGGACTCAGTGCTGCTTCTTATTCCTCTTACTGATGTACAGTGAACAGAATGACAAGCGCAGGTTTCCCCCACTGTAAAGCTGTTGAGGCGTACTGATGGATTTTCATGCTGCCATTTATAACTGTGTGACCTGCTAATCAAAGAAAACATTATTTGGCAATTAACTCCACTGCAGAAAATCGCTGCCATCCAATAGAAATCCGCTTTCAGTTTCAGGCTAAGCAGGCTAGAGATGAAAAACAGGCGTAACATTTCGTCCTTTTGATCAATTGGCATTTTCACGTGCCCAAGAGCCTGGACAATCAATACTGTTTGGCTGCAATGATAGATAGTGTACACTCTAAATAATTAATTACTACATGATTGAAAGAGCAGTTTAACCACATGGGGGATATTTGGCTAACAGTAATCTCTGAAACTGGCGAGTATTGATCCCAAATGTCGAGCATTGGGTTGATTGGTTCTGTGAGAGTCCTCTCCTACTGACAGCATGCTTTGTGTGGCCACCAATGCATCATAACTTTCTCTTTTTTCGAGAGCTCATGACTCATGAAAAGGATGACAGTGATGCAGACAGGGAGGTGTGAATCCCAAAATTAAGATGCACAAGTATAAGAAGGTGGAGAAAAGGCACTTGCCGCGTTTTGCATCAGTGTTTGTGACGGCAATGGAGGCTGTGGCACAGGGGCAAAAGCCGGCGCACATGATGCTGAGTTCTTTGCCTGTGAGGCAGGCCTGCTGCTCCAGCTTACACTGTAAGGAGAGAGAGATGCAGTTAAAATATTTATGGGGGTGACCGCAGAAAAAGAGAGATTGCTCATTCAGATGAGACACTGCACTTAGAGGAAGGCAGCAAGAATGAGCTGTCATTTTCCGCTGCCTTCTCATGCAAGGTCAAAATTAAAAACTATACATAAATCAATAAAGAGTCCTGGCAGCGGCCGGTGTACGGCGATGCCACTCAAAACGACGTCAGTCATTAATCACACGGCCACGTTGAGCCGGTGCACTTGTCCTCCCGCGAGCAGTGATGAACTGTGCTGCCCTGCTGCGCCCACGTATATGTCAGCGCAGCAGGAAACAGCACTTGACTGGACTCCTCTCATTATTTAAAACGATGACACAGGCACTTTCCATTCCTTTTCAGGGTTTTTATGGTGGCAGACTCCGGTAATAAAGCAAAAGAAGAATTATGAATGGAGAGTGAGTGCTTTCATAAGGGAGATGCAGAATATTTTTTCATTTTACCTCAGAGGCGTAGTTATGTCCATCAGAGCCACATACAGGTGAGGAGGCAGCAACAGGACAAGGCTTGCAGCTGCTTTCATGGGCCTCCGGCTGCCCTGACTGTTTCACTCTGAACATGAAGGGGGGAAAAAAGGAAAAGTTAAAATGTCAGTCCACCCAAAAAACACATCTAGTGGTATCTCACCATGCAGATAGTTTTATTTTCCAAGGTTTTTAGGATATCTGTCTCTGAGATGCAACCCCAATAAAACAGAGGTGAACTGAATGTTGTTTATGGTGCTCACAGCACTGAAAAATTGAGTCTATACAGAGGTGCTGGCAGCTCTGTGAGGCTGTATTTGGACCAAAATATTGGACACTAAAATGTTGACCTGATGATGGCGCTAGAGGAAAGGTCAGGGATCACCAAAATTATTTATAATTAATCATGAGGGAGACAGGATTGGATTTCATGGCAATCCATCTAACAGTTTTCAAGACATTTCTCTACATAACAAAAATGTCAACCAGCGGCTAGCACTAGAGGAAAGTCAGGGGATCATCAAAGTTAGGAGGCTTCATCCTCTGGGGACCATGAAGGTCTGTACAGAATTTCATGACAATCCATCCAATAGTTGTTGAGACATTTAAGTCAAAGCGGGGGACCGACTGACCTCGCCAGTGTGGCTAAAAGCTCAAAAGTAACATCTTTTTCCAGAAACGGTGAGCCTGCTGCACAGTTTTCATAGTGACTATTTCTTTTGTGGAAAGTCTCACCAGAGAAAACAGTTGACAGAGAGGTCTGTGGACTTTCCAGAGAAACAGATAATGCTCGTCTATCTTCCACAGTGGTTGAATGAACTGCCCACAGACGCCAGGCCAGCAGAGTGCTGCCCTTCTTCTTCTGCTGCAGGCTGAACACTCACCTTCTCAGGCTGCATCTTGACTTATTCCTTTAAAAGCAAACTAAAAAACCAGCACTTGCACTGCAGCGATGAACACGCTTTTAGTTGCTTGTTCGAGATGGATGCACTTCCAATGTTTGACGACATCTAGCTCTTGTTCCTGTCAAGTTCGAATGCACTTATTGTAAGCTGCTTTGGAGGAAAGAATCTGCAGAATAAATGTAATGTAACGGGACACTGTTTGGGGAAGACACGTTGCTGTTGAATTTTTTAAATGTACTTTTTAAACGCTGTGAGCACCATTCGCTTTCACAGTGGTGGGGTGGCAACAGAAACTCCTGCGTAAATAAAACCAAAATTGTCTGCATTGCCTGGATGCACGGCTTTATAAAATTCCCCCTCGCTTGCTTTCCTCTCACACGGTGATTGACTCCATGTTCAGTGAGCACAAGCATTAGGCTCCGCAGTACGACTTCTGAGGCTGCTACTTAATGACGCTAGGATGGTTTAGTGTGCTTGCGTTCGTGCTTATTACCCATTATTCGACACAGTCTCTCTCATCTCTGGAGTGACTCCGTAAATGAAGCACTTTATTGAAAAAGATAAATGCCTGTCGCAGCAGATAGACTTTGCAGGTAGTAATAATTCACTCCATTAATTCTTTTCAGACTGCAACCCTGCTCATTTGTTTTTCAGTCAAAGTGGAATGAATGGGAGAGGGAATAGATAAATACTTTTCACTGAGATTTATCACAGAAAACTAAAGGGTCTTTGTGAAGGGAGGAGCTTTTGAAATACTACAAACCGCAGTATTAAATGTATTAAATGGCCAAAATGTAAAAGTATTTCCAAAATGCTGGTTTCAACCTCCCCTTCTTCCTCCTCGGCTTTCCACTGATTAGTCATGTTTTCTAAAGCTGCCATATTATCAACATGGGTAGTTCAGTGAAGTATTATTTTCATCACGCGGAGTGAAGTACACAATATACTCAAGCGGTCTGAGACGTAAGAACACTGTTGCTAAGTGACGGACAAGTGTTTTGTTTCCTTTTTAAAAATGGTGAATGATTTTGTGCATGTCAGTGTCGTGCTAGGGTCAGAAAAATATAAAGCATCATGAATCACAACACATAAACTGCCACTGAAGACATTCAGCCATTTAAAACGAAAATGTGTAAACTTATAAATGAAAAGAAGAATGAAAGAAGTTGAATGCGACATCAGGTCGCTTTATGACTCTTCCGTTACACTACATTTTACCATTATGCGCTTGCAGCTACTGTTGCCATCATTCACCATTACATAGTCACACTTAAAGTGCTCAGGATCAGCCTTTGTCAGACTATCTATCTATGTCTGTACTTGTCCCACTGTCTGTTTTCTGCCTACTTCCTGTCTGCAGCCTGACCTTGACTTTAGATCTTCTCCTGAGTCATGCATTGACGTATCATGAGACAGAATTCAGAGGTGTTACAATACTGTACTGGCAAAGACACATTTTGAAGTGCTTTCTGTGGTAACAGTTAATAACTGGGGGACACAATTTAAAGTACAACTTGCTAATGCTGTTTTGACTTCATGTTGGCAGAATGGGAAGAAACTCCTGCTGACATTATTCCCAGAAGGTTCTCCCAGTGCTAGCTCTGTAGTCACACCAAATAAATGGAAAAGTCATCTAAATTAGCTGAACCTACAATAGCATTCATTTGAAGGCCGTGTTTTAGCCACCTTATGAATACAAGTCCAATATTCACTCTCCTTTTAGCTCTGTTTTTGGTCTCAACCAACTCCTGAGGGAAATATCTGCTAATAGCTGCTAAATGCTCCTCTATGTTCACCAGCTAGTCGCTAACTGTCTGTCTGCTGTTTGGTGCTGAGCAGGTAGCGTGCAGTGGATTTTTTGCTGAAAACAGCTGCCCACATCTGGAAATGACACTATGAGAGCGTATTATTGCTTGTATTTACAGTCCATACGATATGACATGAACACAACGGAAGCTTTGATTTGATCAGACTGTAAATACACTATATGTGAATGCATAAGCAAAGACTAAAAGCAGAGTTTGGGGCATACAGCACTGCACAGTATATCTGAAGAAGCTGATCAAAGTCTCTCCAAACTGCATGTTGTGTACAAACGTAAGAATCTGGTGGCATTTTGCTTTTGGAGAGGATCATCAAATGCACCGAGCTGAGAGGACTTTGTCCACTTTTATCTGTTTACACCTGATTTGATGACATGTTAATTTTAGTCTTATGTACGACAGTACATAAGTGGATGAGTTTACAAACCGATGACCCATGTCGTTTTAAGTAATTAAACTAAGTAATAGTGGCTTCAGTATTAATTAAAACTGAGCCACGGGAGTTCAGATTATGATGAGTCATGTATTAGTTAATTAATCATAAGGTATGTACCCTTGAAATGAAGAGTTACCCACTGAGCTAGCATCTCGCTCCTCTGTGTCTGACAGGAGCATAACTGTAAGGGTTTCATGTAGCCAAGGACGGTCTTTGGAAGCAAATAATGGCCATGAAGATTTGAATCTTGTGAGCAACTAAATACCTAATTGTGCACTGAATGTGCTGAATAATTAGTGTTGAGATTTAAAGAACTCAGATTTATAGGACTCAAATGTTTTACTTTGAAAATCATCGATCTGAATGTATGTGGTCTGAATTCCTCTCTTTGAAATGTTCAAGCTGTGCCATTTCAAAAACTTTGAAAGCTCAAATTCAATGAGCTCAATTCGGATCTAAGAATTTAAAAAGTCAGGTCAAAAAATCTGGTTGGCTTTGTCACATTCAGACACTTAAGTTCAAGATGTAAACTAAGCTAAATATTTCAGTGCCATAAATTCAATAAACATTAAATATTCAGTAGTGATTAAACTCAGTGAGCAACTATAAAATTAAAAATGTTTATGCCCATTATTTGCTTCCATAACTGTCTGTGTTCAGTTCTACCAGCTTCCATCCACACAGTTAATTAGTCATTGCTCGGCTTAAGTGTTCCAGCATGAAATTACATCACTCCTGACTCATGGCACTCTCTGGCCCCGTTACTGAGTTTAATCAATAGCTCTCCAACCAGACATCGAAAGGCTGACACACAGCTAACAGCTGTTGACACCAACGCCACAGAGATGTCTGTCCTGTCCACGCAGAAATCTTCTTAACAGTGGCAACGTGTCCTGCAAACACAAAACAAGTCTCCCACTGTCTTTAGGACAGAAAACTCCGCCTACCTGTGCTCCAGTTTCTTGCGATTGACACACATGGCCCTCTGGTAGCCCTGAGCGACGCACACCTTATGGCGGCTGCACTTCACATTCTGGCACGGGTCCTTGGTGGTGTCCACGGCTGCAAACACAAAAGCAACAACGCTGAGCATCCAGAGGCGTCAATCACAGCTGAGGTGTTTTGCTTTAATTCTCTATTTTTGTCACCTCCAGGAGAAAAATATACACGGCTTCCGGCTGTTTTCTTATTCGTCTTTTGACAAGGAGCATGTGTTCAGCAGATTGATAGCAAGTGCCATCAAAAAACAAACAGAGGAAAGCAGCTATTTTATGTGCTGTATAATCAAGTTCTGTATATTTACACCGTTTAAAATGATCTCCCATCCTCACAAAGCTATCTTTTACACAGGCACGTGCAATAAAAATCATGAAATGTGTAATGAAACACATTCTAGCAGTGTGCACAAATGAATGCATTGATTTTATAGTCAGCACTGCTGAAAACATGGACGCCTGGCTGTCATTAGTGAGGCAGCCCATCGTCAATAGCACTGCCTGCAGTCTCCAACGGCTGTCTCTGATTGCGAGAAAACCTGACAGCACTGATTGAGCATCTCTTTCTCTCGGCTTGTCACATCTCACTTCCCCCATGTCAACTTATCACTGTCTCTCCCCATCTTGCCTTTTCTCTCTCTCTCTCTCTCTCTCACACACAAACACACACACTCCATCTTTGTCTCCCACGTTCCTTTTCTTTCTTTCCTCCCCGCTTGCTGTCTCCCTCCCTCCCCCCTCCCTCCCTCCCCAGCATCTCTCTGTATCTTTGGAGAGTTGAACTGTTCAATGCCAACCACTTTTTTTTTCCACTGATGGACTGAGATGGAAATAGCACCGTGTCCTCCACCTTCCCCAGCCTGTAGTCAATGCCATCCGAAGCCGGACGTCACACCGTCCCAGTCCATTTACCGCCTTGCCGGAGAGGCCTCGGAAAACTCGCAGGCTCAGATAAATTTAAGAGTGAGTGGCAAGTGGCGGTCGCAGAGAGAAATTTAAGCTGTGAAATCCTGAGTCAGCTTTGAGCAGCTGCTTTGTAGTCAACACGGTCAACAGACAAGGTGGCTGCCAGCCAGATCCTTGCAAATCCTCAGACTAGGTGATACTTTGATACTCACAGCGGGGAGGTACGAGGGAACAGTGGACTTTTATGGAATCAGTGGATGACATGACAACTCTGAGGGAATCCAAAAATACTGGTAGGAAGCTGTGTGCCTGTGGTGTTTTTGTTCTACGAGACCAGGTATGAGACTAGACTGTCTCATGGAGACTGGAGTTCATAAAGAGCCGAAGTCCTGCACCACTTCCGAGCTAGCTTGTGATCCACAAGCCTCTGTTCCACAATGCATTTTTATTATGGATGTTAAGTGTTTGGTCCTATTGGTTTGTCTGTTATAAGATATAGCCCCATTTAAAGAAGCTTCTGAGAAACCTAGCCTCCATTTGAGACCTCAGTGCTCTATATGTTACGCCATGATTCGGTCACATAGTGTCCTACACAATCTTAGGGGAAAAATCAAATTATTCCAACACCTACGCAAACAAAAACAAGCTAATCGATGTCACAAACATCGCACAGAATACACAATGATGGGAAATCGTTGAAAAAAGTTCTCAAACCCACTCCTCTTTGAAGTCACACTACTTCATCATACCTTTGGTGGAATGGGTTTGCGTCAGCCTCTCAATTTATCGCAAAAATGTTTCTTCACCATCTTTTTACTCCCACAGTTTCCACTCTTCATGTGCAATTTATATGCCAAAATCTCACCCAATGTTACTTTCTTTGAATGAATAGCTCAAAACTGCAGAGAGGTCCTGCCAAAAGTCCAATTGACTCCCATGTTATCTGAGCTCTGTAGCATGTAGTTCTGTTGAAATTGTGCACTTACATGAATAAAACATTTGGCATGTATATCACACAATTAGTATGTGTACTTTGATGCACATCTGGATACAGAAGCAATTTAAACACTTCAAAACATTTTCAATTCTTAAAATAACATTTTAGAGGACTGTCCTGTATATATTTTGAGTTCTTTCTAGTTGCATTAAGGTTTTGTTACATATTAGTTTGTCTAAACAGCTGAAACATGATACTTGGGTTATGTATGCCCGACATTTACTAACAAGTACAATATGAGTCAGAAAATGCAGAGAAAATCCCACATTCACCGTCACAGACCTCCAGATTAAAGAAACCCTATGCTGTATGTAAAAATACTTTATTCCAAACTAGAGCAGGACTTCAGCTGTATCAGTATAAAAATAAACCAGCAGCTTCAAGAAATGCTTGACCCATATTAAAGGCAACAACCAGTAAATAGTCAAAAAGAAAAGAATTTAGTATTGGTGAGATAGGACTGGTACTATTTTTGCTGTCTATCATAATTAAATTTCAAGTCCATTCATCTAAAATCCACTTCTTAGTGGGAAAGCAACTCATAAAAATACAAGACGTAGCATTTAGGATCCTCAGACAAGCTCAAAGACAGATAGCTGGATTCTGGCAGGGCTGAATGAAACTTGAAAGCCGTTCCACATAAAAGATTTTGTGACCACTTGACTTTTATTCACTTCATCTGTTCCAACAGGTATTCTGCTCTATCATGGTTTAACCCCAGCGGATGAACAATATCCACACTGCACCTCTGACGGTACATTTGTCTGCTATTTCTCTTTTGATTTAAGACTTCAAACCTCCCTAAAATCACCCCAAACTGACACCATACATTTCATTCTGACTATTTCTTTACAATAAAGACATCTCATATTTCCCATATGCCTCGATAGATCACATCAGTTCTCTTTAGTGAAACTCATCCTCAGGCTTCCTTCTGGTTTATCTTACAGAGACTGTCACAGCATATTTTGTTGGTGGTTGCTATCAGAATGTGAAGTCTAACATTTCATTTCTTTAACAAAGGTTCCAGTCATGGACCATAAACTTTTATGGGGCCAGGGAGCCAAACTCTATGGGTTTTTTTCCAGGGGTGTAATATACCTTAAATTATTCCTACTTTCTTCTGTGCCATCTTATTATTTTTTGGCCACCGAGCAGTCGCTGTACCTGCTGTCCACTCACACAGAAACCACAGCTACAGTCTGTGCAGTGAGCCGTGCACTGCACAGACTGAATATATGAGGAAGGAATCAAATAAAACTAGAGAGCACACAGAGAGCACACACAGGTAGCAAGGCTCTACAATCCTCTGTATGTGTTTATGAGTTTAATCATCGAAAATGTGGATGGATAAAATATAGTGATGGTGAGACAGAATCATTCAGTATATGCATAGCTGATGGTGACCATGAGTTTTCTGAGAATATCTAATTCCTGTCCAGGAATATCACAGCTTTGCATAAGGATTAATATAAATATGATGTACAAGCATGCTCACTGGCTAATGGAAGTCTTGATTTTGGGAGAATATATCCTCATTGAGAATTACCGCTTTGGGTGAATTAAAGTTTCATGCAGCTCTACCTGTAGATGAAATGTCATCAGGCTTTGCAGGATCACTGATGCTGTATGCCCATGTGTCATCTACATTTTGTTTCAATTGCGCAATACACTTGAGAGTTTTTGTGGTTTATGTCAAAAAGGCCACGCCTACAAGAATATGGCAAGCAATTATAGAAAACAGGGATAGAAAAAGACAAATAAACAACTTTTATCCAATATATATCAATATTTAGTGAAGAGCGGATGGTATTTGTAGGAGTGCTGCTTTTGCAAAAACTCACAAAAACTGATATTTGGCCACTTGGGGTGAGCAGAAAAAAGCTGTACAAT
Source organism: Oplegnathus fasciatus (assembly GCA_003416845.1). Taxonomy (NCBI): domain Eukaryota; kingdom Metazoa; phylum Chordata; class Actinopteri; order Centrarchiformes; family Oplegnathidae; genus Oplegnathus; species Oplegnathus fasciatus. The sequence goes on from NTHP01000059.1 coordinate 198,482, forward strand.
ACAATACTGACATACTATCAACACTGACATATTAGCTTTTGAGTTGATATGGCAAACGTAGCAACATTTGGAGTCATGTTTTTGGCCACCTGGTGAAGTCCAAAACTCACCCTCCTTTAACCTCTGTTTTGGTCTCCACCAACTACTGAGATATATATCTGTATCTATATATCTATATATCTATATCTATATATATCTGTATATCTATATCTATATCTATATCTATATATATATATATATATATATATATATATGTATGTATGTATGGCTTTTTAGCAGCTAAATGCTCCACTATGTTCACCAGCTAGTCGCTAACTTTGTCTGTCTGCTGTTTGGTGCTGAGGAGGTAATGTACAGTGGGTTTTTAGAGCTTTTTCACCGAAAGGTTGCCTGCTGCCAGCTGAAAACGACCGAAAAACAGTAGAGTTGCGGGCTGGAAAACCAAAACAATGAGCTGAGAAGCACTAAAACGCACTGTAGAGCTGAGGGGAACTGCAGAGTCGGGGTATAATTCTCCGTATGTCATGACAAGCAATAGTCATTTGATCCATTGTTAATATAAAAATGTTGATTATAGCAGCTTTTAAAGTTATAATCTCAAAGATTTTCATTTTGTAATTGCAGGTGTGTTTTTGGACCTCGCTTCAGTTTCAGTTTCCTCGTCTGTAGTTATCGAGTTTTTCTTTGTTTGTTTGGTCACAGTAACCGTTTGCTTGCAGTGCTAGCAGAGACCAGAAAAAACAGTACGCTGCTTCACACACAGGTGAGTTGAAGAGCGAGTCTGTTGCGTTAAAAGAATTTTCTGGGAAAGTCGCCACAGACACCCGGGGTCGTAATACTGCAAATGCAAAGGCTTTCATCAGTGGGCCACTGGCTCAATCACCATTGTGTTACCTCATTTGGTGATAGATAGTGACTTAACAGACATTTATTTGTAACGAAAATCTTTGAGATTATATCTTTAAAGTCAGCCGTTCACTATACTGATAGATTCATCTTAATCTAAGGAATCCAGCAAACAAAACAAATGAGCTTCTACGCCTCACAGTTCAGGAGTTTTTAGTCAAAATGTGAGTGTTGTTGAATGTGCATCTACAATAAAAACACTCACTTTAAATAATCATGTTAATTGGTTCATGGCCTAACCTTTCACTGAATCTCATATTTTTTATCAATGATAATTTACATGCAAAATTGCTTTACTGTATGTTCCCATAGAAACACAGCTCGGTGTTTTCAGTTTCAGATAGTGATGTGCAGTGCTCTCTCGTTGCTCCCATGTTTGGTATTTATGAGCACCTTCAAGTCTGCCTCCAAGCAACGGCTTAAAACCAAACACGTCCCTCACACAGTATTCTTATACAACTCCTACATACTGAAAATGAAATCCAAACACAAGATTTAATTTGCATTAAAGATGAAGTGTGTTTTCCACCTCGCCTACTCTTCTGGTCCTTCTTTTATATCGTGCTGCATTGAGAATTCAGCGCGAGGCCGGGATGTGTGAGAGCCATTATGGGTTTTAAATCCTCCTGTAATCATGTCAACAAAGGCAAGGGGACCGCACTGAGCCTGTGTCCAATCTCTCTGAGATTATTATTATTATTATTACGCTGCGATCAAATACATAACAGAACACGGCTGCTTTCTCTCCCCCGATCAACTCTCTCTCCCTGTTGCCTGTGCTCACATCTGAATTCTCCACTGAGCATGAAGCCTTGCAGTCAGACAGGATCCTCTATCAAAGGCCTTCATCAACCACTTGTTTTACATTGAAATTGTCAGAGTGTGCATTTAATAAAGTACTTTAGTGGTTCTGGACAAAAAAAGGAAAAGAAAATCCGCAAAAGACCTGTTATTGGGCCTGCCAAGAGACGGTAACACTCGTCTGAAACTGAAAAGATTTAGCTCTGATAAATATTAAAAGCATGAGAGAGACAAGCCCATTTGACAGCTTTAAGTAAATTAGTTTCAACTGGATTTGCAATTACTGTCATCCAAGAAGACTCTTTTATACCCTTAGATTTAATTGGTGGTCACTGTCTAAAGCAGCCTGCAGCTTTTATTCAACTCCAATGGAGCTATAAAATTATTTACTCATAATTAGAGAGGATGCAACACACAAGTTCATCTCTAATTCTTTTTTTTTTATAACACATTATGTCTGAATAATTTCCTGAAGTTGTCGTACAAATGGAAGCATATTCACAGTCACTTTTTTTTTTTTGGATCTAGTTAGTAAAATGTTTCTCTAGGCACAAAAGAAGTTTAATTTATCAACTAAAAGAAAGGATGTCTAGGTCAAACATGGCAGCCCTTTCTGTTGAGTCAGAGCAGCAGGCGCCTTGTTGTTTTGAAATGGCCCTCAAACACGGAGCAGACTCCGCAGAGCCGAGCTGATGTCTCAATCAGCTCACTTAAAAAAGCACCGGAGGTGTCTGAAGCCTCCTTTTAGGTCTTTTGTTCTATCCGGGGCTTGCAGGTACACCTCGTTGGGAGTTTCTGCTGTCATGTTGAATTTGCAATGAAGAGGACCCTGATCAATTAGGTCTGCAGAATTAGTCCCAGTGGGAGTTGGGACGGGGATGAAATCAATGGTATTCAAATGAACCTCGCCCACTCTACAGCAAGCGAGGCGTTTTCTTGAGACTACATTAGCGATTCCCCCTGTTGTAAGAACAGATGACTGTGATAACGTCTGGAGCTGCTTCCTCTCACATCTTTCTCCTTTGATGCATGTCGTCAATGTCTTTTAAGTGAGGCAGTGTGGGAGTGGCGCTACAACCGACCTCCCACACTCACCTCGCAGCACAAACACACTGCTAGCCCTGCTCAATTGGCAACAACATGTATGAGTGGTACCTTTATAACCTGACCTGGGAAATGATTCATACTTCCCTTCATTACCTCCACCATAGAAGGGTTTGAATTTGACTAGCTTAGAGCAAACAGCTGCATGTTAAGTCCAGTGTGATTGCTCTGTTGAAACAAGCGCAGGTTCAGCTGAACTGCAGCCAAACCAGATGTACTAAGAAGAATTACTTTAGAATCTGCCAACACAGGTGATTCATAGCAACATGACATACTCTCAAGGAAATTGAATCGAACGTAACTGAGGCATCACTGAGGCTTCATCAGTGATGAAGCCTCTTGGATGAGAGGTGAAACGTCTTCACAGACAAAACCAAAAATCCAGTTGCGTTCGATTCAATTTCCTTGAGATAACTATGACCTGGATGAATGAGAATATTCACAGGCTAACATGACATACTTTTTTTAGTTTTCAATTTCTGATGTTCCTATTTACTCTATTTATTTTCATATTTTTCACAATATTTCTTTTCATATTTCCATTGTCAATGTTTGTATTTTGTATTTGTGTTTCTTGACTTTTGCAGTACTTGCTTTTTTATCTTTATTAGTTTCTATGTCATTGTTATGCACCAAAATACCGAGGTGAATTTCTCATATGTGAAAACCTACTTGCCAATAAACCTGATTCTGATTCTGAAAAAACTGCACTTTGAGGTGGACTTCTGATATTCTTACAAAAACTGAGTTCTTTACAACTATTATTTATAGTTTAAGGTGATTTAATGATTTTATTCTTATATACGCATTGTTGTGTTTACGCTAATGAAGAGGTGCTGAATTTTCCTAATAAACAAATATATATATATTTAATGAAACACGTGCTTTTAAAACCTAATGTCAATTAATTCTTGGAAATATCAAACTGATCTAAGCAGTAGAGATATCCCTTTATGGATATCTGTATTTCAATCTGTGATCTTAAACCTACATTGCAGCAGAAACAAGCTCCAAACACAACATTGTTGTATTTATCACTTTTTAAGTTGATATGGAAAACATGCTAGCAAACAAATGCTATTTACACACCCAACAGTTACAGAGCAACATTAGTAGAATCATGGTTTTGGCCACCTGATGCATGTAAGTCCAACGTTCACACTGCTTTTAGCTCTGTTTTCTTCTACACCAGCTAAATATCTGGCTCTTTAGCTGCTAAATACTTCACCAAGTTCATCAGCTAGGCGTGTACTTTGACTGTGGGTGGGTTTTTAGAGCTTTTTTGCTGAAAACAACGCAGATGAGAGCGGTGAGAGGGAATCAAAACAGTAAAGTTGCAGGCCGTAGAAGCAAAACAATGAGATGAAAGATGCTCTGTAGAGCTGAGGGGAACAGCAAAGATAATTATCTGTGGGTTCATCACTAGGAATGACCCCTTTCACATACTGTACAAGTAGTCATGTGATCTCTTGTTGACATAAGAATATTGATTTTAGCCACTTTAAACCTCAGTTAAACCATGTGTGCAGCATGTTTAGCTTGAAGCTCGGTACACAGTGACCTCTAGATGACTTCCACAAGCTTTTATACAGTTTCTGTGTTTAAGCTAAACCACAGCTGGGCTTTAAATCTCCATTTCTGAGGACACAGCGATCAGGTTTCAGACCATCAGCAGTTTAAAAAAAAGTCCCTGCAAGACACCCTGCTGTTGAATTTTGAAATGCTTGGCTCAATACTATGATTTATGATTTGGGTAACCTGACCATTTAAAATGACAAGGTTTGGAAGATTGAACATTTGCGGAGCTATGCACTCTCTAAGTGCTTTTTTAAAATATAATTTTTCATTTCTGTTGAATACAAAAAGACCATTTCACTGAAATAACAAGTAACTGTTCACCACTTTCACATTCCATTCCTCCTCCACAGCTGATTTTCTAAAACTGAGACTTTTTTTTTCTCAACAAGAAACAGACCCCATGGAGGTAAATGGAGCCTGGTGGGAGTTCTGAGTTGAGCCCTCAGCAACAAAGGCAATTATAGCAGGCTTTTCAAACTAATGGATCCGACTGAAGGCTCAGCCTCTCCTTTCCTGAATCACAACTGCGTTCTCACCCTCGATGAGCTCTGACACCCTGGACCAGCGCTCACCACACGCTGGATGACCTCAGACAACTGCTGCAATTAAGAGAAGCCAGCACTTCAATAATGTGCGCCACACTATTTCTTTGTCTAGAGCACATGTATAAAGGTAGACAGCACTTAGCATTGATTATGGTGGTCTGAAATACAGCAGGTTTTCTTCTTTACAGTGGAACTGGCCATTTAAGTAACTCCATTTAAATATTGAAAGTCTTTGCAAACCGTCTCTGCATACAGTACAGTAGCAAACACAGGCTGCAAGTGGAAAACACACTAAACTTCAAATGAAACCACACAGCCATCCTCATTATGTCCACAGAAAAATCTTTTCTCATCAGATAAAATCATTTCTTTCTGACTTACTTTCATCAGACCCCATGTTCTCCTCCATGTTTTTGATGTAGTCATCCTGTAAAGAAAATATATTTGCATTAATGGATTAAATAATTCATGTTAAGTAACACAATGGAGGAAGTGTGCTCTTGCACTCATGCTTAATAAAAATGCAGAAGAGCATAAATAATGAAGGAAGATAACAGACATGCAAAATGATACAGAAAAGACAGTTTAAATGTAAGATTTTAGCAATTCAAATATATTCAGCTCTTCTGTTGAATAGGTGGGTTTCAAGAGATAGCAAGTGAGCAAAAAGCAAATTATCACAACATACATTAGCATTTTTTTTCAATCAAAGGTTTAATTAAATTTTACATTTATTTTTTTCATTTTTATTCACCATATACTGTATGTTCAACTCCCACTCGGGTGTGTCATTCATTGCTATCACTATAAAGGTTCGCTCTTTTGCTGATGACATTTAATTATACTTTCCAAAAAAAATCTTAAACTACTTTTCTGCTCTTCCTTGATCAACTAAACAATTTTTTCCCCCGTATTTGTAGTAAATCTGTTTTTGATTTATATTGTAGTTCTACTTTTTGACTTAATGCTGCTGTGTCCTTTTCTATCTTTATCTGCTCTGTTTTTTGGGCTGCTGTAATACCTGATTGCCCCTCCTGGGGATCAATAAAGTGTTCTCTTATCTTTGTTTCAAATATAAGTTTTGAACAACACACTAAAAAGTAGTATTATTGTTTTGGCCGCCTCCTAATTTAAACAAAAAATAGACCTGTCCTGTGATATTTCATAATCATTCACTTTTAAAAACACCCAAATTGTGCAGCTATTCTTTTAACAAACCTTGAAGATGATATCACATTATGAATGTTTACTACCTGTTTATTTAAGAACAGGCCTTAAACTTTAAGTGCACTGCAAGGTCTGATGCACAGCTACATTTCAGACCTCTTGTCCTCATATGAGCCAGTGAGCAGCCTGAGATAATCAGGCCACACCCTCCTGGTTGTTCCCCCCTCATGGATTTGTTCTGGAGGTGACTTTGCCTCTGAGGGCCCCTAGACTCAGTGCGAATGCCCGGAGGAGATCAGGCTGGCTGACTCAGTGTCTTCTTACAAATGACTGGAAAAGACATTTTTATCACAAGGCTTTCTTTAGATATCTTTGTAGTGTCTGAAGTTTGGGTTTTTTCTTATTTCTTTATTTTATTGTTTCATATAAGCAATTTTAAGTTTTTCTTGGCTCATGAAAAGTTGATATTAACTAAACTAAAGACGAACGTTAACTTGCTGTCTTTGCATCACTCTTATCAAACACTTTGATGCTCTTATTTTGCCATGCACTATATAAATCCCATTATTATTAGACCTATATTCTTTTTTTTTTAATGATTATTGTGGTTGTTGTTGCAGATGTAGCCTCTAATGTTAAGTACGGCACAAGGCAAGACTCTCAGAGCTCGAATGTATCTCATAAAAAGACTTGGACTATCTTAGCTTCAGCGCTGTTGCAGAGGGAATATTTGCAAACTAACTCTGGTTTTTAGATTGTGTCCCTGGCGGCGTTGCGCTGGAACGATAATAAAAATTCAGCGTCCCCCTGCTGTATCCATTCTGACCCATTTCTCTCTGTGTCAGGACAGAGAGGATCAACTATAAAGCGGTTACTACTCGGCACGAGGCCCAGAGAGGACCCTGAGGATCAGGTCTGTTCAGTTTAGCTCGGTCTTATTCTGCTCAGGGGACACAAAGACTGAGCTCTCAAGTCAAGCTGAACAAGTACAGCCGAAGGCATCTTAAATATTGTGCACAGGGTGAGGAGTTAAAGGGATAGTTTTTATGTTTGTACTTGTTTTTACTGGAGTGAATTGATTGCTTTGACTCCAAAAAGAATAAGAATATTTTCCATTTATGAGCCATATTCTTTTATTATTAGTGATGCTTCTACTTATTTTTTAGGCAGCAGTAGTTTGCATTTGGCTGTACATGGAGATTTGATGTTATTTATGTTTTACATGTTATTGTTTCATGTCTTTTGTCTTTTTTTGTAGTCAAAGACAAATTGCTAAACAACGACTTTGCATTATGTATTTTTTGTGCTTTAGCCAAGATGAGCTCTCACTCAGGTGACACCTAGAGCCTAAAAAGAGACGTCAAAAGAAAGACAGACAGTGCATTGTGCAAATTAACAAAAGAGACACTAACCTCGACTTCCTGTAGCAATGACAAGCGGCAGTCGGGGAGAAAGAAAGAGAGAGCCATTTTTAAAAGAGAGGAAAAAAAACACTACAGTTTTCATTTTGCTTCCATTCAACATGTAAACAGTGGGTTGGTTTATTACAGTTGTGGCGGCAGTTAAACTGTCAGCCCTTAATGCACGCTGATTGCAAATACACGCCTTAGTCTCGCTCCTCTCGGGGGACAACATAAGACATTCACAGAGGATTATGAGCGCCTATTAACCGAGGATGATCCGCTGCCACTTCTATGAGCTGGCAGGGGTCCCGATCACTAAGGGCTCATTCTTTGGGCTGCGTTTACAAGCAACTGCCAAATGCCAGCCTCATGCCAGCTCAGAAGTTGTGGATAAGCCATGACATACCGCGTCGGCCTCGAGAAAAAATACAGGGAAATTGGTGGGAATCTTCAAAGTCAACAGGCAGATGTGATTTAGACGTTTTTTATAGTCGCGGCAGACACGCAGAGCACATTTCCTAAGCGTGCCATTGACAACACAGACAGATATAGCTCCTGTAAAGTACAACCTTGAGTTAACAGGGGAGTGACTGCTTTCCTTTCATTCCATTTCACCGTCTTGGCTCCGGTCCAAGGGCATTACACATCAATACCCACCACAGCCTCTCCCTGTGTGTTTCATCATTCAATGCTCCGGTGTGTTTGAGAGAAATATAGCACTGCATGGTTTATTTCAGCAACTCAACCCAGTAAATAAACCTAATTCTTATACACACACACACACACACACACACACACACAGCCATACCTGTCTACTTAATATATCACTATGAACAATTTACAGGCCGCACAAGGACAAGCCAAAAAGCCAGCGGAAGGCTTTAAAAGGCTAAAGCAAGAATTCATCACCGAGCCGCGGCAGGACTCTAGATTTCACCTCGGAGACTGTTTCTTAGAGGTAAATATTTTCTCTGCAGCAGTGAAAATGTCCAGGTGCTACATATACGAGAAGCAATATCGCCGTTTGTTATCTTCAAAATGGGCTGGATTTCTGTGACGAGTCATGTGAGAAGAAGAAAGACAAAAAAGACTTTCAATATGCCATATGAAATGTAAACACCTTCACCCGCTGGATAAAATGACTTCTTCTTCTCCTTTAGATGTGCATCCTTACATGGCATATTAAAGGTTATAGCTGTGACACTGAACTTTCACAGAACAAAGAGAGGCAAAATAATTGCTAAGCCCTTAAATCTGCTTTTGCAAATACTGGAAAGAAATGTGGAGTATCATAAAATCCCACAAAACGACCGCCCTCACCATCAAAGATACGTGTGTAGCGTGTCGCGCGTCAGATATAACGATTACTTTAACTAATTACTCGCAGTGCTTCTGCAATTACCCAGCTCGCAGCGCTGCTGGGCCCGATGGGAGCCTTACAGCGCGTCCTAAAGGCTGGAGTGCTTATCTTCTCCCAGCAGCAGTGTGACAGCAAGGACACCAGGCCGAGGCTGCATTTAGTCCTTCACCAAGGTTGAGAGCTAATGCTGTCCCACTGAATCCCAGCCAGGCTGCTGCTACAGTTCACAGTGAGCCCAGACAAGCGGGAGGGAGGGAGGAGGGGGAAAGATCAAGGAGCAAGGGGGTATGATATTCATGGTGGAGGTCCCCTGAGTTATGTGATTCATATCACACACACCACCTCTTCTGCCATTTGTCAACAAGGCTGTAATGCAGCCGGTGTAAAACAGAGCCGGGAGGCTAATGGAGCTTGACTATCCAGATGCTGCGACTGCTCCTCCCGGACCGCTCGCTGGTATTAGGCTGACAGTGTTTGGCCGCAAGCCTGACTGCTCTCCTCTGAGTTAACGTCTATCTCACCTCGACCGAGCCCCGTCTGCTGGTGACATAAATACCACAGATAACCCTGAACCACCCGACCCCAACATCACCCACACGTGCGCACCACTGACACCAAAATGTTCATACACATCCAAGCTCGGCGTGACGACCACAGGGGTAAGCTGAACTTTTGACTCTTAAGCCATTTAACCGAATGTCTGTTTCTTAGCGAGGAAATAGCTCTACGGCTGGAGGCGGTGAACTAGCCGGTAATCCAATAGTCGATAGTCTGGATCGGATACCAGAAGAAAGTATTAAAAACAGTATCTAATATTAGGGACATCAAGGAGGCCTAGTGGTTTAAGCAACACTAACATCAGACAAGAACGTCAAGAGGACAATTCTGCAAAAGCCTGGATTACACTTGATGGCAATGTTTTAAAAATCTGACCTTCTACAGTATCTATGGTATGGGATCTATGGTATGGCTAAGGAAAGATTCTGGTTATGGGCAATAAACCATGGTTAAGGTATGGCCACGGTTAGGCAACTAAAACACTCGGTTAAGGTTAGGTGAAGATTGGGGTGAGGGTTAATAAAAATATTAATTGAAGGTCTGTGATGGGGTGCAAACTCTAGTTTCCTGCATGAACATCAGTCGTGTTTCACACATTCATTCACCCCCCCAACCTCCACTTTTTGCCTCGCTACATGAATTCCTAGATGCTGAGCTGGGTCTAAGACATAACTGCAGTGTCCCTGGTTAAAATCCATCTGGGAACCCAGATATTTCTTATCTGCCTCTTTACTGTGTGCTAGAAATGTTATGTAAATACTTGTAGAGCCACACTTTGAAGCAACACTGTGCGAAAAAAGAAGCAGCATCAGGCCACATGATAACAACAGCAGCAGCCACTCGAGTGAGAGCAGCTGGATGCTGTCATCATGTCGGCCGCGTTAGACAGTTTATATGCTAAAGAAGCACAACAGCCAAACAGCATTTTCATGGACAGAATCAGTGCAGGAAACTTCAACAAAAACCAGATAAAAACCTTGATGAAACTTGCAGAGGCATCATGAAAATTGTACGTACAACAAGTGCAGTGAAGAAACGTTTGCCGGAACAACAAACATTGTTGAACGGCGTGAAGGGTGAGAAACTCCTTCCAGAGAGCAACAAAGCAAAGCTAACAGGCTGAGAAAATCATAGGATTTATTCTGATGGATGACCAACCATTTTCCACATTTGAACTGACCTGTTTTTAAATCTCTTGAACCAAGTCACGCCTCAAGTCTTTCGAGGGCTAGTCCAACTCACGCCTCAAATCTTCATTTTTCTGGACTATTAATGCTTAGTATGAAAATTACAATAGCACAATGATTAGGAAAAAGCACATAAATAAGTGATTTGCACGTCAGAATCATTCTGGAGGTTAAGGAGACGTTGCATGCATCCTGGTGATGTTATTAATTATTCATGACAGATTGGCCGAGCTCCAAAAGGCAAAACTACACAGAATATTACAGTTTTCAATATTTATGGGTCAAGTCAAGTCTCAACTGAGGAGTTTTAACCGCTGATGTTTGGAGGTCGAACATGTGTCTGATATCTCTGCATTGCAATGAGTAACACTCCAAGCTAATGAGTTCTGAGTCATTTGAGTCACGTAATGAAAGTTCACTTATGGGATTTAAGCATCTTATAACATATGCATCACATTTTTAGATGCCTAGTTTCGGCAAAATGGTGATTACGGCTCATAAACAGCCCAATAGAAGAAGAAAAAAGAAGAGTGCTGGATTAGTATCAGTATTAGCAGATACTCAATGTTGTGTAAATGGTATCTGAAAAAGTGGTGTCAAGCCATCTGTAATGTTTACACGTGTTTATCCACTGCTTAAGTGTTAGAGGTCAAGTGCAATTCACAGACGACACCCTGCATACTTGACACCTCTAACACGGAATACAAACTAAGGAGTAATCTAAAAATGAAGGGAGTATCCATCTCCAAAGAGATTATCTAAAAAAAAAAACAGAAATGTCGAAGAGAAGCTTGCAGGCTCCGAGCGGTCGAGCTGAGAGCCGCTGGAGCACGACCTCACTTCAGCTTGCCGGAGAAATGCTCACAGAGTGAAAGAAATGTCACAGTGAAAATCTGCATCTCCTCGCCCTGCTGCAATGATCCATCACGTGCATGCAGCCCGCTCGCTCCGTCACTGCAGCTCATCTGTCCCTGTAATGTGACAGGATCGGTACAGTCTGGGTCCTAAAGGACACTCACGCACACAAAACCAATCCTAAACTTCAACACACACACACACACACGCCTTCAACTCTTCCACTCTGCTGTGGAAAATGTTGCTGGAAATCAAACCAAGGTGGGTGCCAAAGAATTCTTGAAAGGATGGGACATTTTAGAGATCACAACACCTCCACACAACCATAAGCACACGCAGATATCATATATCAGATAATGATCAGAGTCATCTCATCTACAGCTGATATGATGATAAGCTCCTCTCTAACCACAGAACATCGTAACTCCTAATCTAATTCATAAAGATCATATTTTATTATTATCTACGGATACTGTATCCAAACAGCCTCTACCAATGAGGAGGTTATCCTGCCTTAAAGGAATAGTTCGACATTTTGGGAAATACTCTTATTTGTTCTCTGGCGGAGAGTTAGATGAGAAGATTGATACCACTCCCACTGCCAGTTAGCTTAGCTTAGCACAAAGACTGGAAACAGGGGGAAACAGGTAGCCAGGCTCTATCCGAAGGCAAATTGTTGTTTGTTTTCACCTTCTTGTTTTTGTTTGACTTTAGAGGTGCTGGTAAGCGGATTTTGTTGTTTCCCCCTGTTTTCAGTCTTTATGCTAAGCTAAGCTAAGCTAAGCTAACAGGCTACTGGCTCTAGTCTCCTTTTTAGCGTACAGATATGAGAGCAGTATCAATCTTCTCATCTAACGCTCGGCAAGAAAGTGAATGAGTGTATTTCCCAAAATGTCGACCTACTCCTTTTTAAAACATTTAAAAATTTAACATTTTATTTTGTGCTAACACATGTGGCATTATTTGACATAAACTCTTGAACCAATGCAACCAAATATAGATGATAAGTGCACATACCAACTCCATGTGATTTAGGTAGACAGATTTCTAAACAGCCCCAACAAGTGTTGGTACCGTCTTCAAAAACCCATGTTACTGAACTCTGGCTCACACAGACGCTCAAATATAAGAGTTTTAGTTGAGAAGCTCTGCTTTTCAAATGAAAGCCCTCTCTCTCAGGGCAATAAATGCGTGCTTCATCCTCCGCAATATTCCTTATTGATATTCTGAAGACGATATTTGCAGTGAAGACATCACTTAAGCTGCAGGATATGAGTTAGAGGTTAAATGATGATCTGGACATTTTGCATTTCCTCCAGTTGTCATTTATCTAGCTTCATGAAGTCATTTACTCTGGCAGTGACTGGATAAACACAGGCTGATGGATGGACTGGTGATCCAGGTCATGTCTGTAATGAACGGAGACCTGCGAGAGGCTTTCCTCAGCTGATTGCTCTACTCTGGGCCAGGGGGCCGTGGCATCCTATCAGATCACTGAGGTGTGCCTGCCTCTCTGACTGGCAGGACATTGTCAGCTCATCATTCCCCTCGCCCGACATTTGCACAGTAATGTGCTTTGCCTGATTAATGTAGCCGAATTAGCTACGTCTCCCTGCCTACTTTAAATTGCTGCAAAAGGGCACACAGGCGGAGGCTGTCTTGAATCCACATTCCACCCTCCGTGTCTCTGTAGTTACCAGGGAGCAGCGGGAGTGCATCTCGCCTTTGCCTTGTCATTATGGCGCCCCCGATTCAGCATGCTGGGGCCTGAGTGGTGGAGGTAATGTCTCGCTCTGTTTGTACCCCGCCGTCTTTGAAATCGACGGAGAAATGGGAGAGACACTAATGGCGCAGACCCACCACAGATTGAACCACTTAGAAATGCATTAGAGTGTTCCAAAATGATGCTGTGTGTCTTTCGTCCTGAACCCACTGGCTTTAGAGTGGCAAAACATTGCATTTTCACTTGAATATGAGGCTGAAATCACACAGAAACAGCTAAGGACATATTTTCACATATCTTTTGATTCCACATACCAACTCATGTGGTTCCTACGCCTGTAATAAAGAAAGAATTCCTCCGTATACTCTTATTGAACCGTGACAGGTCTAAGATTTCTCCACCATGTTTGCTCTGACAGACACCGACATGATCCATGATTGTATTACAGACTGTTTAAGGTGATTACATGCCGTGTATATGAAAGAAGCATGAGATTTTTCATCACGCTCTATAGATAAAATGAGAAACCCACAGAGAAAAATGGGGGTGTCTCGATTGCAACAAAACACTGGAGCATTATGGGATTAAGTGGCAGCCCGGCAACACAGAGCTGGATCAAATTGATCATCTGAGCCGGAGTGCTCGAGGGCCTGCAGGCGAAGGACACATGTTGTTTCACAAGGTAAGACGCCTGCCTGCAATGCAGTACAGTACGGAGCACAATCTGCAGCCATCCCTGCATACTGAAGGGCACGTCTCTCTGCCCAAGCCACGAAGTAGCTGACTGTCAAGTGTGCATCCATCTGAGAGATTTGCACTGCGCTGAAATGCAGAAATAACCAGGCTGACTGGGGAGTTTGGCTCTTGCCTAAGAATGCAAATGATTTAACTAACTGGCAATGACACTCTGTATCAAGTCACAGGCTGGTTTATGTGTAGTTAACATAAAAGAGGCTTTTTTTCCCAACCTGAAACAAGAGTCTGAAAACTTCTGACAAGAGGCTTTTTCTTCTGAGCTGCTGCCTTCGGCTAATAAGACCACATTTCAGGAAGTTGCATCACAGAAATGAACCTTTTTCCATTCTCAGGAACCCTTTAGCTGGGGTCTCCAAATCACTGATGAAGTGACACATCAAACAGTGGCCGGGCTCACTTTGCTGTAGCAGGCTCCGCAGTTGAATCGAGGCATTGCATGCTCCGAGAGATGCAGTAATTGGAGAGGAGGAGGACGGCGCAGATGCAGAAAAATGGATTCTGTTGGACCCCGCTGCTGAGCCAAGCAGAACCCTGGAGTCTCTGCAGCATCTTATCGCTCCCTCCCCCCCATTTGCAAAACAAAGAAGCAGAGAAGAGAAGAGGCGAGCCTTCAGGTTGAGCTCCACACAGATGCCCCAGGGAGCTCGCAGCTTATGCAGGGCCGTCTTTACTGTGCTGAGCCACGCTGCTTCTGCATACAATAGTAGCAAAAAAAACCCAAAAAACATAATGAGACAAGCTGAAGCATGTGGCTCCACAGAAACAAAAATACCTGATGCCAGTGTGCTATTTTCACTTTATAGTTAGTTAGCTAGACTCATCAGTATTGATCTGCAAACACAAAAAGTTATCAGCATACAGAAATAGATGAATGAGCTTACATCTTGTTTGGTGTCGGCATACTTATCTACCGCAGGAAACTTAAATCAATACCGAATGTGGTGGAGGCTTAGAAAATAAATTCCACTCCAATAGACTCTAACTAACTGACTTTGATGCCCTGGAGAAAAAAAAAAAGCTTTGCCGGTTTTACTACTTAAAATACAAGCTGTCCTCATGAACTGGTTATTACAGAGCTGTGATTGATTTGGAAATTTTCTGGAAATAAACCAGACATTTTTAGAGCACATTCAAGTCTGCTTCTTTTTATGAATCTTAATTTCATCTACAGAAAACTGAAAAATCCAAACACATACACAAGTGAAGTGTTATGACAGAGATTTCACAGCTTGTTTTACTCATTTTACTGTCATCGTATATACTTGTTTTCTGTATGTTACCTAATGGCTATCGTGAGACGTTTTCGTATCTAATTTTGTGTCTTGACTTGCTATTGTCATTATCATGAGTAGTCTTACTAGTAGTGGTGGATCTCCAAAAACTGTGCACATAATTAACATAATGATCACAACTATTCTATTATCTGGACGAATACATTGTTTCTTTAGATCATGGTTTCAGTGTTTTCATATTTACTATTTACTGTTTCCTACAAGTTTATGTTATATAGCCAAGGGAGGTGAGAGCGTAATGCTGCTCTCTCTTTAAAAATTAGTCTGGATGGTTTGTTTAGCACGCGTCCTTTTCAGTTTCAACATTTTTCATGACAAGTGGCCATTTTTCTGTTGCTATTTTTCATGGATGTAGCTAAGCGGCTAGCTAGCTACGCAGGATGTTAACGTCCATATTCTTTATCCCGACTACAGCGCTCTGGTTGGTCTATTGTTTCTCAGTGGGCACAACGCCAGACCTGTTTAAATCACTGAAAAAATCAAAGATGTGGGCGATGCAGAGGTTTATGTGTATCAATCCGCCACTGAAAACATTCCCCAAGAAATGCTGTGTCTACTCCTATTCATTTTCTATAAACTACAGTGCCCAGCTGTTTTATGAAATTACTGAGCCTTTTTAAAAGATACAAAAAAAGATTCTTTTGACTTTTAAAATTTCTGTCTTCAGTAGAAACCAGCTCCACAGAGGGTAGAATAGTCAGGAAGCATTGAGAGGCGGATAATATACTGTTGACTCTGGTCTTTTCTTGGCATTTGTTGACAATAAGAAAACACCAGTCTCCTCCTTTAACTGGACTGATCTGTCGTAGCCAAAAAACTGTGTAAAGACTTTTATTGTACCAAGCAGCTGTGTAACCATTTGAGCATGCTGTAGTGCTCTGTCAGCATGTGTGTTCAGCAAACCTCCAAAAATTATGATTACAATATCATTTTACCACCATCTATCTGTGCCTGCGATTATTATTGTATTTGCTGTTTCCAAAATTTGAACAGCTACGCCTGCTGTTTGAATTAATTAGACTCCAATGACAAGTCCATTGAAGCTCCAGAGCTCTTTTTACAACTGTCAGACACATGAGTTTAGGAACCAGCAGCATGGTTAAGAGAAGATAATGATGATAACCATCCCAGTTGAAATGCCGCAGGGATCTGCATGAGACAGCTCACAGGGGGTAGCTAAGTTAAATATGCTAGCTGGCTGATTACATTTAATTCCCCCCGTCTGCCATGGCAATGAGAACAAATTGGGTTGTTGTGGCTGCTGATAATGCTAATCTCCCGCTGAGGCAGCGGGATATTACAGTAAAACAGGGAGCCACATTGAGATGTCACGTTATGGCTTTAGGAAGGACTACATCACGCATAAATGAGATTCTGTCGGATTCTTTCAACTGAGAAAAAAGCTATTAGTGCTTCAGCTCTGCGCCCTATCCCTTCTATACGATTCGCTTGATTAAGGTCATTTCAATATGACTTTGTAGTGTGTATCCATTACCCTGCCAACTCCACAAATTAACAGTCTCTCTCCCACACACACACACAAACACATATATCCACCACGAGCCACACATACTAAATACAGCTTGTACACAGACAGAATCACAGTCTCTTCCAAGCATGTCCTTGACACCTCCCTCTCGCTCTGACAGTTAATACAGAGAGGAGGCTCAGCTCTCCCGGCTCCTCCATATGCAGCTCTGGGACAGTTGAGCCAAAGACGAACAAGCATGCGTCTCGTCCAAAAATCAAACATAAAGAAGACAGTGAAAGAGGCTGATTCTCCCCAGGCAAGAGCATGTCCTCAAAGTTTTTGTAGCGCCCTGGCCTAATTGTACAGTGCTTGCCCTGCTGTTTCAACAGTGAGTGATTTGTGGCCTAAAGCAAAGAATCTATCAATGCCAGGTTGAACCTGAGCACCTTGCATTAATATAGCTTTTGTAACTGAGCATAAGCGATGTGGCTGTGTACGCTCAGACCATGTGTTTAGTGCAGCTCTGTCCAAGACAGCTCATAACAATAATGGTGGGCCCAAACACACATCTATCAAAAACACCTGAGGCAGACCTCAATATATTCGGGACAGAATTTTTCTGCAGCCTAAATATATTTCCACCTGGATAATATATGCACAGCTATGTTTGCAGGTTTTTTTTTTCAGGTTTAATAATTTCCACTCAAATAACAGGTCCCATGACGACACCCTTACTGGAGAGTGATTTCTAAGTGTTTGTCCAGTGAAGGGTAAACTGAGGTTTCTGCCTCGTGTCTGTGAGCGATAACAATAAAGGTCGTTGCAGATAAACAGATAGGGATGTCATTGTTGTCAAGGGGCAGATGAATTTCCAGGCGACAATAAATACAGGTGGATTCCTTATCATCAAGTTCCTTATGTCTGTGATGATATATAATATATTTTATCATACCAACTTGTAAAATACATTTCTAAAGGAAGAGCTTCAGACAGTTTTAGTGAATATAAATCTTACACCAGGAATGCGAGGGAGGGTGAATTATCTCTTTCCAAACCTAAGGTGATCTGAATCACATCAAACATATCTCAAATACAAGAAGCTTGGAATTGCGAGTGAAATATACTTCAGGAAATATACACAATCTGACTTATTAGGAACGCCAAGAGGGTTCAGTTATCTCTCTGCAGGCCTAAAACAAATTATCCAAAAGATGACCTACTCTACTGTTACCACTTGTGGTCCACCACAAACTGAAGTATCTCAACAACTATCGAATGAATTGCCATGAAATTTTGTAATGGCATTCATGGTGCCCAGAGGATGAAGTCTGCTAACTATGATGAACCCCTGACTTTTCTTTAAATTATGTTTTCATTAGTGTATTATCACCTGAAACTAAGAATCGCTGTGTTTACGTTAGCTTAGAATGAGCCCTTCATATCTACATAGGGAGTGGGTCCTCTTTCCCAGAGCCCGCCATGTTGCACCGCCATGTTTCTACAGTAGCCCAGAACAGACAAACCAAACACTGGCTCTAGAGAGGGCCTTTCGCGTTTTTACGTGCAAGTGGCCGCCACCATAGGTTCTCGTAGACTCTTGGAAAGGAAGGGGTGAGGGGAGGGGTATTCTGTTGGTTGCAATCTGCAACCTCACCGCTAGATGCCACTAAATCCTACACTCTGGTCCTTTAAGCGCCATCATCATGTCAGATTTTTTATTTGTCCAATATGTTGACCAAATACCTGCAAAACTAATGGCATTCCCATCAGCCTCAGCTGTACTATCGTTCTATCAGTTTCCATTATCGACTCATTGTAGGCGACGATATAGTTCCGTTTGTTTGTTAAAAAGCTTGATCACTGATTGAGTGTTGGGTGTGCCACTATGCCAGCCTTGACGTGAAGACAGACACACACGCAGAGTGGCAGCATTTACCGCTCTGCCTGCAGCAAGGCATACAGGAGCTTCACCAGTACAGAGACAACTCTCAGGCAGATGCCACTATAAATAATGCATGAACAATAGAGCCAGAAGAGGAACCTTGGAACAGCTAATTATTCAGCCCGACATTTCAGCAACTCACAGAGAAGTTAACGGCTAAAAAAGATGGAATTCAGGGCGTCGTTGCTACTAGTGTGTGTGTTAATACACTGATGTAGTAGGTGCAGCCAGGCTCCATTATGAAGCACATTAATCTACATATACTGTCCTATCACAACAAGTAGCTTCCTCGTACCCTGCCATAGAAAAAGGAAAGGGATTTTGTATATTTGGACAAGCTGTGGAACATGGCTTTGCTTATGAAAAACCCTTCCTGCTGTTCAAGGCAGCTGTTGAGTTTCTCTCAGTGTTTCCTTTGCTTTTTT
>NTHP01000059.1:219314-236296 GCA_003416845.1 Oplegnathus fasciatus
TAGCATTATTCTCAAAGTACTGTTGTGCCTTAGTACAGCCTCACAAAGCTGCTAGCATGGCTATAGACTTTTAATCTTATTTACTATTTTTTGACATTTTATAATCAAATCAATAATGAAAATAATCATTAGTTGCACAGCTTATAAATAGCTTATAAATGTACAGTGTATAAAACATTACAGTTGTTTTCTCTTAATTCATATATTCCTTCATGAATATTAAGGATGTAGATTTAGGCACACTGAGAGGCTTGGGTAAAATTTAAAGAACCACTCATTGTAACCTAATTATTGCATTTATCACTGTCCTAAATCAAATGAATTCGTAAGCACCAACAAGGCTAATGATCACTCGTATTTTTGCCTCACTCTGTGCTAATCTTAACAACCAAAGGAGCCGAGGAGCCATTTACCTGAGAAAGATGTAGCAATTTTCCCTCATTAAAAATGTAGCTGGCAGTAGAGCAGGTGCAAACCTTAAACAGCCCTCTGTGGTTGGCTGAAAGGCTGCACGGCTCCTTAATGAGGTCCCTCTTTGCACTGCTCAGAGAGATGGTTAGAATCTGGCCGTGAATGAACAGCACAGTATTGTTCACATGAGCGGTGGCCTGAGCTCCCACTGAGCAGATCCACCCGAACGCGCCAGAATGCAAAGTGGAACTTGTGTCGGGATGAAAAAAATACATCAAGTAGTCAAGGAAGTTTTTTAATTGATGAGCTGATTCAGGAAGACGCTATCAGCTAATTACAGCCAAGCTTCATTTGTGGACATTTGCAACCTGTTGTCCTGCTTTGTGTGGGTGAATCCAAACGTGAATGCGGGGGGATCTACGTCGGGAGATTTGATGTCTTGACATTTGCAATGTGTCATGATTACAGCTTCAACATTGATGCCAGTCATAATGGAGCTTGTATAACACGTTGTAACCTGCTGTGGATTATCCTGACGCCTTCTCCCTCTGCAGCTGCTGGTCTTATTGTTCTTCCTTTCAACATTTCCTCATTATGTCTCCATGCTGGATAATCATATGTACACCAGTCGGATCAATCAAACCACCATCACTGTTTTATAAAGCCCACATAGTGATTTTTTTACCCCTGTTTTTATTTAGATGCAGTATGAATTTTCCTGCTTGCTGTTTTCACACCACCTGTTTGCCAAGACAGCTAGTAAACAAATACGATCCTTTCACATTTCAGATGGTGTATCTCGCTGCCCGGTACAGCAAAGAATAGTCCTATATGAGCAGTACCAAGGCAGCTCAGCTGTCAGTCCCTACAGTCTCACATCTCCTCAAGTGCTGTGGTTCAATATTGCCTTGTGTTTTTGATGAGATTCCCACGGAGAGGCCATCAAAACCAGCTAGAGAGTTAGATGATAAAATAGACACCACTCTCATGTCTGTACGCAAAGTATGTAGCTAGCACTACAGCCAGGAGGCGGTTGGCTTAGTGATGACAAGGCCGCTAGTCACCAAGAACTAGTTGCAACATGTAAGTTGTACATAATCAAGTTTATAACCTAGATGTGTTCTATTTTTAATCAAAAGTAATCATATTATCTGCATGACTTTGTTTATTTTAATCAAAGCAAGCACTGAGTTATGACCAAGAGAGTAACACACAAACATGATGGGAACCAAGGTCGTGCAGAGCTGGGAAGTTTCACTTTTTATCTCTAGGGAGAGACAGTGAAGGCCATGCTCTGGAACGCTATCTACGTGTCCGGATGCTCCTTTTCTGCAGGAATCTGGGATAAAGGTCGGTCAGACAGGTGCGTTGCTCAGCGACAGTAAGAAAGTTTCCTGTTAGGTGTATTTTTTAACGTTGGACGGAGCCATGCTAGCTGCTAATCGCTAAGCTAATCGTCTGCTAGCTCTAGCTCCATATTTAGCTCACTGATACGGGACTGGGATCGATCTTCTCATGTAACTCTTGGCAAGAAAGGGAATTTGTGAAAAAGAAAAGAGGAAACAGTTTAACAAATCACTAAACACAAGTGCTCTTCTCTAAACAAATTAGCAAATACCATAGTACTTTAGTATTTCATTAAATAAAAATTAGTAATAATCTAACAGCAATGGACAAGGTCTTGTAAACAATCCAACAACACTGTGAACATATTGTTAACAACAAGGCTGCTTATATTTCCTGTTAATTGACCTGTGTGAAAATATAATTATATATAGTTAGTAATAGTAATCATATAATAGTTATTTAATAATTTGTTCATCTGGTTTGTGCTACTGTGCTTATGTCCCATTTGTACCACACTCCAAAGAGCCTCAACATGTCGCTGTAATTACTTCACTTTAATTATGTATTTACTGTACTGAATCTTTGGTCTGAATACCAATGCTAAACCTTTGACGTCTTGACTACACACTGCTACACACATTTGACTACACACATATATTGATATATAAAGTATCCACCCCCCAACTGTGACTTTTTCATCTTTTATGGTTTTACAAATTTGAATCACAGCAGATGAATTAAACTTTAATGAAACTGATCAACAGATTTGTTTTCACTTTGACATTTAAGAGACTTTCTCTAATGATCAGCTGCAGAAAAGCCTAATTAATCCACTGGGAATCGTAAAACAATAAAACAAGTAAAATCAGAGGGGTGAATACCTTTTAACTAGTGGTGAAATGATTAGTTGATTAACCAGTTAGTCAATTGATTAATCAGTTTGTCAATCAAGGAATCTCACTTTTAAATTTACTTCTAGTCATTTGGCAGACACTTTTATCCAAAGCAATGTACAAATCAGGTATGATCCACAGCCACAGTAGATCAAGGAGAAGCCACTGTGAATTTCTACTAAATTTCTAAATTTCTAAAAAATTAGAGGATGTGTTGTTTTTCTCAGTTTTATGCAACTGTAAATTCAATAACTTTTGGTTTTGGACTGCTGGTCAGAAAAAACAAGCAATTTCAAGATGTCCGCTTGAGCTCTGGGAAATGTGACAGGCCGTTTTCACACTTTTCCAATGTTTTATAGACTGAGCAATTAATCTAGTAATCAATTAGTTGAAGCCTTAACAGACACAGTACATACAGTACATACATAATCCTGCTATATTTTTTGTGAGCCCTGTTGAGCTGTGGGCCCCTCCAATCACCGCCACCTTTTAATCCATCATTAGTAGCACTTATGTCACCACGCTGCATCGTGCAATACCTTTTTTGGGGGGTTGTGAATTACATGAAGTGAAGAAATCCGCCAGCATTTTGAATGCATCAAATACAGAATCCAGATGCAACTAAATTCAAATGTATTGAAAATGCAATACCCAACTTATAGAAACTTCAAACAAACCTTCTCAGGACAGTGTAGGTGTACATGCCCCAAATATGCTGGCAAAAGCCCCACAGAAAGGCCCGATCCAATCAGACAGGTGAGGCAAACCAGCTAAGATAATATTAGAATTTGCATGACAGCACAAATTTGCAATTCAATCACAAATTTTACAGCAAGCTTGCTTTGCCCTCAGGGCTCCAGGGCAGTGGGCCACCTTCCTGCATGCCACCAAGCATGGCCCGAATTAATACAGCTACTGTCTGGACGACATTGATAAGACTATCTGTCTGAGGTGATATTTCTCAGAAACTAGATCAAACGACTGTCTGGTTGTCAAGGCGGAGGATTGGATCCGAGCCGTTGCTAACTGACTCCTCCTCAGAGATATCTCACCTCCCGATTCATGAGATGCGTCTTGTCTTTTGGTACCAAGGAGGTATCAACACCACAACCTCCTGACCCCTTACCATGTTGCTTGTGCTTTGGATGCTGACATGGTAGAGTGAAAGGCGAGGCTCACATTTTTTAAATATTAGACAAGTGTAAGTGTCCAAAATGACCATAAAGTTGAATCAACACTTCTCTAAAACAATTCCAACAACATTATAACCTTCCTGAAGGTATAATTTATTGCCAGGCTGTTGTACTAAACTGCATTAGGTTTAGCTAGGTAATAAACTGGCAACTGAGCGCCACTTCTGATATGTATGCCCTGATTACTTAGGCGATGACCAGAAAAAGATAATAGACTTTTGAACTAGACCAAGGGTTGTGTGATATGGCAGTAACATTTGGGGGGAAAAAGCACACTGGTATCACTGGTATGGGTTCTCGGTATCGGCAGATACTCTGACTTGAGGTATCAGGAAAAGGACATTTTTCTTGCAGCCAGTTGAAACACAGAAGCCAAAAGATATGTAAAGCATATGCTAAAGCGCTCCACACAAGCTCACATAAAACAATATATATTAGTGACAGCATAACATAATAACTGGTGTATATCCAGCCATCCTCATCCTCAAAGGTTAAAGCAAGATCCTCATCATAACCCGCATTACCCCACGACCAGCATTAAATGGGAGATCATCATCAGACTCAGCATTTAACAGTTTGATGGCATATAGGGACAAAATCATTTCTCACCCTGTTCGACCTGGATTGGTGCATACTTATTTGCTATACTGTTTACCCTGAGGTAGCTATTCCTGTAATATCTCTGTTTGTATCAGGCCATTGTGGGCAAACACATTCAGGATTTTGCAGAACCTTGATTTTTCAGATATTTAATTTAGTAGATTAACCAAAAACAGTCACTCCCTGTTATTATCCCTGGTTATTTTATCTACTAATGGTGCCTCCATTGAATTTCGGGTTAATTTACTGTGTCACAATATAGGCTGGTTGGTTGAACTTGTCATTGTTTGTTGTAGCTCTTCTTAGTTTAACTATATGAGATTCAAACAATTACTTAAAGATTGCAATCAGGATTATTATAATTTTCAATAAAAATCCGCTCATTAAGTCCTCCATTAATCAATTAATCTATGAAATGTCAAAAAGTGCTCTTCATAATTTGGTGACATTTTCAAATTTGAAAACCCAAAGATATTTAGTTTACTACCATATTTGACAAAAAAAAGCAGCAAATGCTCACATTTGAGCAGCATGAACTAGAAAAATTGTAATTTTCTGTCGATTGACTAATAATTGTTTCAGATAGGAGTAAATTTAGCTCTGTGGGAGATTCATACTGTTTGTAATTTGATAAATGAATGTATTGTCCATCTCTAGTGAATAGTCCTGGTGGCATGGCTGAATAGAATAAACAAAGCTGTCCCTTTACAGCCCAGAATTAAGTCTGGACAACAGATCCACACGGGAATAAGAAATGTTTGTTCCCTTGTTCCTGATATTTGTGATTCACGACTGATGTCTTTGACTGATGTCTGTGTGGCTTTTCAGTCTGAAAGCTCTGGAAGCCCCCTCACTGTGAGCCCTACATTTCATGTGCAATATGGCAGATCAATGGGTATTGATCAGTGAATGCAGACACTGGTCGGAGCATCACAGTTACACATAAGTAGCTTCTGAGACTTGGGGCTGATGTCGTGGATTTCCTTTTTGAGTTGTATTTTATTCACTCTCCTATAAGAAGGTCCATAGATAAAAGTGTCAATTCAACCATGACAATACATTATAAAATAGTAGCCTGTTTGGCATGCCAGCCAATTTAAGGGCTGTCAGTGAATGAAACATTATGAGGAAAAATAAGGCAAAAGAAAAGATTGAATTAATCAATCATTTCATGAGGCACGCGCAAGCACCTACTCGGACCTACAATCTTTGAACATACTATCATGTGTAGTATTTCTGCCTTTTGAAGTATTTCTTTTGCACAAACTGCGAATATTTCGTGTATCATGCACTTCAGAGCGACACTTAACTGTGCGCAAAATCACCTGAGACAACAGCACGCGCTGCCCCCACGGGGAGCATCTCGAGATAAGATACGACAACACGCTTGTGTAATTACACCAAACACACCACTCACGTCTCTGAAGCGATTCCAGTGTTTGATCTTACGGCTGTACTGGGAGATGGTTGACAGCCATTGCTCATCTTCCATGAAATTCCCGGCTTTCCCTGCCTCCTTCCCACTTTTCACGTCCACCTGGAGCGAGACGCCCACCAGCAGGCACAGGCAAGCGACGATTCTCACAGCGACCATGTTGCTCAGGCAGTTTGGTTCTGGGATGTATCTCCTGCTGCTGTCCTCCTGCCAAGGATCCACATACAAGACTACTGCTGCTGCTGCTGCTGCTTCAACAGACTGAATGGAAATGAGAGAGAGAGAGAGAGAGAGAGAGAGAGGGAGAGAGAGGNAGGGATGGAGAGGGGAGAGAGAGAGAGAGGGAGAGGGGAGGGAGGGAGAAAGAGAGTTAAAGGAGGGATCAGATCCTAATCATTTATTTCTGCTTACTTGGTTTCATTATTTCAGTGTCTTTTTTGGCTGTTTTTCTGTTTGTACACACACAGAAACCCTGCAGCCACACTGCAAATGAATCATACAAGTGGAACAGATGTGTATTGTTGTACTGATGATCAATCTGACTTTATTTGTTGTATTAAAATGCTTTTTGAAAAAGGCCAGCGCCGGTGTAATATTTATGCCACTAAGGCTCACTGGACTGACTGGACCTGACAGTGAAACAAGTGACTCAATTAAACAATAAAGAAATGGGAAATTGCTGCAATTTAGCATAAGGCAGTGGAGCCTTAACTGGGCTCCACTGATTGCTGAGGGTCACTGAGGGACTCCCATGTGGGCCTCAGGGTAAATGAGATTAAATTTAGCTTAAAATTAGCTCCATTTCACTCTTAATTTGTTCATTATCAGCACAGAGAGAGCATGTGTCAGAGTGACTCAGATCAGCTGTGTCTGTAAGGTGTCTTACTGTAAAATCTGAATCCCAGGAACAAACCTGTATCATGGTTCTGTGGTATAAACTGTTTTTTAACTGTGTTCATACAGCTCGTGCTAATCTGATATTAAAATGTGAGCCCAACATTCTCCCTAAACTTCCTCTAAAGTAGTTTTAAAGACTGTTTCAGCACTTCAGGAGCAACATCACTGTCATGTAGAGTGAAATAATGAAATTAACAATCAACAACAATTTTTATTTAACCTTTTTATTTGAGGTTCCAGTGTATTTAAACAAAAGATGGAGCCATGTTTTTTTCACAAGAAATTAAATAATAGCAGGACTGCCGTTTATTATTTTCATTATCAATTAATCCACTGATTATGTTCTTGATTAGTCGTTTGGTCTATAAACTGTAAGAAAATACAGAAAAAATGCCCATCAGGCTACAGTTTCCTACAGCCCAGGTGATGTCTTCAGATGTCTTGTTTTCTCTTATTCATTAATTTAGGAATAAATAAATAAATAAATATTAGCAAAATACTGAAAAAAAGGTGTTAAAACTGGATTTTTACACAGGAGCCCTCTTCAAGACAGGACCTCAAGAATACTGTGAGAAGAGCGATACCTCTCTCATGTCAGTACGGTAAATATGAAGCAACAGCCGCTTAGCTTAGCTTAGCTTAGCTTAGATTAGCTTAGCACAAAGACTGGAAACAGGGGAAAACAGCTAGCCTGGCTCTGTACAAATGTAACAAAATTAGCTCTTTTTTAAACGCTTTTTTGTAGGATGGAATGGTTTGTTATGGATAAAACAAACAAAATATACAGTAAGATGTTAGTTAATGAGCTTTAGAGATGTTGGTAGGTGGATTTGATACTGTTAAGCAGAGCCTACTGCCTACTTTGCCCGGTTGGTAGTCCAATCTTGGTCACACAGTTTTCCTCAAATCTTTGTAAATATACATGCACATATCACTAACAAAATAAAGTGCATAGAGATTGTAAAGGCAGATACACATACATATACAAATAGTGGTTGCCATAGCTTAATGAATCCTTTGAGATTTGTATGCACGGTGTAGGTCAGTTGGTGGCACTGTCAAATTCAACATTTCTTGCTACTGTATAAATATTCAAATCGACATCAAACAGAAAACTCTAGATGTCTTGAGACACTTCCCTGTAAATCAGCGTGACATATTTGATATCAACACCTTGAGTCCTTGACTCTAATTTAAAACAACCTTTCATGGGATTGAACAATGATCGTGTGCACAGCGCTATAATTCAAGGATGTGTGACTAAAGAGGTTAAATATGTGATATATTTGAGCTGCTGCGGTGATGCTACTTTTCCATCAAGAATCTGCGACCTACAGAGTTTTGCAGCACCTGCGCATCATTTTAAGTCTGCCCACGTTGTTCCTGCTGCTCCCTAAACTCTCCATGCCCTCCCTCACTCTCTCCCTCCGCTCTCCATTTCATCCCCCCGTGAAGATAAACGTAATCCAGCGCTCTGCTCAGATTCATTTGAGTTTAAGGTTACCAATACTGGCCGAGGCTGAGTGGCCAGGGGCAGGATCACATTCCCGGGATGCTGCACTAACTCTGACACTGGCATCAAAATAGTTGACGTGGCAGATGCAGGCTTTTCCTGAGTGTGCACAGCTCCAGAATTGGGAAGCAAGGGCATGCAGCACGAGAGGTGTCCCGCAGCGCCAGCCAGCTGTGCACGTCAACACCACGAGGTGCTGGACATGATGTGTTAATCAAGAGGTCGTCATCAGTCATGTCATGATCAGGATGAATGTGCTGCAGATTAATGGTCACACGGCTGAACTGGGTGGCTCAGAAGCATTTAAAAGACTGTGTTCTGCTTTGCACCATTAGCTTTTAAAGATTGTTTGAGAGCCAGGATGTTATTGGGAAGCCTGTCCCTGGACGGTGGCAGAGGAAGTCTCCTGAGGGAATCCTACATGTGCAAGAACAGCAAATGCAAAACATGTTGATGAAAGTCTCTTAAGATGGTACATTTTAGGGATGAGAAGGCTTGAAGGGTATTTTTTTTTTAATTGCAGTGAGCTCGCATCTTCCACTCCATCAATATCTGAAGTCACAGCACAGTGACCAGGAGCCCCGAAGGACTAAACCATTTTTGTACTTACAGTTCATAAGGTACAGGCAAAAATCATTTTCTAGCATGCTTGTGCTTCACTGATCAGATTGAATTCTCAGTCAGAGATCAATGTCTCTCCCAGATTAATCGTTTCAGCTGTGATCTGGCTCCTCCATCTCTTTAGACACAGCAGGAGCAACATTAGATCATCGTCTAAATGCTCAATTTAGATCATATCTGATTAATGAGGATCCCCCAACAAATAGATTCACTTCTCAAATTACTGTGAGTGACCCTTTGTGCATCTCAGCTTTGATGACAGTGGTGAATAACGGATGAAACATGAAATTAAGTGAACCCCTCAGATCATCTTGTTAGCATTCAGCTACAGGTCTCATGCTCCTGTGAGAGTCATGTGATGTCGAATGCTGAAATAGTCATTTTGTATTTGTTAAAATGATGAAGAACTCAGATTTTCCTGCCGAGAACGGCGATAAAGAGGTATTTCTCTTAGAATACGGACATAAAATACCAATACAAAGTTTCTGCGTTGTATCAGCTTCTATCAGAGGGTATGTGTGGATTTTGGCTGTGAGTGCTGTGTTTTTTTCCTACTAAGACCCTTCAAATTGAAAAAAATCCAGACAGTGACAGATGTGTCAGAGGTAGGTACGACTTGAATAAAAATGAAATGTCTCGCTTAGCACTGGTTTATTTATTTTTCAACGTTTCAACCTATTCAACCTTTATCAGGTACATGCACAAGAGTCACAACAATTCCATTCATATACACTACATAGATACTAGATAAATGATCCAATCATTGATCCAGAACTTCTTTTCTTGTAATGTTATTTTTGTTAATAAAATATATATGTGTATATATATATATATATATATATATATATATATATATGTATATATATGTCCAATCAGAGGACCACAAAATTAGGTCAATAGGGGAATGAAAAAAGCAATGGTGGCGCTTTTGCACATATCTGTTTGTCATTTCTGATCCTTTTTAGATCCTTTTTAGTTAATCAATATATTCTTGAGAGGGGGGTGGGGGTGGGGGGTGGGTCTTATTTTGTTTTGTTTTACCGTAACCAATCAGTACCGAGTGACGTCTTCATCCCGCCAATGTCATTTTCAGTTGAAACAGGAGCTATGGTAGCGGTTCCTAGGGGCAGTTTTCTTTTTCAACACGCAATTTAAAGGTAGGGTAGGCATTTTATTTTAGAAGCATTTTTTGTTATATTTGTTGAAATTCTCTTTACAGCCCGACAGCAATCAATAAATCAAACGCACTGACAAAAAAAGGAAAAAAACATCCGCTATCTGTGGCTGTTGCAGGCCTGTAATGAGCCCATTCAAGCATTTCATTTCATGAGATATGAGGTAGTTGGATGTGGTTAGTGATGAACGATCCGCTGCGCTCCTCTCCCCAACACTCTCTTGAGGACTCGTCCTCCAGCAGTAGTCAAGGCAGTGTGCATTCATGTGTTTTGGGGGAGTGGCTTTGGAGGGAGGCCTGAAGGGGGGGATACTTTCAATATCTAGCTTACTCTTGCTGTTTTCTCCAAAGTTGCCTTCCCCAGCTTTAAGAGTTGTTATCTCTGTAAGTCAACTAAGAACAACTTGTACAGCTGAACTCATCCACACTTGTCGCCAACTTTCTATCGCTATTTTTCATGAATATAGCTACGTAGCTTTCCAGCTGTGTAAGAAATAAGAAGATGACTTCCTCATCCTTAATCCTGCCTACGAAGCTCTGATTGGTCGACTATTTCTCCGACTGGCAGCAGCAGCCATCAGTGGGCACTACACCCAGACCTTGAATCACCGAACAAATCAGAGAAATGGAACCAGACCAGATCAGAAAGCTGCAAAACATCCTGCTTTTACAGCCTTTAACAGAAGAGAATTTCCACTAAAGTGGGCTTTAACGTTTGAGTTGACTCAATGTTTGTTTTTTATTTCCTTATCGAGTGTGTACATGTTGTCATACGATATAACAGTCCCCTAATGATTGCTTGAGGAATAATGTTCGAGTTGATTTGACCAAAACTTGTACACTTACACACATCCAGGACAAACTTACATTTTAAACACGGAAGCAGCTCCACACAACTTATTAACATCTTCTTCTACATATCAGAGTTACGCTACGGAAGAGTGCCTTTAATTGTAAAGAGATTAACTGATGTCATCAGTTCCCCCTGTTTCCTCTCTAGGCAGATGCTGATAAAACTTATCTATGCTGTTCACCAAGCTTACTTCGTTTACACAAAAGGAGTTGAGGGGAGCTTCATTTGAATAACATCAGACAAGAATTTGAAGGGTAGCTTATCTGTAAATATTTGCTGTCTACAAATGTAAACTCAGCACATCCCTTTACTGTCTTACAAATGGCTCATAAGGCCCAACACAAGCTTCGCTGCTTATCGTGGCCGCACATATTCTCACATGATGTAACAACTCCGTAAGGATCGCTTGAGGAATTCCTGATACACAATAATTAATTGCAACAGGCCAAGGGTGGATGCTTTACACGTTTATTTATTCCTGCCAAATTTAAACAGAATGTTAAGATGTAGCACCTCCTGCCACCGTGAAGGAAAAACATAATCCAAACAAATGTTCATTTTCCAACTGATTAAAGATGCAGCAAAGATGCAATGGCACATTGCTGTGAGTCCATTCATGGTCGTCATCTGACGGTTTCCTCATCAGCCAGCCACACTGGACGCTTTCCATCCTGCTGCCATGTTCATCGACGACCTGTAACACATGATCAGTGATCAATATTTGTACTTTAAAGCACCCTAAGGCTGCAACTAATGATTATTTTCATCTACAATGTATCTGATGATTATTTGTTTGATTCACTAATATATTATAGTTTATAATACATAGTATATATTATGTTATACTATACTATATCACTACACTTCATCTTATACTATGTCTCATATCTCATACTATATCATAATGTGCCATATTATACTATGTTATGTTAATATGGTACTTTGACTCTTGCACTATATTCTATTTATTAATACAGACAAACACAAAGTACCACTACTTAATTATATCATATCATATATCAGCCTGGTGTACACTGTTCACATAGACTCTGCCGCTATTATTCACACCACTGTCACTTTACCTTGTAATCTTTGTTTCCAAATGCTCTTGTATAGTTTCTATTTGTCATTCTATTCTTATTTTAGTTTATGTACCTCTTATTATTTATTTTTGTTACTTCTATACTTATCTGTATTTATTTCGGTCCTTGTATTGCTGCAACAACAGAATTTCCTCATAGGGGATCAATAAAGGTGTATCTTATCTTCTATTATTTACTCTATAAAATGTCAGAAAAAAGTGAAAAATGCCTACAACAACTTCCCAAAGTCCAAGGTGACATCTTCATAATTGCTTGTCTTGCCTGATCAACAGTCCAAAAACCCAAAGATGTTCAATTTACGATGATATAAAACAAAATGAAGCAGCAAATCCTCATTTCAGGAGTCGGAAAAAGTGAATGTTTGGCATTTCTGCTTGATAAATGGCTAAAACCATTAATCAATCTATTTATAATGTTAGTGGGTTGAGCATAGCGTGCTGCATCACATCACATATGTAACAATGTTTACTTTCAATCAATACACAGCTACCCCTTCATTATAATAATAATTAACTTGGGTACGTTCCATCCATGTGTTGTTATGTTTAATTGCAAGCCTGTACATTAAAACATTAATTATTGATGACGCATCAAACACAATAACACAAACAAATTCTTCTACAGCATCCACTACTGATGCTTGTTTGTGAAGCAGTTACTGCCTGTGATCGGTGTAAAGTGCGTAAACACTGTAAAGTGTGCATGAAAAAAAAAAAGTCTAGCCTGAAAGCAAGTTCCTGGATAGGAGAACCATCAAAAAGAAGTTATTTTGAAAGTTGAGGGGAGAATAAACCACATCGGGAGGCATTTAATAAGTAATCTCAAGTGACTTACAGCTGTAAGTGGAGCTGCTATAAACGCGTATAGATCTAATTCAATTGGATTCAAACTGGGTCACACAGCTATTAAAAGTGCAAAGTTAGTTGAGAGCAGTCTGACAGCAGTTTGCCAGGGAAGTACTGTAGCTGCTGTGTTGCACTGCGGGCAGCTGCAGCAGGGGTAGAAGAGAGTGCAGCACCTTTTTCAATTAAATGTACACAATAGACAGAAACTGTCTAATATTCTGAACTCTTGACTGATGCTCAGTCTCAGTCGATGATTTATTTTTAGTCAGCATTATCGAGCTTCTACCGACTACGATAAATGACAAATCCCCATCAGTTTCCCTCTGCATCCTACCAATAAGAAACAGCATTAAGTGCTGTATGAGGGGATTTCACACAGCAACACTTTGGAGTGGGCGGATAAAACATCTGAATAGAAGTCAGGAGGAGGATTTGTTTAACAATTCATAGCTTCTGATATATAGAGAAAGTTTACAGCAGTGAATGCTATAAAGCTTCTGTATATGAAACCTGAATCAATCTTTGTGTGAGCGTCTTCCGCCTTCAGTGCCGAAACAGTTTGTCGTCGAACAGACAATTAATCAAAGATTTTGATACGTCAACAGAGACGTATCACCTGACTCTGCAGCTCCCCTCTTTCATTAGCATCTTTGTTTGGCTCACTGTTTTGGTTTCATGGACCGCAACTTTTCTGTTTTGTTACTGTCTTTCATCAGCGTCATTTAAAGCTGCAGCTGGTAAATGTTTTCACCTAAAAAGCCCTAATAAACCCACCGTACGCTACCCGCCAAGCCGCAGACAAACACAATTAGCGACAAGCTGGTGAACATAGTGAAGCATTTAGCAGCTTAAGAGGCAGATATTTCCCCTCAGGAGTTGGTGGAGACCAAAAACAGAGCTAAAAGACAGTTCATATTGGACTTGCATTCATCTGGAGGCCAGAAACATGACTTCAAATGAATGTTAATGTTGCTCCTTGTCTGCTGTATGTGGTAATAGGCAACTGTTTGCTAACACATTTGCCATAACAGCATTGTAGGCCGATTGTATTATGTGTTTACAGCTTGTTCTGCTGCCCTCAAGCAGACAAAAAGAATCAATTAATGCCGCTTTAATGTCCCGACTGATTAAATTAATTTGAAATTCAAATAAAGACTGTCATCCTACCTCTGCAGTCCTTAAGTTGGTGTTGCTATAGAAACTGCTTTGAAACAACTGGTCGATTCAGTCGATCACCAGAGATTTGAAGAAACGGTTAATCATTTAAGCAATTTATTTAGCAGAAATTTTCCAAATATTCAGTAGTGTCAGCTTCTCAACTGTGAGGATATTTTTTGCTATCTTTGGGTTTTGGACTGTTGGTCGGACAAAACAAGCAATTTCAAGACGTCACCCGGGGTTCTGTTAAATTGTTGTGGGCATTTTTCAGTATTTTCTAACATTTTATAGATTAAAAAAATATCCAGAAAAAAACCCAAAACGTAATAGAGATGAATTGATAATGAAAATTTGTTACAGCCCTGTTTTAAACACTTGTTGTGCAAAGTGTACATAAAGTAAACAGCAGCTCTGAATGACTACCTGCTGTTCAAACAAACTGGGCTTTGTGCCTCTCCTCCCTGTGTGAACGCTTCCAGCAGTAAACAGACGTGGACAGCTGCAGGCAACCTCCAGACTCAGCACTTTGAATGATAAAGAGCTGCTGCAGGGATCACCTGCCTTCTCGCTGGAGACACAGATTAGACATTTCAAATACTCTCGCCTTGGCTGTCCGTCAAGGCCGCTCATGCCCATTAATGACAGAGTGATTAGTGTGAAATTCAAACGGCGGTGACACTCAACTGGAGAGTCACATCCAGCATAAGGGAACCATCAAAGGAAGGCGCGCTGTCATATTTCACCGCTAACAATATCCAATTTGAAAGATTCGTCTGCTTTCTCTAGCAGGATCATTTATAGATCACCTTTCACGTGGATAGACGTGTTTGATCAATCAGACGACCTTCGTAAAACAGTCTTAGGATTCAAGCTTGTTAAGGGGAAAACATGACACCAGGAGTATGAGGGCACCTACTGACATGTCATCTTAGCGCTCCCTTGCTGTCAAGTTCATCCTTTCAGTTAATTGGATTTGGTTCAAAATATTTGACGCATCGCTCTGTTAAAATAAACCTGATCAACACTCCTGCTTTAAGGCACACACGGGTAAAACTTACCGTGACCTTAAAAAGCAATTAGGCGCTTAATCGATTCCATGTGTGTTGTCAGTTACTCCGAGCATGCCAATCAAACATATCTACTGTATTAAAAGGTCACATCTGTCAAACATCATCTTTTCCCCCCCCCCAGCAGATGTTAACGCCAGCACTCCT
This sequence comes from Oplegnathus fasciatus, assembly GCA_003416845.1. Classification (NCBI taxonomy): domain Eukaryota; kingdom Metazoa; phylum Chordata; class Actinopteri; order Centrarchiformes; family Oplegnathidae; genus Oplegnathus; species Oplegnathus fasciatus. The sequence goes on from NTHP01000059.1 coordinate 234,572, forward strand.
CAATGAAAGCTTAATTTCTAATTACACTATGAAAAATTGCATAGTGTGGTTCTGAATATCAAAACCCAAAATGTGCTAAAAAAGTTTGACATTGATCAAGTAAGACCTATTTCAAACAGCCTTTGCATAAAAAAAGGCTACTTTGAAAACTGGCATGAAATTAAATATGCAAATTGGATCGAGGCCTAAACAATACTTGGTCGAGATAACACAAGACTTCAGTTACCAAACATGATTTGAATCCTTATTACTGAAAGGTTCAATATGAGTTTTTAGAGTGTTATGGGGTCGTCTAAGTGATGGCTTCGCTTTCATTTATTTTCCAATTTATTGCAGCAAGAAAAAGCTGCGATTTTAAAAGAAGTTTTTATCAACTGGTTTTACATTGCAAAGGCTCATTTTCAGTGGGTGTGGCTTCTAAATATACAGCCTATGTGACTCATCAGTGCATTTAACACACGCCTGCAAAGACAACTCAACGGTTTAACGTTTTAATTAAAACCCAGCTCCTGTGTCTCCTCAGATCTTCAGAAATAAGCATGCAGATCCACAGAGGAAACAGGTCCGCCGTAACGAAAACAGACACTGAAGTCTCATCTGTCCGGCTTATTGAAAGCTAGTCTGGAAATCTCAAGGGTCATGTTGGAAATTCCCACAGAGCTGACTAATTAGGGTGAGAGAGGTGGCAGGGACAGAAAAAATATGTATGCCGGGCAGTGCGTAAGCAAGCTCACCCACACAGACATGCATAGCAACGTGATTTTGCCAAGAGTCACTGCAAATCATTACCCACACCATAGATAAATCTGTGGGAATCAAACAAATACTGTCTGTAGCATTTTTTTTTAAAATTTCTGATTAAATGTCACCATTTTCGGACATTTTACAGACTAATCGATAAAATTAATCCAGAAAATAATCTACTAATTGACTGATAATCATTCATTGAAGCCCAAGTCCCATATGTTCCTGCAACAAAACACACATATGGCCATTTAAATAAACATGTAGTCTGAACATCTTATATTGAAATCTACTGACAAATTAAATGTGTCTTCAGCATCTGAGGCTGTCTGTGGATGATGTTTGTTCCTTCACATGTGTTTTTTAGCGCCATCATCACTGAGGACATCTGCCCAACGCATCCTTAATCATGTCCCTGCCAAAAGAAACAGGGATGCACGGTCTCGATGAATTTCATTAACTTGCAAATCATCTTCTCTTTCTCCCCTCTCTGTGTGATTATGTACAATAGCACTGGCAATTCCAAGAATCCTCACTGTATCTGTTACCTGAAAGTGGCGTTATGCTGGATGTGTACTCCTGACCCACTAATAAGCATGCTCTCAGGAGACAGGGAGTGGCTAATTAGGCCTGTCCCTGGGTCTGAAAAGATATATCTTATGCCCAGACACTGCCACAGTCAATGCATAGATGGCTCGGCTGGCTGGCTGGCTGGCTGGCTGGCTGGCTGGCTGTTTTACGCTGACGAAATTTGCATGTTTCTGTCTAATGGCGTCTGCTGACATGGCTCCAGGAGAACAGGAAAAAAAAGAAAAAGAAAAAAGAAGAAGTCACGCCACTGCTGAAATGGGAGGGTGGACAGCACGGGATGGCAGAGCTGACAAACAAAAAGCGCCTTCAGTTTTCATCAGTGTAACTTTTGGCCGCTCTGCGATCGCCCTCCTGCATGCCAAGCAGAGAGCATCGGCAGCTGAGGGGAGG
>NTHP01000059.1:239695-256336 GCA_003416845.1 Oplegnathus fasciatus
CCCAGACCTAAATCTCTCTATTTTAAGACCTATTAATTGGCGAGCTCTCACATCCCAATGGGACTCCAAATGCAGTGGAAATGTCAACCACAGTTGAAAAACCTATACACAGTATGTTGAACAAGCAGACATTGTTGCATCAGTTGTATGGTGCAATATTGCCTCAGGTGCCTAAATAGAGCGATCTACTTCATTTCCACATGTAATTTAAGGTAAACATCACTCATTTCTCTTATAGCATGCTTTACCTATATTTCCAAATTTAACTAAAAATAATCAGAAAGGTGAGTTGAAGGACTTTTGACAACAGATTTTTTTAAGCAAGCCTATATTTATGTTTTTCATCTGGCCTATCGCTAAAAACAATTTAATTATTCCTCATGTGTAATTGTCATCTGGCAACAGCAGTCAAGTGGTGAGCACAAGTCTGTTTGTAATTCAGCAGCATTTGAAAGGGCAGGCAGGAGAGAATTTCCTCTCACCTTTAATACGTTTCTGGCATCAAAAGCTTCTCTTTCACTCATGGTTTGTCTTCCTGCGCCGCCCGTGTTTTCAGCTGGAAAAACACCAGAGTGTAAAAGACAAGCTCTACAATTTAACACAGAAGAAAAAAATACAGATGTGTTATCCCCTGATCAAATAAACATGTTTACTTGCTGCTACAGTTGGCAATAGTAATAGGTAACACTCAAGGTCATTTAATTTGTGAAACAGGGAGTAAGGAGAAGAAAAAACACTGAATTTTAATAGGACTCGTCTACATGCTGTCAGCAGCGACACGGCCCCTCGTTTGTGCTGTGTTGTTGGTCGGCCCAGTACAAATTTGAGAACTGGGGCTGGACTTTATCCATGGCCAAAATGAATGAAGCCATTGTCAGAGTACTTGGAAAACACGCTGCTTGGTGCACGTAAACAGAGCTGTGGCCAAACAGGGAACTAGCCGCCTGATGCCTATATTCAGGAATTTGTTGTTGTAATTGCTCGAGATTCAGCTTTGTCGTCACTGCAGCTCAGGTCCAAGCCAAAAGATAATAAGGGAACATTGGCACACAGGTTTAGGGCCGGAGCGACCACAGCAGGTCAATAACTTTGTTCTCCCACGAGCTACAGGCACAGTGCAGGTCAGCCTCGTCATGTGTACGTAATGTCTTTACCTGTGGAGTCCTTTCTGAACAGAGTGTTCATCACAGTGCCGTGCAGCTTCACTCTGTCCCACTCTCTGACCATCAGCCCCGCTGAGACAAAGTGCTCTACCAGCCGGTCCGCAATCACCTGCAACCTTAAGAGCAGCAATATTCAAAAAAATATTGTTAAAAACAGAAATTCCAGCAGAATAAAAACTTTGAAATTGTGAAGTGTCAACTTTGTAAATGTATGTAACTTTTCACAGGATTTGTTAGTGATCCACGTACTTGTCAGATCCGTCTTTCACATTGACTTTGGCGTACAAGACGTCCACCATGGCTGGGTCATCATTCATGTACTCAATACCCGTCACCTCCAACGGGAGAGGTTTTCCTTCCATGATGTCCCTGATGGCAGACAGCAAAAAGCAGAGTGCAGGTGTTAAAATTGATGGTTGCCTTTAGATTTAGAGTTTATGTTTTTCCATACGTGTTTTCAGACACTGAATGTTGAGCAATACAATGGTCTGTTTGTAATATTGTGTTGTACTTTAAGTATTCTTTCTTGTGTATGTGAAACGGAGTTCACTTGTGATGCAAGGCAAAGTTCAGTGGAATCTGACAATAAAGTGTAATCTTATCTAATCTAATCAGAATAATTTAATCCAATCTGATTGAATCTAATCTAATCTAACCTTTAAAAAAAAGGTACAATAACATAAGCTCACTACTTATTAAAGAATAAGGCTGGTGTTATTCTATATTATTCTTATTGTCAACAAATCCTATGTAAAGACCAAAAAAAGAGTTAGTCTGTCTCTCAATAGTTTCCACCTTACCCAGCCAATCTGTGGCACTCAGCCCAGAGTCCTTTCTTTACTAGTGGGATCAATTCATTGTTGGTTTTCATGGACTTTGTTAACCATAAGAAAAATATACAATATCACCACATTTATCCTTTAAAGCAGTGATTTTATGAAGTCTTGTTTTTATTTCAAATAAAGACAGTGCTTATTAAGCTACACAGTTCAAATCTTAGTATGATATTGATATTAATAACGTTGTTTGGCCCCTACCTGATGAAGTTTTGACACTCTTGGAGGTGTTCACATGCTTTTCTCACTTCCATGTCATTCAACAGAGCCAGGGTGCCGACGGTCAGGTGAAGCTTTGCAGGGTTCTGGAAGATGCTTGCGTCTACTCCGTGATCCTACACGTCAGATTACAACTATTTGTGAATGTAGAATTTATTAAGGATATAATGTGCTGATCTACTACCCCTCATTATCACCGTTCATATTTTCCCCTCTACAGGTATACCTGTGAACACTGCTTCACCACCTCGTCTTTAAACCTCAGGAATCCTTCTTGAACTTTGGGATCATTCAGAGGGAATGACAGGAAGTGCGTGAAAGGCTGCTTTTTCCGGAAACTCTCGACGAGGACCTCAACTCGAGTGACAGCAGACGAGACTGCAGCTTTTTGGGAACCAGTGATGACTGTCAGGCAAAGGAAGAAAGACGAGAGAAAATCTTTTGTTTCAGAGAGTGCTCTCTAACCTGTTTTATGATGCTCTTATTAATCCTCACCTATCTGTCCTTCCACGCCTTGTTTTGGGATGCTGATGGACGTCTTTGTGTCAAACTCCAGGCGTCTGCGTGTCTCTCCTTTTTTCCCAATGATGTATCTGTAAAACAAACAAGCAAACAAACAAACAATAAAAACACACATTATGCTACTTGGAAACAAAACTTCTTATGGTTTACGAGCTGGTGAAAGCAATCATAACGTGCATGCAGTAGATAACTCACTTGTAAAGGACACTTGGGACATCAATGGCACAGCGGTATCCTCTATCAGTCTGTTCAATGAAGTGGGTGTCACAGCTTTCATCTTCTGCAAGGTCTTCACTCTCTAAACATGGTAATAAACCACCAATATACACATATATTACTGTAGTCACAGACTTCATATAAATACTTAGAATATATATATATATATAACACTGACAGGACTTACCTGGTGGTCCCATGTAAGAGAACTCTTCTTCTTCCTCATAATGTTCCTCCTTAGTGATATTCCTTCTGTATATCCTTCCATTTATATTGATAAGAGGTGGACGTAAAACCTCCATAATGCACTAACTAGGTGACGTTAGCTAACCCTAAGCTAAACTAGCAACATAAACAGATATCTGGATAGCTCGTTAACAATTTAGCTACACCAAAAATGGTGTAAATATAGCTTATATCGCCTTTTAAACGCTTATTTAGCTAGCTACTTGCTTACGACGTACCAGTTGACGTTCACATACTTGTTTCTCTGCTTTACGACACACAAGGGCTCTAGATCTACAAATTAATAAACGCCCTCTGCTGATGCAGACGAGCCATCCACATACTGTTAAGATCTGCGGTGGGAACGTAAAATGCTGTCTCTGTCGTAAACCTGTGGTAAGAGATCAAACAAACAACAGACACAACTGCGCGGATTCAGAGTGGTTGTAGGTTTACTGGGACTTCGACGGCAAGTTATATTGTTAGAAAAGGTTAGTTGTTGCCTTGTTGTATTTAGTAACATTAATGGCGGATGGTCGTTGCCTACAGTGGTGTCTGCAGGATAGTTAGGTCTCTTGTTAGCTACCTAGTTAGCAGTTGGTAGTTAGCTTGCTATCAGAGTAAGCTAGGAAAGCAAACCTACTTATGTTAGCTTTCGCAGGCTGGTTTAAATAAGGTTAACTAGGTTAAATCTAGCCTTCTATACTGTGCTTGTGTTTTAAAGATTATAGGGCTGCAACTAAGGGTTATTTTCATTATCAATGAATCTGTCGATCGTTTTCTCGATTAATCGATCAGTTGTTTGGTCCATAAAATGTCGGAAAATGGTGAAAAATGTTTCCCAAAGCCCAAGGTGACGTCCTCAAATGTCTTGTTTTGTCCAAAACTCAAAGATATTCAGTTTACTGTCATAGAAGACTCAAGAAACCAGAAAACATTCACATTTAAGAAGCTGTATTTGTATGAGTATTTGTACGCTTTTTCTTCAAAAAAAAAGAAAGACTCAAAACAGTTAATCGGTTAGCAAAATAGTTGCCAATTAATTTAATAGTTGACAACTAATCAATTAATCGACTAATCGTTGCAGATTATAGCAGTGACAGTTCTTGTGTGTGTGTTTTTTAAAGTTTCTTCAGGCAATGGCAGCGTCTTCTTCGTCCTCTTCTGCGGGAGGTGTGAGCGGCAGCTCGGTAACCGGCTCTGGATTCAGCGCCTCAGAGCTCATCCCTCCCAGGAAAGTCCTGTACACGTATCCTAAAGGCGCAGGTGAAATGATGGAAGGTAAGATAAAACACACAGCTAAAGGCATCTGTCTTCAGCTATTTCTCTCCTCCCAACAAAGATATGGAAGTCATATAATGAGACTATTTTGCAACACGCTGTATGTTAGTTTTCACATTGAGAAAGCACTGGGCCAAATCCCCTTAGTGCCCCTCATACAGTCACTGAGATTTGAGGCTTGCGCATTGAAGTTTACATTCATGTCACAGACGTTAGCATTTGTTTTTCTGAATGATGCATATAAGCCAAACTCTGACAAGTCTTGCAGCTATTTTGAAGTAGGGCTGGGCGATAAAGCGATCTCAATACAGGATTGTGATAAAATTTATGTCAACAATGATGATAAACTTTGGACATTTTTTACTCGATATGGATAGATCTAACAGCCTATCACATAGCAGAAATAAACACGACAACAGCCAGTCAGTCTGAAGTTTTTTGGCTTGCACGTCAAAGTACGCGCCCATTTCCTACCGCAAAGCATTGTTTGAGTTACTGGTGGAGAAAGTGGATGTCCTCTGGAAAAGAGGAAAAAAATGAATGGAACCGAGGGGTACGAAAGCGGCGGTAAAAATGAGATCACGTTATCCTCCAAAGCTGAGGGAATTGTTGGAGGAAAAAAAGGTAACACAACGTCAGTTATATGGAAGTGGTTTGGATATCCAAAAAGCGAAGCGCAGATTAAGACGGTCTGCAAAATATGCTGTCGGTCGCTGCCAACCAAGACAGGGAAACACAACAAATCTTTTCCATCACCTGAAAAGGTACCATCCCAGTGACCACACCGAGAGTATGAAAATGTGGGCCCATGTTAGTCCGCCCACAAGTTTTGTGTTTGCTGTTGGTAGTGCTAGCGGGGCTATACCGAGACAACAGTCAATCGTGTTGTCTTTTGTGGCCATTGCCCCATATGAAAAAAGGGATCGAAAAGGAGTAAGGATGTAAGAAGCGCAGTTTCTTACTTTATAGCGAAAGACATGATGCCCCTGAGCACAGTGTAGAAAGACGGGTTCAGCAAAAAAGTGCTGGACTCCAGGTACAAACTTTATGTTAATAAACTACTTCTAAAGTTTAACTGATGAACCCTCTGGTTTCTTCAGGCTTCAGTCATTATCAGGATACTCTTCAAACTGGCAGCATTATCAAATTATATATCGGGATAAATATCGATATTGATCAATATGGAAAAAATGATCGTGATCATATTTTTTGCCTTATTGCCCAGCCCTATTTTGAAGATATATCCAGAGTCCTCAGAGCCTCTTTTATTCAGCTGGAATAAAAACATAATAATAAAAAAATAGAGAGTGAAATGCGTGGGCTGCACAATAAAGACCTTTTAACCCATCTCCCAGGTAGTGCTGTCACAATTGTGACATTTTAGTTGACGATTAATTGTCTTACAAATAGTTGTGATTAACTTCAACGGCTGCTCTACGAATCAGTGCGCTCGTTGGCAAAGGAGTCAGTCAGTTAATCTTCAAATGGTTTGCACACGTATGCGTTCTGAAATAATGTGTCACCCCTCCCTCTGCTGCACATGTATTTTATTTTCAAAAGTGAATATGCAACCTGCAAACACAAAGCCATGTTTCCATTCAACCATTTTTTAATGCACATTATGTAATTAGAAAAACTGGATTAAAGCTGCACAATTAGACAAAACTTCCACTACATTGCTAAAAAGCTTTCACACTCACTTGTTGTGTTTTTGCGAGAGGTAGGTGATGGCGACGTTTTTTGAATAAATAATGATGTAGCAAATGTTACATGACAGATTAGCTGCTGTCTCACAACAACTCTAAACTGGGTTTAAACAGACTGAAATGAAGCAGCGAAGGACCGTCTGTAAATGATCTCCAGCAGGACTTTCCCCAGAGCTGTCAAACCCACTGCTACACCCGGAGGGGAGACTCCCTGCTATAAGAGACCCGTTATTGGCACTTCTCCATCATCATCTTGCTTTGGAAAGCAAGAAATATGGTCTCATACAAGCTCAAACAAAAGAACCAGCCCAGTAGCACTGAGGTCTGGACAGCCATGCTCTTTTTTTTTTCCATGTTTTGTTCCTGATATTGGAACCTTGTGCTCAGGTAGAACCCAGCTGATGGAAACGCACCTGTAGGAAAACAGTTTATTAATCCACTTTCTCTCATATAAAAATAAACTTGGTGAAAACAAAAAGAAAATGTTGCCATCTATCTCTGTATAAAACTGTGGATTAAACATGATATATTAAGAATAGAAGCAAATACGACTAAACATCAACATGTAAATAATATTCAACTACAAAAATCTCCCTAGATTGTGGATTGTATGCTTATGCAAAATGATCGCAGTCAGCTCAAATGTTGGCCTATTCCCAAGTTGTTCAAGCCAACAAAGATGGCTGCCAGATGCAACGTCTCCTTGCTTCTCTTGTACAATGCATTACCATAATTTAAAGTTTGTTATCAGATTAATTTATCTGTATCATCTGATGTTCTGTTTTCATATGCGTTCATGATTTTCTTGCATCATGTAAAATATGACTTCTGGCTGCCGTGTTTGTTTGGATTAAGAAACAGTCACAACTTCGCAGTCGTAATTCATTATTGTGCAGCAGACAGAGTATTTTTCCTTCCAGCCTTTGAGGAAGCTGGAAATGTCCTCAGAACAGACATATGTGTTGTCAAATGAGGTTTTTAAGGTTTGGCTTGTTTTATCCTTTTAGAAGATTCTTGGTTTTTCATCACTGCACAAGTATCATGTAAACACAATGATGAAATGAGCGTCCCTCCCTGTGGCTATAATAAAGTCACATCACAAAGCTTGTGTCCTCTTCCTTCTAACTTAATTCCCACATAGCACTCCAAAATATCCACAGCCCACAGCTGGGTACTGGTCCATCCTCTTGCCTCACTCCAGGTCTTCATTATCTTTCCACATAGGATTTATGTATGGTAGCAAAAGGCCATCTGGCTCCTACTTTGTTGCTTGTCTAGCTCAAAATACACTAATTAATGTGGCTAGTTTGGTGTGTGTTTAAAAGCGCAGAGTGCTGCAAGGTTAAAAACAGCAGGACTGCAGTGATGCTGAAGGTCTCAAGCTCCTCTTTGTTCATTTAAAAACTCTGAAGGCCGTTTTGACACAGTGCTGGAAATTGCATAATATTCAACCTGAAGTTCTCTTTGTGGAGTAGCGTTGGCATTTTATATTAGCCTAGTGAACATCAAGGCTTCAGTTGTGTCTTTTAAAGAAATCTTCACCAGCATTTAACTTCTTCTTTACTTTTCTGTTTCTTTTTAGATGGCTCTGACAGGTTTTTATGTGAGTCTGTGTTCAGCTACCAAGTTGCCTCCACACTTAAACAGGTTAAACATGGTAAGTCAGTAACTGTATCTACAAACTTAGTTTGTTTTGGTTGATCCATGAAAACCAGGCACCCTAATCAAGTAAAAAATTGTGTATTCTTCCAGATCAACAAGTGTCTCGAATGGAGAAGCTCGCGAGCTTGGTGGAGGAGCTGGAAGCAGACGAGTGGCGGTACAAACCAATCGAACAGCTGTTGGGATTTACACCGTCTTAAATAAAGAGAACCAGATGCCTTTAGTTAATAAATCAGCCAAATAGAAGGAGATGGTTTATTTCAGTTCATAAATTATATTCCCTCTGTATGGTTTTATTCTATATCATAAGTGTTAAATATTATCTGGAGATGAATGTGAGATGTTTTATCACTTTTACTATTGTATGAGCATGGTTTGCCTTTTTTAAAACAACTTGTTGTATTTTTTTTGCAGCATACTAAAATAAACCAGAAACAAAAATCTCCTTGTGATATGCTAATAAGTAAACAATTCAAAACTTTGTTATACATTTTTCCTCTGGTTTAGGCTTATAAAGGTGTTTTTCCAGTCCAATCTGCTCTTAGCCTTGGTATCAAGGGAAAAAAGTATCTTTGGTAATGTAATAAATCCCTTGAAGTGAGGCATTGTGTTTCTACATGGCTGCACTGTAACTCATAAATCTGAAAACCTGCTGCCTGCTCAGTCTCTCCTCCTCCTCCTCCTCCTCTCTGTGGGTCCTCATCGCTGCTCGTCCAGCAGCACTTGGAACAAAACAAAGAGAGCTTGTAAATAAAGTCATACTTGGACATTCCTTGGGTCAGTTGCTGTTTGTTTGCTCGCCGTTTTATAGTTTGTCCCAGCCCCACATCACTGAGTTGATTTCTATTATGTTGTAAAATAAGCAACTAAAATCTTTGTGCTGTTGTTTGTCTCAATTTACGGCAGCTGTTGTTGAAAATGTACAGTTTCTCTGTTAAAGTCTGAAACTCATTGATGTGAGTCTCTCTGTGTCACCTCTGCTGTGTTGACAGCGAGGAAACATGCAGATCTTGTGGTGTTTTGCTCAGCGAATGAATGTTTTCAAACAAATGAAGGGTGGGTACGTACAGAATGTACTGTTCTGGGTGGAAATGTCTAAGGACGGCCCTGGACATTACAAGACACACCTCTAGCCAGAGCTTAAATTTCCTTTTGAAGAGTTCAGAAGTTCGTGTTGCACCACACTTTCTAAGAATTTACTTTTATAAGTTGTTTGCTCATAGTTCTTAAAAGTACTGAAGCCTTTAACTTTAGTCCACATTCTTTGTATATGAAAAAGGAACAAACATCCCTCCCCCGCTTCAAGACTTTCTGGTGATGACTCTTCATTCACAACATCCCCCTCAGAACATAGTGTGCCTGCACGTGTTTATGTCTTTCAGTTCCTCCTTGATATAAAGTACAGTCCATCCCACTCACGTGTAGCAACTCAGCATATATCTGGCTGCTTTCCAAAAACTTTGAACAAACATTGAGTATGTCATGTACAGTATGGCCCTGCCAGACAGAAACACAGCAGCAGTTTCTGCTTTGTCCTACGAGTTTTATGTTTTTTATCTGGTGTGTTTCTATCTAGTACACCACAACTCACTGCAACAATTTAACTGTCTTTTAATTGTATTCCCATGCAGTGTTTTTATGCCTTAAAGCGTTTTTATAGCTCCAGAAGATATTATATGACTAATAAAAGCTTATAAGATATAATTAAATAGTAGTGTGACAGCTAGCCTCCTGGTGCATTCCTATTGCTCTGCATGTTTGCATCATTGCAGGAAGCTGTGTTGCACATCTTTATGAATATAAACCACATTTGTCAGCATTTTATCAGGTACACTGTGTTGTGTGGTGCAGCCGATTGTGCGCTTGTTTGCATCTCTGTGTGGCAGATGAAAAAATCTGATGTAATGGTTGAGCAAAACAGGTGACGTAATGTTGCACTGCAACACTCAACCAGCTGAGCCCGGCCTGCATGCATGGGCCTGCTGGACTTCTGTGCTGTCCAATACTCAGGATGCACACACAGCACAGCCATTTATTTATGCTCATAAAGGATATTGAACAAAGAAATATAATATGATCCTTGCAAGCCCAGGCAAGTCCCTGTACATTTCCATAACACTGGGGTCTGCTATTCATCACCCCAACCCCCCTTTTCTCCTCCTCCTGTTTGTCTTTCTTTCTCTGCTGGCATGTTACCAGGCAAGATACAGCGCAGATGGCGTGCCTCTCTTTTTGATTGGCTGGCTGGAGAGGAGTGGGCGTGGCCTAGCAGCCCCTATATAAACATTGTTGCAGGATAAACCGCAGAGCTTTGGCAGCTGGTGAGAAACAGAGGAAGCGTCGAGGGCAGAAGTTTCTAGATGGTTGTTTTTGCAGACAATAACCGTTCAGATAACTATCTTAAACGTCGACAACGGGCTTGAACAGCGCCGTTTTCAAATAAGCTGTAAGTACTATGTTACAATTGTTTCTTTTGTTAGCTTGGTAGCTAATTTGAACAGTTAAAACAGCAGCTAGCCACCGTCAAACAAAGATGTTCGTGCTGCAAACTTGTCCTGTTCGTACACCCCTTAACAAGCTAAACTTTAAATGTTACATATATTTAATTTAACTTCCAACTATTGTCTTTTATCTCGAGTTTGAGTGCTTATCTTTTGTTCTTGCTTCCTCATAAACAGCTGATACTGTTGAATACTGCATAGAGGAAAACCATGCCTGCTCTCTCTGCACCCACTGATATCGGAAGCTCGCCCCCTTCTCCAGTGGACAGCAGTCCCAGGAGGCTGTCTTGGGGCAAACTGGTGCAAAGACTGACTGATTTCAGCACATCTGTCAACAGCAGCAGCATTGAGTCGGGGTCCAACAGTGGCAGCAGGAGTGATCTCTCAGACTCAGGTAAGCAGCGCTGCAAACATTTCTCACACTTAAATAGAGGTGATTTGGATTTTCCTCTTTATGCATGGCTCCAGTTGTAACCCATTGTGTCTCTCTAACAGGATCAGATGTCTCCGGTGACTTGTCTCCCTCCAACGAAGACCTGTTTTATGATCCAATGGAGGAGACCATCCTGAAAGAAGTAGTGGACCTTATTGCAGGAAGCCTGAGAGAAGCCAAAGACTCAGACTGCGCCTTGCGATGTACCAAACTGCTCATCCCCGAGAAACTTCTGGAGCACATCGGGCAGGAGCTCCTTCACCTGGCAGCTAGTGAGCCCTGCGGTTTGAGAGGGGCTCTCATTGACCTTTGCGTGGAGCAAGGGGCCGTCTGCGAGAGCATGGGACAGCTATCTGTGGACCCCTACCTTGTCCCCACCTTTCAGCTGACTTTGGTGCTGAGGCTGGAGTCTGGTGGGCTGTGGCCAAAGATCCAAGGACTTTTTAGCACCAAGTCTCCTTCCACTCCAGTAGTGAGACAAGCCATTAAACTTAGCACTGGCTTCCGCGTGATCAAGAAGAAACTGTATTGTTCTGAAGAACTGCTCATTGAGGAGTGTTAAAGAGATTTACGGGACTGTCGATGTTTTATTGTATGTTTTTAAAACGCCCAGTTAAGCTCACAGAAGGGCCTTATTATTACTATAACTTCATGTATATGATGCCTTCTGATGTGTAAGGATGGACTTTGTCATGATGTAGCCTATTGTTCCCACTGTAAGGGAGCTGAAGTTTATGGTACCTGGGGCAGGTGTTGCTTTAACACACGCTCCTCACTGACGGTCAGATTTTTAAATTACAATGTGTAACCACCACGATGTATCTGGTAAATAGGCATTTTGCAAGTATTAAAGTGCTTACCTCAGTTTCTATTGAAACCACACAACGGCAGCTAGCTATATGATTATAGTCATTAAAGACCATTGTGTTCTTTCTTTGTATACATGGCAATTAATTGTAAGTGTACACCACGTGATGAATTGTACTCCAAGCGAACCATTAGGGACCTTAGTGACTGCTTGAATTCAAGAGCAAAGGCTTACCACTGCTTGCCTTGTGCAGTTTGTGTGCAAGCTGCAGCTAAGATTTCAAATGTAACTTGATCTTGTGTCTGTGTAGACCTGTCCTGCTTTCAACTTTATTTATTTGACATTCAAATACGCATAACATTGCACTGTTTTTGTACTTTCATGATCGCAAATAAATTATTTTTTTTAACAATTCTCTTTTCCAGTTGTGTCATTTCATGAAACTTGTCTGATCTAGATCACCCATTTGCAGTTTTACATCCAGGTTCAGGTTTCCTGTGGAAATTTGGGAAAAGTTAGCGTATGAGGCAAAAGTGTGTGTGTGATTCTGCTAAATGCACACTCTCATATATGAAGCTGTATGCCTATTCTCTGACAAACTACTCCAGAATACTAAGATACCTGTTGTAGTGAGGAATAATGTTCAGCTATGTCGTGATACAGACATAGGCACACAAGCCAGCCTTTATCGTGCACAACAAGTTTCAAAACTCAAGAGTGAAGTTTGCAAAAACAAAATCTGGCAAGCCAAAATTAGGAAGCAGAGCTGCAGCAACTGCCAGAAACAGCCGAGTACATTTGCGGTGAAAGAATGTGACGCTGCAGTTCCTGCCGGGCACATGCTGCACGTCCCCCCCAAAAAATGTGAACGTGCACAAAGCCATGTTTCCAGTTCCCAGTTCCCAGCCTCAGTCAGCCGAGAGACGGGGCTTTACGTGCCGAATGTGCTGACTGAGCTTTTGTCTCCACATTTCTGTGCTTGTTCTGAGTGGAGCGATGATGAGTCAGTTTCAACAGGTTTTAAGCATCCATATTTATTTTCATCTGGGAGTAAAAACAAGGTGGAAAAAAGTGAGCAAGATCTGTATTGTTTTCTTAGCCTGATAATCCATTTGTTAAATAAATAATACAAAAAATAAACAGCATACTATAAACTGAACAAGTGTGACAAAAAACATTGCTTTTTCCAACAGATGATGTTCATCAGAGACATTACGCTCCAAAACTAGAACCTGCTAAAGTCCCACGATGTGGGTAGGCACGTCTCTCATTCCCTTGGCTTTTATTGTGAAGTGCCATTAAGTTACACTATATAATTTTATCCTTAATACAATTAAAGGAGGCAAAGTGTAAAGGGACATTTCCTAATTGTTATCTCACACACACACTCACACACACACACAGCAGAAGACAAATCTCAGGTGTTCAAGTGTCTGACAAACCCTGGACGTGAGTGTATATTCATCAGAGGTTTCACATTATTCCTGCATAGTTTCAGAATGTGCATTTGAAGTCAAAGCAGCAAATCCCCTGTGGAACTTGTCCCCTCTGCTGATTTGACTGCATAAAATGAAAGAGGAAGCGTTCACTGTGGTATCTAATCGACTGCTACATAAATAACATCCGTACGACTATATCTAACCTCACTACGTTCTGGTTTCATATTGCATTCTCGCAAAAAACCATGAAGTGACCTCTGCCAGCTTCATGGCTCCCAGTCAAAACTGGGGCTTGGAGGTTTTCCAAACCCCTATCTTGTCAGGAGGCTATTTTAAGTGGCTTTTCCATTTCAAAATATTATATTAACATTATATTTTCATTTCACATAATAAAATTCCACAGAAACGGTTTCAACCAGTTCGTGTGGTCAGTTTGATGCAGATTGGTGCTGGTTTGTTTGTGTTGCTTGTTGAGTCATCTTCAGTCTCCAGATTGTTAAAGCTCATCTATTTACAGCCAATAATCTTTTGTGTTGATTCTGGAAACCTGGAGACAAGAAGAAGAAGACAGAAAAAAAAAAGTTTACTTTGTGAAATGAAATGAAACACGCAGTCAGTCATGACAAACTGTGTTCAGAAATGAGAAAAATATCTAAGAACTTGCTTTTAATTATGAAAGCAGCCTCAACCGTGTAATGAAGCTGTGATCTCGGACAGCTTGGCGCAGCTTGGAGTGCGAGCCCTCTGCGCTCTTTGGTACAGATCAGTGTCTCCAAAATAGCGAGCTCTGTAAAGCATGCCTTCCTCTGCAGGAAACAACAGAAACAATTCATGAAACATATATGAGGGGTAATACAAATCTGAATATGTCTTTAATCATTTTCCCGGGGCTGATAATGGCAGAAACAACAGTCAATATTCATGGTTGAATAAATAAATAAGCCCAATTTGTTTTCCTGGCAAACATACTTTGCTGTTTCTCCTTCCAGCAATTGTTGCGAAGGTTGGAAATATAATCATCCTCCACCGTCCGCTCCAAATTCTTCAGATTCACTCCGGTGAACTCCTTGGAGAACTGCTCCCCCACATAATACGGCACCTTCAGGTTCTCCGTCAGCCTCTTCTGCGTGTAACCCGCTGACCTGCGTGAAGATAGATGCAAGTGTGGGAGAGATATCATATGACCGAACGCAGCACAGGGATGACAGACCTGGCACCGTCTGCCTCTGTTAACGTGACTCACGGCTGATAATGGCTCACAGAAACTACAGAAGTGTATCTGAAACACAAAGGCAGGCGGCATGGAGAGAGGCCAGACAACATGGAGCCAGCAATCCTTGCAAAAAGAAGAAGGTCGGTGATTATTTGGAGCTAACTGAAGCAGCATCAAGATGTTCTTTCTAAAGCAAACAAGAAACTGAAAAGTCAGTACGATGGATGTGCCTCAGTGTTTCTAGAAATCATTTCAAACATGGCCTCCATGCTCTCCGGCTTGTACAAAAATAGCAACAAAATGTAACAATTAATTATGAAACAAACTTGGGTTGGATTTTCATGTAATGTGGAGATAATCTCCTGTCTAAGTCTGCTGGAATTTTGCAGAACAACAGTCAGTTTTGTTATTTAACACCCTTCTTAGGCAGGCGTTCAGAAAGAGGGATCACACTCACGGCCTGAAGCTGAGGCTGTAGGGGGGGCTGTTCACCATGATCTGACTGAGGGCTGACACGATGACCAGGATGAGGATGGGCATGACCTGCACGAAGAGAGCGAGGCCTCCCTGCAAAGAAAACACGTCGGTGTCAAAACCTCTCAGCTGAATCAAACACAACCTACATTTGCTTTGTTTTAAAACTCTTTCAAAGACACTTGAACACTGCTGAATGCACCTCAAAAGGTAAAATCACAGATGACTCAATGTCCCCCCCTGCTGTTTAACAATGGCTTTACATTATTTGCACATCTGCAGTTTGCAGGAGCTCTAATAATAACAACATCACACTCACATCTCGCTGCCGCTCCCTTCTCTCTCGCCTTTGGTAACGCATCCGCCCATTAGTATACACATTAGCATTACCTAGATTAATTCAGCACAAGCAGCACTTAATAGACAGATCATAACGAGTATTACAATGACAATACTGCATCTCACAAGCTTGGCATGAAAAACACAAAATGGTGACACTAACTTGACGGGTAACCTCCTCCAAAGAACATATTAAAGAGGTCTTCAGGTGAAATATCCGGCTCGAAGTTTTCATTGTCTGGGCCGTGTCTTGAAGGATGTCTCCTCTCGTCTCCACATTGATCATACTGCCTTCTTTTGTTAGCATTACTCAGAACAGCATATGCATTCCCAATAGCTGTTGGAAAAAGAGCATTTGTGAAGTTACGTTTGAGCATCACAAAGAAGGGGGTATGACACCAACATCAGCGCTGAATGAAAGTTCACGTTGGTCACCTTTAAATGCCTCTGTAGCACCTGGAGCATGATTCTTGTCCGGATGGAATTTTAAAGCAAGTTTCCGATATGATCTTTTGAGCTCATCCTCAGAGGCGTCTGCCTGGACCCCAAGAATTTCATAGAAGTCTTTACATTGTTTTATCCTGTGTAGAAAACACATGATTGTCGCATCAAGGCTGAAAGTGTGTCAATGTGTCATTTCTTCTAATCAATACCAGATTTCACATGATTATCAGCCATACCTCCTCACAGCATCTAGCTGATCTGCCGTGTAGGATTTTGAGGCGTCTGAGGGCTTTTCTTCAGGTCTGGTATCCTCACTGTTGGTCTGCCGCTGTCGAGGCCCCGAGGCCCCACTGAAGTGTGAGTGGCCGCCTTGTGTCGGTGTAAATCCATTCTTCGCTATTAGCTCCAGCAGCACTAGAATGAGATTCAATAACAATTTTATGCACATTAAAAGATGGCACAGGTACTGTAGGTGGGACCACTACATTGTAAAATATTACACTTGAATTTACTGCATTATTAGGTGACATAATAAGGACCCTCACATCAGCAGAGGCTGTAAGACAGGCCTAAAAGGCACTAAAGTGTTAGTTGGACAGATTATTAGATTACTACTACAGCTCCATGAGAGATTAATACAATATTGTCAGAGCAGAAACTGTGGTGTCCTTTGGGAATCTCTCTCTTTTTAATTAGGATTTTATAACCAATGGGAACAAACTCTTAAAATTGGAAAGATGTTCCACTTTAACCCACACAACTCATATTCATAAAAACCTCAAATATCACACCATTCTAGACCAAATATCAACAATATATGTATGTGATAGTATTTTAAGGATGACTACTGGTGCATTCAGCAGATATGTTTGAGACAGAAAGCTCAGCTGAGAACTAACAGTAGTGGAGCCTTTAAGATTCCCCGAATAACGTATTTGAGCTATATCATAATAATACACTGTGTTAAATGTTGTATATACAGAAGATTTAAGTTACTGTATTCAATGCCTGCATACACCTACAGTAGCTATATATCACAATATTGATGAGACTGCATATCGACGTGAAAAAATTTCAGGCATGACTGTACATGGAATACACAAAAGAACTTATAGCACGATTAAAGTTGTTTGTATATAATGGACATTTATCCAGGACAA
>NTHP01000059.1:265623-312162 GCA_003416845.1 Oplegnathus fasciatus
TAAAAATGCTGCTCACACATCTGTTCATCACTTATAATATTCAGCTAACACAATATATATAAGAATATAACTCTGAAAGTATGAATACTTTTGATACTTAAGAATATCTTTCTGATAAGTAAGTCTTACTAGGTACTTATTATGAATTCCAAATCTTTACTTGAGTATTTTTATGTTTTTGCTAAATGTACTCAAGTAAATGTCCTGAGTACTTCTCCCACTACTGTTTTTTTTTTCTGTGTGAGGATACAAACAATGACAGTCTGCAGTTTTCTGGTAATAATCCAACTTGGACTCATCTGGAGATCTTCTGTTCCCCCGGCTAGGTTTTCCCTTCTGTGGTAAAGAACTCAACACATCCAGTTCGCTGCTGACATGAGAGTGCAAGTCAAATACATCCCAACTATTTAATACTGCAGTTATTTGCTCTCGCCTGAGGATGAAGAAAGCACTCTCAAAATGTGTTAAATGGTTTACACAGGGCAAAGAGGAATGTAGGACCAGCGTGCTGACCGGAGACCGGTTTATATTACATCAGACTTCTTCAGGCTGAGGAGAACACGGTTTCCTGGATTTTACGGCTGCTTCCAAAACATCATGCAAAGCTCCCCAATGCTGAAAATATTAGTCGATTAATCAATTAGTTGATCCTTTGAGTCATTTAGAAAGTAAGGTAGAAAGTAGAAATACTCAAATAACACTTTATTTCAGTCAGTGTTGGAAGAAGTACCCAAATATTTGACTTAAGTAAAAGTAGCAATACCATACCATACAGATACACATTATGTAGAATGGCCTGTTTCATTTTATTGGATTATAATTAGTGATGCATTAAAGTGTTCATCACTTTAATGTCACAGCTGCCAAAGGTGGGGCTAAATGTAATCACTATATACTGCCGGGTAGCTTAATCTGTAATAACACTTCAGAATATATTTGTGGATTATGTTTGGTATTAATAATGTGAATTTGCAAAGTAACTAAAGCTCTCAGATAAATGAGCCTTTCAAATATAGTGCAACTGAAGAGTAAAGTAGCATAAATTAGTAGCATAAGTACCTCAATATTGCACTGAAGTACAGTACTTGTACAGTAGTTACATCCCACCACACTGCTCACTTTATTTCAGTCACAGTCAGTGGTGAAAAAAGTAGTAAAAGTCCTGCATTGAAAATTGTACTCAAGTA
Organism: Oplegnathus fasciatus; assembly: GCA_003416845.1. Taxonomy (NCBI): domain Eukaryota; kingdom Metazoa; phylum Chordata; class Actinopteri; order Centrarchiformes; family Oplegnathidae; genus Oplegnathus; species Oplegnathus fasciatus. Next base: position 266,811 of record NTHP01000059.1, read on the forward strand.
AAATAAGTAAAGTATAAGCATCAAAATATACTTAAAGTCCCAACTCATTATGCAGAATGGTCCATTTTAGTTCATATATGTCATACTATTGGATTATAATTGTTGATGTGAATGTGTAAGCATCACTTTAATGTTATTTGAAGTACTTTATAAGCTGCTGGGTAGCTTAGGCTAAAATATGACTTCAGAATGTATTTGTGCGTCATGATTTGTGTTAATAAAGTAACTAAAACGGTCAGAGAAATGTAGTGGAGTATAAAAAACAATATTTTCCCACTTAAATATAGTAGAGTAGAAGTTTAAAGTAGCACAGATTGGAAATACTCAAGTAAAGTACAAGTACTTGAGTAAATGTACTTATTACTTTGCAGCAGTGGTCACAGTTGGGTGTTTTTGGCAGGACAACAGCTTTATAAATTATTGCACATGGCTGTTCTAGTAAAAGCTCCTGAAGCCACACTGTCTCATGCAGGCAGAGTACAGCACGGCCTGCTGTGGTGTGATGCTGCATCATATTAACATCACCCCAGACTCTCATGACCGAGGTTACTGCAGTTCAAAAAACCCCAAAAAACTCACACACGCCACGCAGCTCACAGCGTCTGACTCCAGCCGGCCAATCAGCAGCGAGGTCCCGACTTATGATCCTCCTGGACCAATGGCGGAAGGGCGGGTGAACCACCTGTGCCAGCTTGCAAACTGCCATTTCACAGCCTCCGGATTTGGCAGTGAATGAAATCGGTGAGTTATGAAATGTCCCTCCAAGTTTACAATGTTTGACAAAAAAAGTCGTAAATGCAGACTTTGGTGCATTTAAGTGCTTTTGGTGACAGTAGGGAAACAGAGCTGCAGCTACAGTAAAGCCTACCTGTGGGTGTACATGTGAAAAAGAAAAGTTTTTGGTAAGAGCTGAAAAGATAAAAGCAAATGCATGATGTTCAACAGAGAGCCACCTACTGTTCAAACATGGAAATGACCTTGAATAAAATATCTTTAACAAGTAAACCAAAGCAGCTACATCATAATGTGAACATACTCTCCTGCATTCAACATGGCACTGAAGGAAAGAAGCAAAATAAAGCATCAAAAGTAAACGTACTCATTGTCCCCTTTCAGAGTTTTATAATAAACACTGGATTATTGGATTATACTTTTGTTTGTAGGACATGTTAATATGAAGATAATGGACAATTGCAGGTCATGTGTTTCACTGTACATTCACATACCATCATATCATTATGCTTTTATACTCCCCAGAGTACATGAAGCAAGACGTTTTATAGCATTGAATGTCAAAGTACAAGTCCCTTAAATTTGTGCTGGACAAAGTACAGTTTTTTACTAGTTTTTCCTTAACTGGCTGTGGTTTCGAGACATTGCAAAAGGTCTGCTTGGTGAATTACCTTTAAATATCTGAGAGAAATGATCACGTACAAAAAGGAGAGAAAAAACCTGAGAGATTCATGTGAAATAAAACCATGTGAATTTATTTCTGTAAATTATTTGTGAATTCTTCATGTGAAATGTACCAAAACTACATTTCCCTAAATGTGAAATCTGGGTACGAGTTTCTAACGAGGCAGCTTTTATAAACCTGTAACGAAGTGGCTCGTTTACTAATGAAACATTTACTAATGCTTTATAGAGTTAGAAGCCATGAATTAGTCCAATTATTAAGTAGCCAAATTGTGAAAAATCCATTGGACTGGTGTTAATCCTCCTCCAGGATGACTTTAATTCATCGTAACGGGTCATGGTCTTCTCACTTTCTGAGCAGTCACCTATTTTGCATTTACAGGTGTTAATAAAGTCCATTAATAAAGGGGTCACAGGTTGCTCACTCTCTCATAAGCCAACAGTGAAGTTGTGTGTAGTAAGAATGAATGTCACACCATGTCATTTTTTTAAACTCATGATCTATAAAGCATTAATAAATCATTTCTTAATCATAAATAAAGCCATTACTGAACTGTTCCTTATTAGGTGATAAATTCACGAGTTAATATGTTTGAAGAAATGAATCAAGTCTCAAAACCTTTGAAGTGAAATTTTATTTGAAAAAAGATACCGCAATGAGTAAAGTAAGCAACATGGATTGTATAAATATCTGTGCAACCAAAATGAGCACACTGAGGCACTTTACTGCCTTCTGCTGCCATGATACACCAAACTAACCAGCTTTTTATGTCCAGCTACAGACCTCAGAACATCGTGTTTTTATTTGTCAGTTCATTTTAAGTTGGTGTCACTGTATGATCTAATCTAAAACAAATACAATTAAAAAAAGAAAAAGTAATTCAGTTACAAAAGGATAAGATGCAGCCTGGGTAGAAAGACGGATGTCAAATCATTTGCAGTTCAGCATAAATTAATGTTTTGTTCATGAGCTGCCGTGTGAACTCAGCAGCGAGTGAAGGGGGTTAACATGCACACTGATGCAAGTCTGAGGGTAAAAAGAAAATAAAGATTCAGTCATTCACACGAGCTATCAGGACATAACAGTGCTAACAGGGTTAAGTTGACACAAAATGGAGGACGAAAAAAGAATAAACAGCAACTTGATGATCGCTGTGTGGCATTCTTCTGCAGTGCTTTGGCCCAAAACCCGTCATGGCACAATGAACTGGACACAATCTGATACAGCAGGTGAGGAGAACAATCAGTATATACGTTACAGTGTTTCCAAATGCTTGTTGTGACGATGATACACGCTCAGTAAAAAGTATCAGTACGTCTCTCCCTCGTATAAACTACACCGACGGCATAGATAGGAAGTGCAACCCACGTTTTATTCTCACGATTTCCAGCCCCACCTTAAGATGCAGGAGCTGACAGTCCCGGATGTTTTCTCTCTGCAGTTGCAGCACTGCATGTACTCAAATGTTTGAATGAGAGGGAAAATGAAAATGCACCTACTTGTACAAACACCGCCTTGATTCAAACTTTGCACCGCTTGCGTCGTATATTACATCAACTGTTGAATTTACACAGAATCACAACTTTCAAGAATACATTCATCTTTATCGTAAAATTACCACAGCAACATCGACGAATCTCTACAAAAAAAAAAAAAANNAAAAATCCACCCCACTGCCCAAAATCAGCCGAATCCCTCCAGGAAGGAAAAAGGTATGGAGCGATGAAGACCACAATCTGCAATAGTATCAGTAATTATTCTCATTATCAAAGCACGTCATCAGGTCAAAAAGAAATAAATACATATATAACAGTATGATAACACTGAAGTCGGGTTGGTGGTGTCCCCCCGGAGGTTAGACGCCCAGCTTGTTGGCGATGGTCATGACCACTTTGAGGATGGGCATGAAGGCGGAGATCTCGCTGAAGTTGCTGCTGCTGACCACCTGGGTGTGGACCTCCAGGCCCCGCTGGTAGTTCTGGCTCGCCACACAGCGGCTGATCTCGTGGAGCCCGTTCAGGATGTTGTGAGAGAGCTAAGAGATCGCCAGGGACAACAATATGACACGTTACTGTGCGGCGCCTGATGTTTAGACTAGAGAGAGTGTATGCTTTGCATTTTTGCTGGATAAATGACTTAAAATGATTAATTGATTATTGAATTTGTTAGGAATTAATTTTCTTGTGAAGGCAAGACAGTAGAAAACCTTGTTGCCTGTTTGTCTTTACTTTTCCCAACTGAGCTGCTCTGACAAATATCTATATCAAAATCTGCATCGTTATAATTTACACTGATGGCTACAAAAGAGTATCCATAATGAAGTTTTACTAGGCAGGAGGAGGCTCAAAGGGTTGGCTCACCCAAAATCACACAAAAAACATTATCCCAGTTACCTTTAATCGGCCTTGTCGTGCAGACAGTTTTGTTTTTACCTGCCAGTTTTGAAATGTCTGTCTCTGACACTTCTGCCACCTCAACACACTGGAGGTGGATGGAAATTTGTTTGTGGTGATCAAAGTTTTTAAAACTCAGCAACAGCAACATGTGTTTGGTTACACTGTTTTTTTGTGATTGGGGTGAACTGACCCTTTAAATTTAAATCACTGCATGTGGGCACTGAGCAGAAAAGACTCAGTGGTAACAAACATCAGAATTTGAATGAGTTAAAGAAGGTAAATCAAGAAGGTCTCAATAAGAAGGAATGTTTTTTTCTCTATGATCTAGGATTGGAAGAGTATTTTCACCTGAACATCCTGCCTATAGCACCTTTAACTTCAGCACATGGCTAAAAAAGAGCTTTTTGCAGTTCTTCTTAATCAATTTTTCTGCAGCACGACAATAACTTTGTGTGCATGTAATCATTTCTTACCGACTGCTCTCTCAGCTTGTCATACAGGTATCCCAAGCGTTTGGCTGCATCATCAAGTTTCCTTTTTGTTTGCTGAAAAGGACATATTTGTGTCATTTTATAGACAATAAAACTCCTTCAGTCAATACTTTATTACACTGACACACACACACACGGAGACTTACTGGGTCTCTTGCTGCTAGCTGGCAGCGTTGCACCAGGCTGTCAAAGGTGGATTTGAGGACCATGTGTTCAGCTGGGATTTCTTTCTGCTCCACCCTCTCTGCTGGCAGCTGCTGGAGGAGCTGAGGAAAAACAAGGGCACAAATAAAAAGGTGTTGACAGGTATGGAGTGCGCGTTACTGTTGAGAATTCAGGTAACATCCTCTTGTCACACACCAACCTGCACGCTGGGCTCCTGGGGGGCTCCAGGGGGGACTTGGGCATGGTTGTGGGGCTGAGGGGCCTCCACAGGGAATCCCATCACAGGGGCAGTGATGGGGGCTGGTGGAGTGTAGTTATCAGGGACCTGCGTACACACAACAGTGACATGAAGGTTATCAACTGAAACTGGGCGGTGTTCAGCACTTTAGATTTGACATATTATTACAGTTATTGAGTTAGCTCATAGTTAGCTGGTTGCTAACTTTGTCTGCTTTTTAGTGTTGGAACAGGTGGCGGGTTTATCAGAGCTCGTTTGCCTTCTGCTTCTAGAAATTACGTTAATGAGAGCTGAATGATAATTCTCTGTGGGTTTGTCTCTACGCACAAGCCCTCTCAAATTACATGTAGTCATTTAATTCAATGTCATTAATAAAATACTCGCCAGCAGAGCTTAAAGAATGAACGATACATTAAATTATTGAACTGAGCTCTTGATGGGTTTAATAACCTAACTTTGCCCAGTAGTACTACACAGCAGGCTTTTACTATGTATGCCACGTATCTTAGAGCAGTGATTCCCAAGTAGTGGTACTTGTACCCCCAAGGGGTACTTCTGCAGTTAACAGAGGGGTAAGTGGAAAGATAGTGGAGTAACAAAAAAGAAAGAAAGAAAGATAGTTGTGTTTAGAAGAAAAATAAAAAACATATTTAGAATTAAAAATTGGTTTGTTGCTGATCTTTTTTATATTCATTGTCATGAAAACTAGTCAGGAAACAAGCAGAGAATTTGATATTAGATAGTTAGAAGTAATAAATAATTGGTGGCAACGTCCAGCTTTTGTCACTCCAAATAGTAGTACGGACACATGATTCTGAATAATTAATCTACTGAAAAAAACAAGAGCAGAGACAGACTAAGTCTAAACATCTCCAGTTGCAGGTATCAGAATCCACCACAACCACTACTGTAGGTTTCCTCTGCAGTGAGAAACTATTGAACTATTCTTTCAAACTATCCCATCTATGAGCCTGAGCCCCTGTAGGGACGTCGGAGAAAAAAGATTGGAAACCACTATCTTAGAGAATATTTAACCACTTCATCTAACGTATAAATGTTGAAGTTTTTACAAAGGTTTGTGACAGAAATGTAAACACAACTATGTCGTTTTGTTCTGAAGACTGGAATGCTAAATTAAATCAAGTTTGCTCACACATTTGCAAGCATATTTTTCTAATTTATCTTAATGGAAATATTGCAAAGAACAGACAAAATTGCAAGACCTAAAAGACAACTTTGAGTTCAGTGCAGGAGTACCTTCTTCTTCCTGGGTCCACCTCGTACTGCTGGTGGGTCATTCCAGCCTTCTTGAGGTCCTAAATCGGAAGATGAGTGAGAATTTGAATGACATGTGACATTTTTCTCCTGCGGTCACACTCAAGCAGCCAAAGATTGCCTCTATGAGACAATCTCTTTGAGCCAAGGTTAGTCTACATGTCAAAAACGCTTGAAGTAAAAACGTGTCATTAAGCCGTAGATTTCAGCAGTTTATGCAGAAACAAAACAGCCAATATGGCAAAATGTTCAGGCAGCATCTCAACAGTAACAACATTCCAGTGCTGAATAATTATAAGCATATTATATATACATTTTCTGAGCTTTAACATGTGTTTATCTATTGAAAATGTTGTAAAATCTTAATTTGCACTATGAATGTCTAAAGCGTATGTTCTCTTTAAAAGGGCTGACACTGTACGATCCAAAATAAAACTTACAGTATCTTCAAACCTGGATACTGTGGTTTTGTTTACTGTGTTTTAAGCAAACATACATACAAATAAATAAGTCACTACATTTCCCTCAAGCATACAGCAGCACAAGCAAACACCACCAAAAATACACTCAGTGACCAGAAAAATACAGAAACTGTGTAATGAAATGCAATCTAATACAATTGTAGAACTTAATATGGGGATATGGTTGTATTATATTGTACAGGTGTGTCTTTTTCTGGTCACTCAAGTGTATATTTCAATGCACTCTTATTCCATATCCAACCCTAACCCTGTCACCTTCGGGGTCACACTGGGAATTCAGCCAGGGAAAGTATCCTGCAAGTCAAATGAGGTGGACAGCTGAACAGGATTCAGTAACCATCAGCAACAGATTCCTGCTAACATGCTTAGATCTGTCTTTATCCACAAATACGAAGGTAAACGTGTGAAAAAGCAAATGAATGTAATCGTGATCTTTGACGTCTACCTGTAGGAGGAGGCGCAACAGCAGGGGCTGAGAAGGGCTTTACAGCAGGAGCTCCGGGGCCTCCCTGTGGATACCCTGATCCGAGAGGGGCATAGGGACCAGATGCCATGGGGGGTGCCGGCCCCTGGTTGTGGAAGCCCCCTGGGTACATGGGAACTGGGGCTCCGGGTTGGGAGCTGGGTGGCATGGCGCTTGATGGTAAAGAGGTAGACGGCATGAAGCTTGTCGGTGGCACCCCGGGGCTGGGCATGGGAGGCAGGCCTCCGGGGGTCGATGACGGAGGCTGTAGTGGAGGTCCTGATAAGTTAGCAGCTGGCATAGAAGGACCTGGAGGAGGGAACGCCGAGGGTCCGCCAATGGGCATAGGCTGAGGCTGGAATGGCTGATGAGGAAGGAAACCTGGGAAAGGACAGGGACCATTACATCAAGTAAAATCAGCCTGAAATACCTGAAAGTACAATACAAATAGTCAACGTCAAAACCTGGAGCCGGAGCAGGATGTTGGGGGTAGGAAGGCCTCATGGCAGGGCGGGTCACACTGGGCGGCATTACATGAGAAGGTGGCAGACCAGGCCCGGTGTTGGTTGGAGCAGCTTGTGGGGTAAAAACCGACGGCATACGAGGCTGCTGTTGGGCAGCCACCTGGGATGGAGCGGAAGGCTGGTACTGACTCTGGGTAAAAAATAAGACTATGTTTTAAAGGAAAGCTTAAACGAGTGTAATTACATAGAAAATATAATCTCGCAAAACACATGATCTAATGCTTTCGATTGCTAATAAATGTATACCATAACTTGTGCTTTAGTTGCAGGAGTCTGAGCAGCAGGAGTGGGTTTGGCTGTGGACACACTGACTCTGTTGAAGGAGTTTGGAGGCTGCTGTCCACCAGCCTCTCCCTGAGCGTGGAACAGCCTGTCTCTCAGCATCACGATCACAGCCTGGGGAGACAAAATTGTGCAAACACACAACGGTGTCCATTACAATCTAAGTGGAGCAAAACTATGAACTTTGGATTCTGAAATTACGTCACCGCTACGCCTCATACTTGGTCTGAGTTCTCAGGCAGGTAGGTCATGGCAGTGGCCAGACTGCCCTCTGCAGCCAGTATGCCAGCATAGCAGGTTAGCTTCTCGGCCAGGATGGGGCTCTGGACTGCCACCTCACTGTTGCGGAGGCGTTCGATTGACTTACGCAGCATCATTACTTTTTCTACCAGATCCTGAAACACAGAGAGACACATGTCAGTGTGACTTTTTTAAGTCTTCAGTGCCTTTGCCTTTGGGCTACAACGGCATGTTGCATATGCAGCCCGTAAAAAACACAGTTCTTCTCGAACTGCTGCACCGGTTTTGCACGTCAGTACAAGCAACCATTCCTAATCCCATAGGAGTGGGATCCTTCTGTCAGACATGTGAGATGTCTTTGTACAAATCAATCATTACCATGAAAGAAAAAAAAAGTTTCCCTAGGTTACTACTCTACTCTACTCGTTGATCATTTTCAGATACGGTACCACATAAAAATAAGACTACAAACATTTCTCACATTTGCTTGTGTGCTTAGTGCAACCGTGTAGTTAAAACAGTGTTTCATTCAAGCAAAGCCAAGACCAAACCTGAGAAAGATTATACCTCTAGACCGAGAGGGGAGGAGCTGTCTCTATGCAAGGCCCAGCACTCCACTAGCTTCTCAATGTTCCCAGAGCAGATGTAACACAGACAGGCCTGCAGGCAACGCTTCTCTGTCCCCTCATGCTCCAACCGGCCTCCCAGGGTATCTACCGAGAAGAATTACAGAATGAAACAGTGTTTAAGAAAGAGGATGAGTACAGACAGAAAAGTTATTCAGCAAGTAAAACAAGTACTGCTGAAATAGTACAGAGCTCCTGAAAGCGAGGCAAGTTGCAGCAAGTCGCCATACACTTGGGAGCAACGTACCGCACAGACGAGCAAAATCTTCAGGGTGAGCGTAGGTCAGCAGAGCAGCGAGAGCCTCTTTCCAATTGTCCAACTCGCAGCTTTGCACTATGTCTCTCCAGTTTTGGGTCACCACTGATGATATAAGCTACAGTTGGGGAAAAATGAAATGAAGCTAAAACATTTTTCTGTGACTCTACCAACTGAACCACAGGGAATCAAACACACTCTTACCATTGAAATGCTGTTCTTTTGTTTGCTTAGGTATTTTTGCTGAGTTTTCTTGAGCAGCTCCTCTCCTCCACTGATAGACAACAGGATGGCTTCAGCGTAACGACCATCATTCAGACACAGATCCACAGCTCCCTCAAAGTTGCCAACCAGCAGCGCCTGGCTTATCAAACCATCGGTATCTTCAAAAGAACGACAAGGTCATTAACCTGCAGTACAAACTGTAGTTACATCTCGTCTGTGTTTGTGACGATTGGAAATGTGAGATATCTGAACTGAGATAATATGTTTTAATCACATAATTAATTGTGTTTGACAATGAAGGATTTTACCACATGATACAGGGATCTGGAAGTTGGAGTTGTCCTTTGGGGTCTGACTGAAGAAGTCTGCAGGTGAAACAGAACCTGAGGTTCTAGCATCAGCTACCGCAGTTCCTTCATCAGGCCTCTGGAAATACAACAAGGAATATTTTACATTAAACAAGGGCTGCAAAACTTAATTTGCAAACGACAAAGATTTGAAAATATACATTTTGTGTGCACACTTGCTGACCTCAGTGGAGAGCCGCTGCATCTTTTCTGCCAGATCTTTGGCATCTACTCCATGTCCATTGTGCTGAAAACTCTTCCCCAGGCATTTTGAAATCTGAATAAACAACATTTGTACAGGTAAGACACAGGATATGAGTCACAGATACATTCTTATACATGATAGATATCAGCTAATAGCTACAGTTGCATATCAGAGGCAGAATACCTTTTTCTCCAACTCATCTTTGCTGAAACCCAAAAGTCTGAGGAACTTAATGCGGGCTTCATCCTCAAAGTTTACCTGTCAACGGAGAAAGTGAATTAGCAGAAAATACAACAAACCCACATTGACTGACAGACCTAATGTTCTATCTCAATTTTAAAAGGACATGAGGGCTCACCAGAAGGAACTTCCATATGTCCTGCTCAGCGTCTGACTTGGAGTTCTGAATCTTGGCCTGGCAGTAGCTGTTGAAGGAGCCCGACTGCAGCGCCGCCTGCAGCTCCCTTGAGCGCTGGAGGAACTCTGTCTCCGTGGTAACCTGGCTCACAAACACTTGTCTGGGGACGGGCTGGGGGCTCTGCACTGGAGGCAGCTTGGGATTCTCAAAGGTTATCAGCTTTCCACCAAACTGAGGAGAAAAAACACAAAACAAGACAGATCAGTTATAAAGGAAGAGATTTTAACACCGACTTCTCCATTAACACGCTGGGAAAATATTTTAATGTTGCACTTACAGCGAAGGAAGCCCCCACAGGCCTGCGCACCCACTTAGGGGGCTTCTTCAGAGGTGGGACTATGGTGTCCTGAACTGTAGGCTGAGGAACTTGCAGGGGAGGCAGCACCTGCCCTGTGCCAAAGGGATCCATTGTATCAAATGAGGAGGATATCTGTTAAATAAAATATAAAATGTTAAAACAAGCACAACTCTTTGGGGTAGAGCTGAAACAATTAGACAATTAGTCCATCGACAGAAAATTCAACTGCAATTTTATTAATAATAATGTGTAGATAATCAATTAATTGATTAAACAGAGATGTCAAAATTTCACTCATTGTAGCTTCTCAAATGTAAATATCTGCTGTGTTCTGAGTCCTCTATGACAGTAAACTGAGTATCTTTGGGTTTTGGAGTGTTAGACGAAACAAGACATTTAAACATGTCTACTTGTGCTTTATGAAACTGTGATACACATTTTTAACTATTTTTCTGACAGAACGATTAATCACTAAATTGAGAAAATAACCCGCAGATTAATAAGTGAGGAAAACAGACGTGAATTGCAGCCATACTTCAGGCAATTAGCTCTGAAATTCCAGGCATCATTTAACTCATTTAACTATTTTTCAAATTCAATGTTATATTCTGTACATGTGTCTTTGACAAACAATTGTTCATTAGTCGACGTCAATCCCTTCACACCAGCACCATCTTGTGGAAAGACAATGCAGCTCAGCACACAGCCTCTGGGATTCAAAACATCACGTAACAACAGCCACTACCTTATCTGCTGTGCTTTGCTGCTGAGCCTTCAAGCTCCCTCCCATCACAGAGTAGACAGTGATTCTCCCATCAAATGAGGCGGTTGAAAGCAGGGCTGGATTCCTGGGGCACCACTGGACATCAAAACACCACTGGTTTGTTGTTGGAAGCTCGTAAATGACCTGAAGTGAAGGAAATGACACGTGAGAATCCATGATATCGTAATCAAGTCACAATAGTGAGGTGAGGTAATTCAGGAAGAACAAGTGTCATATACCTCTCCAGTGTTTGGATTCCAGCAGAGGATCCGGTTGTCTTTAGCACTACTCAGTAGGAGCTCGGAGTCAGCTTGGCTCCAGGATATGGACAGAATTCCCCTGTAAGAAAATACCAACAGAAAGCACATACAGTATATTCTGCAAGATGACTAAAAAGCAGAATTGAGCATGTGTAACAAGTCTCACCTTGTGTGGTTCTCAAGGACTTTAAGGGGTGATGTGGCAAAACGGAGGTCCCACATCTGGAGGACTGGCAGTCGGTCATCTTCAGAGGCCAACACCAACTGAGTTGCCACATCAGGGTGCCAGAGCATTCCTGAACAGTGCATCTGAAATCAAATAACAGATGACACTCGGAGTCATGATAGGAGATTTTCAACAGGCTGCAACATAGTCATTTTTAACTTTTTGTCTAACCTGAAAGGGCTGGGAGGCTTAAAAAGATTCTCAAAATTAACACTGCCCCCTAAATGTTGATGATTCGATTCATCAGCCGAGAAGCCCCTGAGTCAAATCTCATTAAGTCCAATCACGGCACTTTTTTCCTGCTGCGTCATTGTACACAGAGCAACGCTTGTTTCAAAATTTAACCTAATTACAAATCTGATGGTAATGGAAATAGTGAGGGGTGATGGAAACTGAGGGCAGTGTGACGCAGTGCAGCAGGACTCGTTTCTGCTCCTATGCCCTTCAGCTCTGATGCAGAATGCTACTGAAGTTGACTAAACTACCAGCTAGTGTGATCCGCAATTTAGCTGACAGGGCTGTCAGGAGGCAGGAGAGATGCTCCATGGTGCACTATGATTTTATTACTTAACTATGACCAAAACGCACACTTTTTTTTCATTCACTGTGTGGAAATCTAACATTTACACAAAACAGTAATAATCATTCATTTTTATGTGTTTGTCTCGGTAATCTAATTGCAAGCCAAGAAACAGAAGTGCGAAGGTATGCAACTCAGCCTGATTGATTCATAGCCATTGTTTTTCTGTAATTTGACTGGCCGACAGTCAGACTCTGCATTGATTGCAGTACAGTGGCAAATGTGTAAGAACAGACTTTGAATAACTACTATACAAATGTTCAGTCATCTGAAAATGTGGCAGACGAGCCTTATTGATTGAATCATGAAACACAGACTTGCAGTGATTTGGCAGAAGGTAACTTTGGACTTGGACTTGCTGTGTTTTGTATTAAAGCCACCAACCCTGTTGCTGTGGTCACTGATCTTGATGATGGGCTCGTTCTTTCTCAGGTCCCACACGACCGCTTTCCCGCTGGGGTTGGCAGAGGCCAGGATGTGCTGAACCTGCCTGTTCCAGGACACAACACTGACGTCTTCAGCAGGCTGAAAGAAGAGACAACGCCTGTTACTGTCAAAACAAACCTGTCTATGAGTCTGAGACAAACAACCTAATATTCAAATGACAATACTACAAGGCCTGTGCCATGCAAACAGGCCTATGGTACCTATTTAAATGAGAAAAGGCTGTTGATGGTGATGCAGGATCAAGATATTCAGTAAAAGTTTAATGTTTTTATAGAATGTATGAATGGCTGATTGGAACATGATCACTTTATAAAGGAAAGGTCCATGTGACGAGACATCAATAACTGTAAACCAAAACCATAAACACAACTTTCTTGTGGCTTTCATTCTTAACTCACAGACATGAAACTACAAACATAAAGAAACAAGTAGAAAGCTGCCCTGTGGGGACTGTGGTTTCTATTTTGTGTTTTGACTCAAATAGTAAATAGGTCAGCATCAAAATAAGAAGTCAACTCATCCCTCACCACGGACATGTGAAATTCATTAAACCTGTGTTCTCTCAATCACGCACCCACCTGTGTCTTTGCTCCTGGTGTCATTGGGCTGCTAAAGTTGTTCAGATCCCAGATATATATCTCTGAATCATTTGCTCCTGATGCGAGGAGATTACTCTGGGAGAGGAAGAATTGAGAAACATTAACAATGTGTACTACAGTACCAGGAAAGTATTCAGTACTGTCTCTAAGGACACAGAAGATTTTGACTGCAGACACTTACCTGAAAAGGGTTGAAATCGAGTGCTCGAATGGGTCCTGTGTGTTTGTCAGACGTTCCCACTATGGCATCTGCTCCAGCGCTCATTATGGCCTCTGGGTTATACACAGTTAACGTGCCATTTTCACTGCCACCAACAAGTCTTCCGCCAGTACCATCTGCTCCCATTCCAAAATTCACCCATACGATACTGTGCAACCTATGGAATATGAAAAGTATAGTGAATAATTTGTTACAAATGGCATACTCATGGCCCAGGCTGAAGTTCACTCTGTGTTTAGTACTTGCTGTATCATTTGTAGCAGTAAACAGTGCTCTGCATACTGCTACAAAAGCTATATGTTCAGCTCTCTAACACTTTGCCTTTTAAGCCAAATCAACCATAAAACCATTAAAAAAGGTAAAAATCCTAAAGAATTTAACAAAAATTTAATGTAATTCAGAGGGTTTTTTTATTTGGAATCAGCCATGTTTTATGGCAAAATTTACCAGAATTGTTTAAAGTAAACACAAGATGTATTTTTCCAAACTGCACACGACTGAGACTAAGGATGAAGATTTGTGGCTTATGTGTCAAGATAATTATCTAAGGTCAAATTTTCACATCAATTATACATTTCCTTCCTTGAAGAAACATATTTTCTCCAATGCAAACTTTAAACAAAGCTTGATAACATGCAGATCTGAGCGGATGAAGTGTCTGCTGAATTTGCTTGTTGATAGATGATACTCCTTAAAAATATTCTGCATTATCAGGATATGAAATTAATCCTGACTACTACCAGAATACAGGAGCTTCCAAATATATACTGGCCCAACTTCTATGACAGTTAATATCCGTGGCTAGTGGTAAAACTTAGATAGTTGCTGCACCAAAATACAACTGTGGGCAAAGTACTGTATCAAAGGACTAAAACAAGAAGCTTCTCTACAGTGGCTAATGTGGAGAGTGGTAGAATAATTGTGTAGAGCTGCAACGATTAGTTGATTAGTTGTCAACTATTAAATTAATCACCAACTATTTTGATAATCGATTAATCACTTTGAGTCTTTTTTTTTTTTTCAAGAAAAAGAGTCCAAATTATCTGATTTCGGCTTCTCAAATGTGAATATTTTCTGATTTCTTTAGTCCTTTATGACAGTAAACTGAATATCTTTGGGTTGTGGACCAAACAAGACATCACCTTGGGCTTTGAAAAACAGTAATCAACATTTTTCACCATTTTATAGACCTAACAACTAATTGATCAATCGATAATGACAATAATTGTTAATAGCAGCCCTGTAATTGTGGCTTACAATGCTGACGCCTTATTTTTGCATCACTTCTGTAAATTACCTGTTTGAGGTGGGTAATGACCCTTTGAGCTGCATGTCCAGAGCAGGGTCAGAAAAATCCATCTCAAATATCTCCAGGGCAGCTGTGGTGTTGAAGGAGGCATCAAGCTGTTGTGCAGATGTTCCCAAGGCCAGGTAGATAGGATGGTGCCCGGCAGGACTCCACGCCTGGTGGGCAGTCCTCTGGATCTCCTTCAGCCTCATATTCCTCTACAAGTTTCAAGTCCTGGACAGACGAACCGACTCCACTAAATCAAATACATTGATTTTATTATCAATACATAGTTAAGTACATTTAAATTATGAAAGACGAATTGTGACACACAAATCTGCACTCACAGCTCAAATATTCATACTTTGCTGGCTCCAACAGGGTGTCACCCCTGACAGATTACCACCGACTATTTCCTGAAAATTGTTGGCTAATTTACCAAACCGTTCGCCCACACAGCCAGCTTCCACCCGTGTCACAAAATGTTTGATAGGTTAACTACATCGTAATAAATTTAATGTAGCTACCAGTTACCATTAAATTGTCGCCAACCCACTTGCAAATGTATTTAACGTAAGCTAACCTGATATGCAGCTAGCTAACGTTAGCATTTCCATACGGCTCCAAACATGTTTTACACACACTTACCGTTTGCTTTAGTTAGTAAATAACATTGTACACCTAAAACCCGAATGTGCCCAACTCAGATAGTTTAGGGGGATCAGATAATTTATCATGCATGCCACTACAGCAGTGAGAAGTCATATGAGCTTGTAGGTTAACGTTACATCTCGCAGGCGTCGTCCCAGTGCATAACCGGAGCCGCTAGCAAGCAAGCTAACAGCCACCACCCTCGTTACCATATTTCAACATACATTAGAGGCACTGTGTTTCAAATATGTTTAAGCCCAGCAGAAAAAGGATAAATATGTCTTTGAGAGTAACTCACGTTAACTGTCTTTATCACCGCCTGACTGTCCGCATCCACAAAAAACTGGAGCGCTACTTTTCAGCCAAGCTAGCAGCTTAGCCGCAGCCAGATTCCGACCAAAGTGCTTTGCCGTGTTGTCACTACGCTACGGTAGCCGACACGGACATTTCTCATTCGGCAGTGACCTAAGGTAACCCCGATGTCACAGTTGACCCAACATGAGTTTTCAAATGTTCCTGCTCACTTGTCGGTCAAAATTAAATCTTTTAATTATTTTAAAAAAACAAACAAGAGCGACACAGGGAGGAATGTAACTGTTGACATCTTTATTCTTTGACAGAAATATATATACACAAGTAGGATCAGATTTTAGTCATTTAGATTTCATAATGTTTGACTTCCTCTGGTTGTTTTTCCAGATCTCCTCCTTTCTCCAGGTACAGGTCGTTGTAGGGATACTGTTTTGGCGCCTGGAAGAGAGACAGATGCTTTATTGAATATGTGCCTGTTATTAAATATTTACACAATCAAAAGCATTTCATCTACATGTGGCACAGCACTAAAAATAAGTGACATTAAAATATTCAAACTACTAAGCAAACACTATTATTTTTCATACAACTCCTTTATATTAAAACAGTCTTGCTCACATTGCAGCTACATGATCACAAGTGTTCATGAGTGAAATCAGAATCAGAATTGGGTTTATTGCGAAGCAGGTTTACACATACATGGAATTTGCCTTGGTGTTTTGGTGCATAACAATAAACGCAGTAAGAGAATAAACACAGAAAGCAAGTAAAAAGCAAGTACTGCAACAGTCAAGAAACTTAAATAAAATAGAAAAATCGACAATAAAAATATGAAAGAATATTATATAAAATCTGTACAATATATCTGTTTTTAAATG
The DNA here is from genome assembly GCA_003416845.1 of Oplegnathus fasciatus. Classification (NCBI taxonomy): domain Eukaryota; kingdom Metazoa; phylum Chordata; class Actinopteri; order Centrarchiformes; family Oplegnathidae; genus Oplegnathus; species Oplegnathus fasciatus. Next base: position 283,383 of record NTHP01000059.1, read on the forward strand.
GAAATGGAGTGATTGAGGATGGAGGCTGCCAGGAAAGAGTAATACAGTAAACAGGGTCCTTCATTTCAATTCATATAAACAAGTCAGTCTTTGGGATTTAACAACTTTAAAGCTGAGTAACATTTTATAGCAACTTTTAGTGTAATAAACACCATATTACAAGAAAACCAGTTTTACAGATCTATTATTTAGGTGGACAATTTGTTATCTAGCTGTCTTTGATAGTTGTCCTGGGTGTTTGTCTCACAGTAAGCTGACAAGTTGGTCAGATACCTTTGAAATATTACATGGAAATATGTTATGAAAGTTTATTAAATCTATTTAAATAATTTTGTATTCGTATTTTTTTGTTCATGCTCAAATAAGTATCCAGAATTTAGGACAATTTTCAAAGATGTCTGGCTAACTTTGTAATCTTCAAGTCTGAGCAGAACTTTGCAATGCAATGCCCAATCTGCTGATTAAACACATGTGTTTTCTTTTACAGTCAAATATGTTTTGGATAATGGGTCCAGCAGTCAGCCCAAACTCACAAGAAACACAATAACATAACATAGCACTGTTACAGTGTATTATCCTAATACGCATAATGCAATTGGTCTCTGTATATCTATAAAAATGCACATACTTGACAGTTCAATGTGAATTTAGTAGCAGTTATGATCCACAGTATATGTCAGACAAGTCAAACAGGAAAGTCATTTGAGGAACTTTAACACTGACTAGTTGATAAGGAATAACTCTGAAACAGTAAACAAAATGATGCCATTCAAAATGTCAATATGCCAATATAGCAGAGGGGGAAAAGCACAGATTTAGATAAAGGAAAAGGAGAAGATGACATTAAAACCACATCTCCAGAGAGTTTTTACTGTATCTGTTATCTGATACTGAGGATGGGGCAGATGAACGTATCGGGGTGATTAGATAATATAAAAAAGAGAAAAACTAATCATTTAATAAGCCAGAGTGGTGAGCTAAAGCCAGGAATCCTCCCCCATTTAAACACACTCCCTGAAAATACTATGTAGTACAAAAATTCATCTGTACTTACAACAGGTTGGTAAGATGGGAACTTCTCCCCAACGTAGAACATAAACAGCATGAACCCGATGAAACCAAACAGTTGTTTGCACATTGTAGACCAGGACACAGGGCTGGGAGACGTATCCACACGGTTCCTAATGTACATGTCAAAATTCCAGTGCATCTAAAAATAGACGGAGAGCAATCACTAATTAAGGGAAATCTCATATTGTAATAACTATTTATATTGTCATTTAAGTGAAATGGTGATTGCACAAAGGCAGAGCCTTGTGTGGAGAAAGCAGCGCCTCTGTGCAATCAAGCTGATCTGAATACTGTCTAAATATCCAAAAGCAATAGTGTTTATACAGAGGAATGATATAATACATCACAAATATGTTTTTATGTTATTACCTACAGAATTATCAAACATCTAAAGCTACAGTGGGGCTTCTTCTTTCTGTCTGTCTGTCTGTCTCTCTCTCTCTTCAGCCAACCAGTCAAGGCAGATGACCGCCCACTTAGAGCCTGGTTCTGTTCAAGGCTTCCGGTTAAAAGGAAGTTTTCCCTTGCCGCTGTCGCCAAGTGCTTGCACATGGTGGGAACTGTTGGGTCTCTGCAAATAACATTATAAAGAGTACAGTCTAGACCTGCTCTATATGTAAAGTGTCATGAGATAACTTTTGTTGTGATTTGGCGCTATATAAATAAAACTGACTCGACTTCCAGACAGTTTAGACAAAATTATGCAAATGATACAATGTCTGGGTGTTGTGTCTCTTTATTGCTGTAGCAATTCACAATGAATACACATAATATCAAATATTATTAATAAGTATATCTTAATTTTTTTCTATTTTTTTTAACAATTGGTACCAAGTCATATACTGAATGGGACACTGTTTCCAAATTACAGCAAAAATCTATTTGGGATTATTGTGGCCCATTTCACAAAAGCAGTTTGCCAGCATTGATTACATTACAAATGGTGGCAGCGTCAAACTTCACTGATGACTGTCACTCAGTTTTTTTTTGCAATTCCTACAGTGCTCTCACACGTTCATGCACGTTCATGCTAGTATTAAGTTAGTTTTAATGACTCAAACGTGTCAGAATGAGCAACAAGAAAATTTATGTTGAAAATCATGTTACAGGTTGCAATACTGATACATCTGTGATAAGCTCATCACAGAAGGTATCAGGCTGGACAATATATGGGCTGCACATGTGCACCTGATATCTCAATAATAAACAAAGCAGGGAATAAAGTCATCACTATCTTACCGGCTCTCCCCAGTTCCTCCTCAGGTCAGGGTGGTCCCACTGGTACCAGGGGTCTCTCTCATGTTGAGATCTGTCTGGTAGCTTTGGATAATCACCAAATCTACAAAAACCCAAGGATAGCATTCAGTTAATCGTCTCTGTAATGAGGTATCTGGTAAACATGACAATGTAAGAGTAACTTTTCAACATCTGCCTGAACACGGCAGGGAAAACAGTATTAGAGTTTATTAAAAAATAAAGCTGACCCCTCGCCGTTGTCAGGATATGGTTCATAGTCCTCAATCGTCATGTTGTACTTCTTTGCAGCAGCTGCTCTCTCCTCGGGGGTCTTCGGGTATGGACCAACTACAGTATCCTTTGACACCCCAGAGGCTGAAACACCAACAATTGCATATGTTAATAAACCAAGTCGACGTTATAAAGCTTGCAATCGAATAGAAATGAAGAAACAACAATGTAATTCTGTTCGCCCTCATTCAGAATAGCAGTAGCCGCTCAGCTAGCTTAAGCTAACGCTAGCATGTCAAGGTTACGTCCATCCGATGCTTTTAACTTCAAACTCTGATACGTTTCTTAAGAGAAACTTATCAGACAGTGTGACCAAAAGCTGTAACACTACTGACCTGCTCTACAACCCGACAAAAGGGCTGAAATGCCAGAACCTTTCCCTTTAGAAAGGGCTTGGGCCCACCGTCGGAAACCGACACCAGCCATGTTTACTGGCTGCTGCTGTCTGACAGACTGAGAAGTACGCATGCGCAAGGTTGGAAGTATGGGTCGGCATAAGGACCAATTCCACTTCATATTAAACAACTAATCTTAAAATAGGCTATATGGCGTAAAAAAAAAACAACAACAACAACAACTTAAAAAGTCTGTAAAAGACTGCTGAGTATGGAAGCCCATTTCCGCCAATGTGATAAAAAAAAGGATCCTGTAAGTCATTATAATGAGAAACTTTCTCAAAATAAAGACATAGTATCTCAAAATAAAGACATAGTATCTCAAAATAATGACATAGTATCTCAAAATAATGACTTAGTATCTCAAAATAAAGACATAGTATCTCAAAATAAAGATACAGTATCTCAAAATAATGACTTAGTATCTCAAAATAAAGACATAGAATCTCAAAATAATGAGAAACTTTCTCAAAATAATGAGAAGCTGACATAAGTCATTATTTTGAGATACTAAGTCATTATTTCGATATAAGTAAATCATTCTTTTGAGAGTTTCTCATTATTTTGAGATACTACATCATTGTTTTGAGATAATAAGTCATTATTTTGAGATACTAAGTCATTATTTTGAGATTCTATGTCTTTATTTTGAGATATTAAGTTATTATTTTGAGAGACAAACTCATTATTTTGAGAAACTTTCTCATTATAATGACTTACAGGCCATCACAGTGGCGGAAATGGGCTGACCCATTCAGTCTTTTAATAATACAGTAATATTGTTATATACTCTTATTTCTTCTATTGTATTTTTTCTTCTTCTTTGGTTGCTTGTTGATTAATGCATGGACATCTACTATATTTGTGATCTATCAACTTGTAACCCCACCCCTATATAATTATATTTAAATACCAATAAAAAAATTGATCACAAAAAAATAATATAGTATATATCAGGAGTGACAGCAAAAGCAACCACAGCTACTAGAACATTTGTTTCATAGTGTTTTAATCATTTTTATTAAATTTTTAGTAGCAGATACCATCACATTGGAGAAAAGTGTGACAGTGACATGAAAACTCCTCTAGTGGCTGAAGGGAACTTGTTCTCAGAGTGAATGCACTGAAGCCCTGAGGCCTGTTCCTCTTCCCATCAGATCCAGCTCAGGTGCACAAGTGCATTTACTGGGGGATCATCACTCTGCCACTGGTAACAAATTGAAAAAAATCCATCAGAGAAGTCCTGCTATGTCCTTCTCCACTTTCTTGATGGGGCAATGAAGTTCATACCTGCAGTAAAGGGAAAACATTAGAGCCACTCTCATAGTTACACCCATGTTTGACCTAATGAAGGGCTGTTTGCGTTTCTAACTGAGGCCGATGATCTTTAACTTTACCTTTTGAAGGGAATGCCATCTGCAGTGATTAGGAACTTCTCAAAATTCCACCGAATGTCATTGACTTTGATTGGGGACCAGTAGAATTTCTTCATATCTCCAATAACAGGGTTCACAAATGGCAAAGATTCCTATGGCAAACGAGAAATGGCAATATATCAATGACAGCTGCAGCATTGACAGCACAAATATACGATATGACTAAAAATCTCATCCATGAATCTTATATTTTCAAACCTTTAGATAGGTGAAAAGAGGCTCTTCATTTAATCCATTCACCTCAACCTTGCCAAAGAGAGGAAATTTTGGCACAAAACCCCCACCAGGTCTCACATACTTGAGAACATCCAGAGTTTCATGATTCACCTCTGAAAAAAAGTTAAACATATGGTCTTGAAAACTATGACAACTCATCTTCAAAATAACTTCAAATGTTAACCATACAGCAAGAGCATGTACATTAAATGAAGTGTGTATTCAAAAACAGAAGTATTTGCAGCAAAATTTAAAGTATCAAAGGTAAAAGTACTTGTTCTGCAGACATTTATATACAGTTTGGTAGTTTAGTTCAGTGGTTCCTAACCTAAAGGGGTCAGGCCCCCTCCAAGGGGTCACACCATAAATCTGAGGGGTCTTAAGATGATTAATGGGGTAAAAAAGCTTCTGCAACACAAATGTATATTTATTATTTCAGACTTTAGAGGGAATCTTTGCTTCTTTTGTGAAATACTTGGCCTAGAACAGTTACATAAATGAAACCAAGTGTGAAGAGAGAGGATATCTAAAATGAGAGATTACTTTATCACAATCATCACAAGCCAAAAGAGTTTGAAATCACCTGTTTATTCTTTAACAATATATTGGATTTCATAAGCTCATCGTGTGCTTTCTAATGTAAAATCTTAATCTGAAAAGAAACTAGTAAATTATAGCTGTCAAATAATGTAGTGGCGTAAAAAGTACATTATTTCCCTCTGAAATGTAGTGGAATAGAGGTATAAAGTAGCAAGTAACGTCCAAGTACATAACATTTCTCTTGCTACCGTATATTACCAGGTTAATAATCTGTTATTTCTGTCACATTTCAAAAGCTTTAGTGAACCTACCAGGTGACTGAAGACCGAACTGGTTGCAGGAGAATCCTAGGACAGTGAAGTTGAGGTCGCCAAACATTTCCATCAGTGCATTCAGTCGGTGGTACTGAGGGGGCAGGACACACAATCAAACGCCTTAAATAAAAATGACTGCACAGGTTACGTGTTATGAGATAATGTGATCTGACTGCAATCGATCAGTGCTCTAGCACAATATTACCTCCTCTATTGTTGACCCTCAGAAGGTGGCAACGTTGATGATGAGGAGCACCTTACCCCTGTAGTTACTGAACGGAACCAGGTGTCCATCCAGGGTCTCAGCAGAGAAATCATAGATTGATTTATTCGCCATGCTTGTACTTTAGCTTGTATATGGGATTGTAGTCAGTCAAGAGTGAGTATTCACCCAGCTATCCCGTTGGCTCATCTCATTCACTGAAACATAACTCATGGGTCAGCAATTGTTCGGCATGACTGACTTCATTGTTCTACTGGGCAGAGGTGAGCTGGCAGGGTGGTCATTTGTTCAACACATGTATCCCAGGAAGAGGGGCAGCTAACATGGTGACAGCTGATAGGCTTTGGGAAATTAAATATTCAAAACAAACTTATATGGGTCATTTTAGCTGCATGCTTTCCTCTTTAGACGTGACAGTTACAGAAACATTAAAAAAGTAAAATTCAGGAATCCTTACATTTATATTCTTATTTTTTTTATTGTATAATTATGAGATAGACTGTTTCTTTTGTTCCATAGTTCACAGTCACTGCACAGTACTTTGTACTCTAACACAACAGTACTGACCTATTTTCTCTGTATAAGTTACTTTATAACTAGTTATTTAGATTCATATACTGCAAACATTGTTTGGTCTATAAAGGAGTTTAAAAAATAAACATTAAACCAACCAATGCTGGCAAATGCATGATTATAAGAGCGTAGGAGGTCTCTATAAAACATTTCAAAGTTATTTTCTAATCACGTAAATTGCCTTTAACAAGATCATTGACGTAAACCCGGAAAATTGCAACTGCTGCGTTCATTCATTCCTCGTAAACGCGTATATCCGTCATTATATTAGACCTAAGTAACCTAAATAGGACGTCCCTGACATTTAAGTAGCATATCATAACAAATATACCCCCTAAAATGGTGGTGGTAGTTGTTGTTTGAGTTAACAAGTCTAAAGTTGCAGAAGTGGGGTACTTTGTGCTTTAAAAACAGAATTAAATGGGAAAAAATAGTTTACAATGCAGCGGTAACAGTGTTTTTGTAAGGCCTATAACGTTTTCTATCAATTCTTGGCTCTCATCCTCCCTTGTCCCCATGTCTTGTAAAACTGACACCGTTGTTGGATAGTTCATGTGCCATTCTGATCTCAATTTAAAGTCTTCCCACAGTACCTGAACGCAGCATTTGGTTTGGGTTACACCTCAACCGCCTGCAAGATGCTAAAAGAAAATACGTTATTTTGGCATCTGTGTGAAGAACAACACCTCCTTAAAAACTCTGTATAACGTAGCGGACTCAGGATGGATGAAGAAGATAAGATGCGGACGTGAGTGCCTTTTAAAAAGGGAGTTTTGTATTTAAAAAGCATCTGGATCGGTGGCCCCGGCAGGCTAGCTTCTCGGCTAACAGCGATAGCTTGCGAGTAACAACCAAGTCATGAGAATATGAGATGTAGCTAGTTGCTCCCATTTATTTATGGCAGCTCGGTTTAATTATATATAACCATGACAAAGCTGATATGACATTATTTATCGCTAATGTGATATTACTGTCATTATTCATGCGTTTTAAAGCGTTTGTTAACGTTTAATTGTGTTTGTTTCCATTAAACCGTGTTAGCGTTGCATGCAGTGTCAAAGTTCAGCTGTAAAACATGCATTTCTTCAGCAGATGTCATCTTCTGGACTTGCCCTGGGAGGATGTTCTTGTTCCACATATTTTATGCTATCTGCCCCTGCAACACCTCGTCAGCCTGCAGAGGGTGAGCAAGCAGTTCCACAGCCTCATCCAGGTGTATCTAGCCAACTGCAGGACTTTTGATCTGTCCTTGGTAAGTCCTGATGAGTGAGAGTTTTAGCAGCCTATAAATATGTATACTGATAGGTGTGGTTAGCTGCAGCACCAGCTCTTGAGGAAGTCTGCTATCTGCTCTGTTGTGATGTTTACAGATTGGACCGTCCATCCCCAAGGAGGCGTTCTGCTCCATGTTGAAGGACAACAAAGTTCTCCACAGCCTATCACTTCACAACTGTTCAGACTGGGTGACGGACAAGGAGCTGCTGCCGGTTATCGGCCAGAACCAGCATCTGCAGAGGGTGGACATGAGCGGGTGTGCTTGGCTCACCCGCCACTCCCTTGTGGCCGTGTCCTTGAGCTGCATGCACCTCCAGAGCCTGGGCCTGGCGCACTGCGAGTGGGTGGACAGCCTGTCCCTGCGCAGCCTGGCTGACCACTGCGGGGGGCTGCAGTCGATTGACCTCACCGCCTGCCGCCAGCTCAAGGACGACGCCATCTGCTACCTGGCCAAGAAGTGCTTGAAGTTGAGGTCTCTATCGTTGGCAGTCAATGCCAACGTCACTGACGAGTCGGTGGAGGAGGTGGCCAAGAACTGCAGGGGCCTGGAGCAGCTGGACCTGACGGGTTGCCTGCGGGTCAGGAACCAGTCCATCAGGTATATCATATCTTATTTTCAAGTGTAATCCAGCAAACTTTGTGCCATCCCTGCCCACACTTTGACACGCACCACCTCGCTTGTGCACCCATCTATAAGATCCTCTGCATGCTGTGCTCACAGGACTCTCGCAGAGTACTGCCCGAAGCTGCAGTCCCTGAAGGTGAATCACTGTCACAATGTGACAGAGTCGAGCCTGGATCCTCTACGGAAGCGCAATGTAGTGATAGACGTTGAGCCGCCTTTACAGAGGGCTCTGGTACTTCTTCAGGATGTGCTGGGGTTTGCTCCCTTTATCAACCTCCAGATATAGCCAAAGGGCAATCCATCTGTCCAACAAGAGCCCACAGGTAGGTAATATGAGCAGTATATCAACTGTATGAGCGTCTGACGTGTTTATATCCAAAACTGTCTGTCAAATATCCAAACAGGGCTAGAACTCAACCACAGTTAATGTATTATGAGTCTATTTGCAGCAGATAACAGCCAATTATAATCAACATTTGCCTTCCTTTGTTACAGGTGTCTTCATCACAGCGGTCAAAGACAAGTTAGAAACGTCAAGACAATCCAAGAAGACCTGGATGTTTTGCGGCAAAACAATGTGGACTAAAAAAGTCACAGGAATGTGATCAAAGATATTAAGATGGTGCCGAAAATAAGTCTGCATTCGTTAATGACTGATGAAAGCCATGTACTTTTTAAAGAAGCGCTGCCTCATGTCCAAAAGATGTCTCTGCACTATTTGTTAATCATTCAGTGTTGTTGTAATAATGTGGCTTTATAGAAAAGCAGTTTTAACTAATCAATACACTGTACTTCTAAGTCCAGTGTACTGTTTTTTTATTTTGGGTTTTTAAACAAAGTACATATTTTACTTTGTGTATATATGACATTGTAAGAAACATTTATCTTATGTTTCATTTAGAAACATTAAAAAAAAAAATGTTTGAGTTTAATTAAACGTTTCATTTTGCATGTATGTGCCAGCTTAGAGGATCAATTCGCCCCAAAACATTTTCTCACTTACCACTACTTTTGTCTAGCGACTGGTTTTATTTGTACAGGCGTAGTATCAGTCCACTACTGAGACTTCTGCCACCACCGCAAAACAATGACGGCGAATGCAATTTCACTCTTGGTGCTGATGTGTCTTCCAGAAACAATGTCCTGGCTCCTCAGGATAACCCACAGACCTCACTGTCAACAGTCTTAACTGCTTCCCATGAAAACTGTTGACCAGCTTTGTTGCTTAGTTGTTAGTGAACTATCTGCATGGCTCGATGCCACCAGAGATTCGTGGGAAAATGTTTTTATCTATTTTTTGTGATGTGGGTGAAGCAACCCTTTAATCCACATTGTTAATAAATGCATACTTGTATAGCCTAGTATTTGTTTGAAATAAGTATAGGAATTTATTATGACTGTTTCCCATTAAACCCTTGAAATGAATTTTGTAAAAAGTATCTGTGTTGAAATGCTGTTGTCCAGTGATACAGTATATGAATTATATAAAAAATATTAAATTGTAAAATACAATACCATCAGAAATGACTGTTGTCACTTTTCCACTGCTGTGATGTAATCAAGTGTTACGTACAATCCAACCGGTTTTAATATCTCCTCTCGGGGTATCTGAAAGTACCGATCTGATACCAGTGCTCTCTTTTCCCCCCCAAATTTAAAATCTGTGTACCTCACTGCGTAGACGTTTTTGGACTAGTATGGAACTTTGTCCAAACAAGTGTTGAATATGGAGCCCAAAGACAGAAAAAAAATACTCTTCAAGTACTAGTAACATAGTTTTAGGCAAATTAAGGGGCAATGTTGATTTTTTCCCGTCTGTTCTTGACAGATTTAATACATAAAAATGTTCAAAATAATGACCCAGGCCTATTTTTTCTTTCAGCTTCATAAATAATGAAAATAAGCACAATTTGGCCCATATCTATATCCTCTAATTCCCTCGATTGTCAAGTGTAAGAGAGTTTTTGTCAAAGCATTGCAGTGGTGAGGTTAAAGATGGGGCTCGCCTCTTCAATGCGCCGTCGGTTTATGACTCAAAGTGACACAAGGTGGCAGCAATGAGTCAGGATATTTATCTGTTTTAATTCTGTTGTTTGAGAGGCTTCTAAACTCCAGTACATGCAGGAACCAATGTGATAGTCTACAGCGTGAAATATGTCAGGATACAGTGTCAGGTGTATAAACAAAGGCCAACAAGGCCTCTTCCTCTAAGATTTAGAGAACGAGTCTAATGTTTGACTGGTTAGGCACTTTGTGAAAACAAACATCAGCTTCATGATCTTGTTAACACTCGATGCAGTGGATGCACAATAAGAATTAATGCTTCCCCTTGTTGCTGCAGCTACGGGTTAAAACCCCTTCTTACAGTTTCCTCTGGTGGTCCGATTGGCAGACTATATTGTAACTTGTCTCTGTGACAACACAACAGGTCTATTTTCCACTTGATGGCATGGTTTACCCCATCTGCTGCGTGCTGTCCACGAGCTGAATTTGCACCAACAGAGAGTTGTGTTTGGAGGGCTTCAGGGATCGACCAGCATCCTTCTGTTAGCCGTGCTGATCATCAGATTGTACCGCTGTGCCTCCGAGGAGACAGCACAGTGTCATTAGTTATAAAGTAAATCTTGAAATTTCAATTTATAAAGCAACTCACGCTGCATGTCATGCAGTAGATATCCATATTTACCCAAACTGAGCAAGAATTTCATCACATTTTAAGCAAGAACAAGCCAGAATTAAAGAGTCTGGTTAGCATCTTGACTTTTCTTCCTCACAATATGCAAAATAGTTAATACTTTTATCATAATGTATGGAAAGGGAATTTACTGTAACCTACTGAAATAAAAAAGATAATTTCTCAGTCTCTCATCTGTATAATAATTAGTATAAAGAACATCTACAGTGGCTGTCCTTGCTGCTCAGCAGTCAGTGGGTTAAAACGTTTCAGACTACATTCATCATGTAGGACCTCAATTAGCATTGATCTGCAGGGGGGGAAGAAACATCGCTGCGTTATTATATACCATGGAGCAATTTCTGTTCCAGTGATTGAGTGTATGGAGGGATTTCTCAAACATAGCCGGCCTAGCATATTTTGTCTTCCTGTCAATAATCTAGCACTTGTCTAAATTATTGATCAATAGCAACTGATCATTTTATACCTATAGGCACAACAGTGAAGTTGGTGCATTTTATTCAGTAGGCAGTTTTAGTCCCTGGCAGCGTGTAATATACTGTACTTATTAAAACAAAGGATAAAGTTTAATCTCTGGCTGCTTTCAAAGTCCTCTCTGACAAGAGTAACTTACTGATGGTGTTCAGAGGCTCGTGAGTTTCATTCATGTGTGTTCTGGCAGCTGGTTCACATAATAAGGGCACTGCAATCCTTTTAAAAACAGGTCTTTTTCACAGCACATTTTGACTTGTCATTGTAGGAAAAGCACAGGTGTTAACTAATAACATTAACGATGACTCTGTTCATTCAAGTGTCCCAGTAAGGGACTGTATGAAAGTTATTGGAGTGGGGAAAGTGGCTGGGTCTTATATTTCATTTTTATAAAAAGCAAGGCCCTCCTTGGCATTAGTAATATTTTCTATGTACCCTGTTTTGTTTTGTTTTGGCAAACAAAATGGTAAATATTTCCAGCCATTATCTATGTTGATCAAGCTAGCTGCTAAAGGTTATTACAGGCAGGCGCAGGCGGCAGCTTTGTGCCTGCTAGATGGACTGGAGCACTGCAATGTTTTTGCCCCATCCATGATTCCAAATAATAAGAATGAATATGAATGAGATCAGATGACTGTCCATCATTATCAAACCAGTTTTATAGACTGTTGAAAAACGATGTGGAGAGATATCATTCAATCACTAATAACTATAAAGATCTACATGTTGATTTTTTTTTTTGATGGGGAAAATAAAGCCCTGATATAGAGACAAGATTTCTCGTTACAATAAATCTCATAAGGAATGAATGAAATAAAATATCAATCTGGGATGAGAGACTAAATAACAATTACAATACCTCTTTTCTGACCCTCTCTCCCCTCTAATCACTTCCGTACAGTCCCTAAGTCAAGTCAGTGTGAGCCAGCATGCACAATACCAGAGACCCTGGAATTCAGCCATCATTAATTTTATTATTTACACCTGTGGTTTTCCTGCTGTGACATGTCAAAATGCCCTCTGTGAAAAAGGCCTATTAAGCCCGTCATATTCTCATCAGAGTCTAGACTGTGAGTTGGTCTATCTGACTCTCAGTCACAGTCACTTTTATACTGGAATAATCAGGAATGAATTTCATTCTTATGAATTTGTTTCCTCCATTTGCAACAGACATGTCCAAATTGTTAGTGCTTGCTACTCTAAATGCTCAAAGTAGCCATAGCATCCAAGACAGTTTCACGCGTTTCTTCAAAACTCATTTAGCACATTTACTGGATATTTTCCATTTGCAGTTTCTCTCTTTCTCAATGTTTATTTTCTGTGTGTATGGGTCAAACCATGTCTTGGTATGGAAATACAACACAAAGCAAAAACACAATTTTACAGAGTAAGAATCTGATGGCAGGTGGGATCAAGAACAAAAACCACATCCACACACCTATCCTTGCCCACATACAGTATATGTAGCAGCATGTCCATATGTAATAATAACATAATATGAATTACATTTCCTGAGAGGAGGTAGGAGATAGAAAAGAAAAGTATATATTTCTGCAAGTAACTAATTATATCAATACACCATGAGATGTTGACTGAACACAGGTAAATAAGTACATAAATCACCAAAAGCCAATAAATAAAAGAAGTAAAAATTAAATATAATCAAATTAAAATGACTTTTCTTAGCTTTAGTTTAGTGTCAGATCCCTCAGACCAGTCACCGCTCTTTGAATCTCATTGAACATCAAACACACTGTATTCTATAAATAAAAAAAGGAAGTTTGATAAATTATGTTTATTGTGCTTGTAAAAAAAATGTTTTGGACTTTGTTTCATTAACCTTATGATAATATAAGTGTTTTTCTCTACTTTTAAATAGCTGTTGACCATATATCTACAGGTCAACTGCCATTTGTCTTGTGTCACAAAGAATCACAGTCAATTTTACTTCAGGAAACATGTAAATAAGACCATATTTTAGCTTGGAAAACCAAGAAAAATAAATACACTTGGGAGCAATTTCCACGTAACATTAACCAACTGAATAATAAAGTAAGAGTGATCAAATTATCCGTTTTTATAGTTATTTATATGAATGCAAAATATTATTTCCAGAAATTGGTTTAGGCCACTTTTCAGCTTCCTGTCAATTAAATGAAGTTCATATAAGGTGGAGAGAGAATTACTGTAGCTGTTCAGATGGGCCCAAAACTGTGTCAGAGATTTCGTTCATTTTCATATTTTTAATTAACAGACTTTTTCCTCCCGTCTTCCATCAGTGAATGAGTCTCTCTGTCATTTATTTGATGTACTTTATCTCCTCCAACCATTCATATACAACCTTATTGGATCCCGCGACTTAGGGATCCATCTTTTGGCCACCAGAGAAGCATAACTAATGACAACATTAAAGTGGCTTTGTGAGCGTGGCCATCAAAATGTCGATCAACCAAGCAAGAAATAATGTTGGATTTTAAAATCAGCATGAATAAACATGTATGTTTAGAATCCGGTGAGCTAAACCGTGAGGGGGCTCAATTTAGAAAGATTTGGGTTAGAAAGGTGTTGATGAAGGGACTACCTCTTCAGGGTTCATATGTGTGTCATGGATGTGAGGCTTTAATGAAAAAAAGACTATTATGTGGAGATTCAGGCCAAGCACTGTTGTGTTTTCAGCCGCGGAGTGGAATGAATGACGATGCCACACAAGACGTCTTTAGAGTGGCGTCTAATTGAAGCGACATTTGAAGCTTTCCTAGGATTCATAACTGTCAGACCCATTAGCATCTTCCTAATTACTGTGCTCCTAACCCCAGACTGGACAGGAAACACATGGTCAGCTAGCTCTGGCCCCGCTAGTTACTCACATAGTTTATCTCTTCATTAAGACATTTTTTGTCATTCACTTTGAATGAATAGAGCATCGTAGCCAGTGTGACTCACAGCTATTCACGGCTCGGGTGAAGAACGTGTCAGCCCAGTCCTTGTTTGGGAAGGGCAACTTTGTCAATTTGTTCTCATGCCAACAACATTGGAGAAACAGAATTTACAGATTTTCAACAAAAAATATAAGAATTACAATATTTGCTAAACCTATGTCCTTTTTTGTAGCAGTGTTCCTATGCTACTGTATAGTGCTGAAACAATTACAAACTGATTTGTCATTTTAGTAGCTTATGTAGCAAAAATGTCAAACATTCATTGGTTCCTGCTTCTCAAATGTGAGGATTTGCTGCTTTTCTTTGTGATACGTCATTGTTAACTGAATATATTTTGGCTTTGGGCTGTTGGTTGGACAAAACAAACAATCTGAAGGTGTCACCTTGGGCTCTGGGAATGGTTTTATTTTTTCAAATTAGCTAAGCTACTCCACTATCTTGTACTACATGTACCTTCTGGTAACTGCAGTAAGTACCCCCTGTTTTGGAGTCATTGTAGTATAGTATTGTCTATATAGGAAGCATAGCTGGAGGTGCGGGTGTTAAACACCTTGTTCAATGGCACATATTAGTAGTGAAGCACTTAAGTTCGTGTTCTGGCACTTCCTGATCAGTTAATCCCTCCAGAAATGAGGTGATTCTCTTCATGGTCTTTACAAGTCATGGTTCTGTTTCTCCTTTAAAAGCAGTTTCTCAGTCCTGCTATTACAGAGGTGACCTTCCTCCTGCCAGTCTCCCGCTCCGGCATCCAGGCTCGAGTTCAGCCCAATTCTGAACACCCAGAGGCCAAGTTTTTGCAGCTACGCTCAATTTGCCTGCGATATAAACACACTGATTTACCTAATAGAGAATATGTATACAATAAGCGTGACGAGGATTCGTCCTGGCAGGAGCATTTTGCCCTCCGACTAATCTGGGCGGCTAAATTGTGAGTAGCTGTGTTGAACTTGTGTCCTCCAGCCAGCAGAGATCAGAGTTCAGCATTCTGCCGTAATCACTGCTCACATCTTGTTATGCTTGGTGGACACTGAAAGATGCTGGAGGCTGTCTCATCATTTACTCTGTAGGGAGATGAAGATCTGATTTAAGACAAAGAAAGACAACTCTGAATTCACTGCATGGTAGTTAGAGGCTCATGTTGTGCTCCTTAATTGTACAATTTAAATTATAGACCATCACTGTCTGTGGATGGGGATATTAATGGAATGTATATGATAATTTGTAGTGGGGTAGCCATAATTAGATTAATGTCACTTGAATTATTCAAAAAATCTAAACCAAAATATCACAAAGTGTCTGACAATAGTTGCCTCTGCCTCATTTTTTCTGTGTTACTTCATTGTCTAGAAAGTCTGACACCAAGGAAGCTCTTAGTATTATTTGACAAATGGAGAACAAACAGCAAAATATGTGTTTAGTACATGTCTCGGCCCGTAGATTAATGACATTAACGAAGTTTCCATTAGCGCAGCGATTGGGGGAGACAGAGGCGTCCATGCGTAAATCCACATGACTGAATCACTGATAAGAGAAAATGAAACACATCTCTATGGGCCAAGAGGGGCCAGGAAACGCCACTCCAAATTAGCCCGCGGCCCAATTTGTTGTTACTTCATTAACCGACCAGCATCTGCAGAGCAGGGGAGGGAAGTTGTGACCCATCTTTTGCCTAAAAATTTCCTCCTCTGCCTTCGCCGGGCCTCTGAGCAAAAAAAGGTTCCCTGTGCAGAGAGGCAGATGGGGAGAGGATCAGCATGGCACAAAGTGACAGCAGCTCCACCAGGCAGTATTGTGCACAAGAAGAGATTCATGTGGTTGCGAACCCCCATCACAAAATAATCTGGAGCACGTCAGTGTGTTCGCAAGGAGAGTTCATTAAGCTCAGGCCTGACATATGAGACGAAAACTCCTCGCAATGTGTTTTTTTAATGTCCCAACCTGATGATTCGTTGCATAATCTTAATGCTGATATTTTCTCTGTGTAATCCATTGTTTCGTGGCTTATTCAGTAGTTATCAGATGACCTTAACTTTTCATATCTCTGTCCTTTTCAGAGTATTTTAGAGTCAGAGTCCTTGGAGTGTAGAGTTTCAGATCACAGAAGATTAAGGAGTGTGTTGCTGCTTCCAAAAAGCATTTGGAAATGATACTAGAAAAGGCTAAAGATAAATTTCCTTGTGCTTGCTGCTGAAAATGTGCAATTGAAACATTTGAAACAGTTGAAACACTAAGACAGTTTAAGTTGTAGTTGAAGTGGCAGTTGGAATACAAATATAGCAGTTACAGTGGAAATGTCAGTTGAAGAGAAAGAGATGAAAGCAGTTGAAGTGTCATTTGAAGTGTAAGTTAATGAGACAATTGAATATCTGAAGCCTGTGTGATGATGTCACCCACTGAGCATTCCGTGCAAATACAGGTCTGAAAAGAGCATAAAACTTCTACTGTGATTACAGAAACACTGTAAAAGCTATAAAAAAACTGTACTATTACAATAAAGTACAAAGGACGGAGACTCGTTTAAAGTTGGAATCAAGTTTGTAGGTGAAAGTATGAATGAGTATGAAGAGGTTTACAGTATGTTGAAAATGTCCAAAGATGGACAGAATGTTCAAAGTTTGGACGGAATGTTCAAAGTTCGAACATTCTGATGATCCATTCATTTTAACGGGAAAACATCTGAAAATTTGTGTTGAATATTTAAAAAATGATGAGTGATATGAGACTTTTGAGGTTTGAATAAAGTTTCTACATTAGTGTATGTTGAAGCAGTACACTAAGTAAGACTTTTTTCTGCTCTAAAATAAACTTTGTAAAAATCCAGTTTTCCTGGCTTTGAGTTTTCTGAGTTGCAGCTGTCTGAACACACACTAACACTGGTACAGTTGACACAAGAGACATTTTCCTGGTATTTGTGAACATTCAGTAAAGGGAAAGTACATACTAATGTCTATTGCTGACACCAAAAACAATCTCATACAAGAGGCAATACGTTTCTTACAACAAAACACAATCTCCCCAGAGTCCTTCACAGTGTTAGATTTGGCAGGTCAGGTAACAGTTTTTTAATTTTTTACTTTTAAAGTGTTGCAGCGTAACAGTAGCCAATATTTCAACTCTTGAATTGAAGCTTGAAGATAAAGCTTGTGTTGTTTTAGTTTTAAGTGAGGATACAGTATGAGATAGGAACCTCTAAATATGAGACAAACTGTGAGATGCTTTGGCTTTGGAATAAATGTGTAAACGTGTCTGAACAAATGCTCAGTAGAGAGATGCTGTATGTATGTATAAGTGATTTAATGTCACCCATAGGGTAGTGAGGTGAATTATTTATTGATTATGAACAATTAATTGATCATTTCTATTTCAAAATGTATTAAAACATGATTCAAGATATTCAAGATATGGTGCAAAACAAAATTACAAACATATTGTCTTTTAAAAACGTTATGCATTTTATCCTTGTCCCGTATCTCTGATCATTTGTTTTAGATGGATGATTATTGTAAAGACTTGTTGTGTTTGGTTTACTCAGAACATTTTGCTTCATATCTGCAATTGTACATGACATGTAAATAAACAAATCGATCAATCAGAATGTTCTTAATAACACCCTGTGAAACTCATAGGAAACAAGATACGAATATAAGCACTATCAGATTGATTATCAAAAAGTACATATGAGGTTATTACATCATAAATGAAGCAAAAGCATAAATGAAAAATTCTGGTATTGGATGAACGCTGTAAAGTCACAGCACATCAGGCCTGAAGTGGATCAGTGGAGGTTCTGGTGTAGCTGAGGGGCCTTTTCTGCTCTTATCTGCTGATGGAACTGGCTGTCTAGGATGGCTAGTTTCTTATCTTCCATGGCCCACTAATATCCACAGGGGACCAACACCGTTTGGCACCCTGAAATCCTTTTTCCTGCACCGGATGGGAAATCAGCCTGGGTGGATCACGGGGGCTTGAGACATGGATGCCATATGGCCCCTTTTTATTCTCTGTGGAGTTTGGGCCTTTGGGATGCCCAGCATCTAAATGCACACCAGAGATTTTGACAATATGTGCCGTGACAAAGGCATTTTGGCAGTTTATGTTGTTGTTTGTCATTACTGGGTTCACTGAGGTTCATTTGCATTTTTCGGCACTGAAGAGGTGACTGTATCTGTAGATACAAATGCATAAACTGGGCTTATTCAGATTCTAATGGAATAGTATTATCAGTGTATGTTTTAGTGATTCTTGTAACTTTTTATTAAGACCAAGATATCTTTTCAAAGAGAGATCTAAGAACAAAGAAAGACATTCATGCATTGTAAGACTGCTTACAATACATGATCAACACAATTATACAAATATTAAGTCGGACAACTAACAATTAATAGAGGAAATTACAAGAGTCATAAAAAAAACTCTCCAAAGGGAGGGAAAGAATCTAGTTTGAGAGTGGTGTGATCCTTATTCCACAACTGAAAGGTGCCTGGTTCCTGAATCCAGTCCTGCCATGATTAATACAGCACATACATGTGGGATGTCCAAGTTAGGCAGCAATAACAGTGAGTTATAGACAAACAGCATAAGACAGATAACACAAAATATTCCATAAATCAGAATTGGACACAAATGTGAATAGAAAATCATAAATTTAAATGAATCAGATAAAAGATTTCACCCCAAATAGCACCTTAAAACAACCCAAGAGCTGTCACAAACCATAGAAATGAACTGTAATATAACCTGAAACAATAACTTCATCATGATTCTAAAATGTCCCAAAACATCAGCAGCCAGAGGAGAGTTTCTGCACCAGAGATTTCAATTCACAAAAAGAGGCCAAATAGTTTGGAAGCTGCATGCTCTTGTTTTTTTTAAGAAACTACATTTAAACATTTTCACAATATTAACTTAATACCATCATTTTTTAAATAAAATAACTTTGAATTTTATTGGAGATGAAATTTGGGGCTTAAATGTGTAAACACAGATAAAGTAGGTTACATCTTTCAGGATTGACTGACAGCGCTATTTTAAAAAAAAAGAAAAGGGTGCACTACTGTATCTGGCCAGCTGAGGACATGCTTTCCTCAGACTGGGAAAAGGGAACATATAGCTTTATGTAGCCTCACCTACCCACTGTAATCCAGCCATAAGATTAGACTCAACTTTACTGTCATTGCACACTGTAGGTACCAGTACAACGAAATGCAGTTTAGCATCTACCCAGGCAGTGCAAACAGTAGCAAATGTGCATATAGATATATACAGAGAAAAACAAATGTACAGCATGAACAAGAGAGAGATGGGGCAGTTACACCAGAAAGGGATGCTAAAAAATAAACAAAGCAATATACAAAATGTACATTATGAGTGAAAGCAGCTATAATATGTCAGTGATGTAACCATAATATGTACAGTGTGGACAGAAACCAATAAAAAGTATATACAGTAGAATGAGTCTGGCTATGTTATAAGCAGCAAGCAGGTATATAATACAGTACAGTGTGTACAGTGTATAAAAGGACAATATACAGTTGAAAAAGGCCAGAGTTAAAGGCAATCAGTTAAGTATATAATAATAATAATAATTAGCACCTATTATTAAATGTGGGTGTTTCACTTGATAATTAGAAAACTTACTACCCAAAAATTTGGTTGTGTAGATTAACAAACGTTGGTATTTTTCAAGTCGCTTTTGTGAAGTCCATCAGTGGGTGTGGATGAGGATTTTGGAAAGCCGACCCCACACTCTGATATAAGCAACTTTTCCCACGCAGGTGTAATCCAGAGCCAGCTGAACCCACCATGGCACAATATGTTCATGACGCAGACTGAGAGACCTCCATCGAACTTTCTTTATGAACTAGATTGAGGACAATTTTCCTGCTGAAAGGTGGTCTACCTGGAAGGCCGGGGCTCCCTGCCAGCTGCATGTCATTTCTATCAAATGTGGCCGGGGTCTGTCAATTAAGAAAACACAGGGCAATCTGTGGCTGCTGAAAGAGATCCCCTTGGCCTGCTCCCAGCCTGAGAGACGGCCTTTTGTTCCCAGGCATGTCTCACATACTTTCAGAGCCCAGATAAGCTCAGGCTTCATGAAACCCTGCTTTATATTTGCCCACTGTAATGTCTCTGTGGGGTCAGGGAATATGGGGAAGCACTGTCGGCGAAAAGGTAATATCCCCCCTCCCACACACACATTATGGGGTCAGGAATAGAAGCCACAGGTTA
Organism: Oplegnathus fasciatus; assembly: GCA_003416845.1. Taxonomy (NCBI): domain Eukaryota; kingdom Metazoa; phylum Chordata; class Actinopteri; order Centrarchiformes; family Oplegnathidae; genus Oplegnathus; species Oplegnathus fasciatus. The sequence goes on from NTHP01000059.1 coordinate 303,911, forward strand.
GGTGGTCCTGAGGCCTGGCCAGGGGACTTTTTCGCTGAATGATCCCCTCCTCCCATGTGCCCACCCTCGATCCTTCTCTACCTCTTTCATACCAAGGAAATAAACTGCAAAACAAGCGGGCAGCTTTAGCCGTTTCCTGAAATCGGATAAACAGGTACACTCTATGCCTGGATCTGCCAGTGTGGGGGGAAGGGAATTTGTTTTAGTACCAGCCGGACCACCCACAGACAAGTAAACAGGTACATCAAGGTGGGTTGAAATATAAGTAGAGGGGAGGGGGAGGTTTGAGGCTGGCAGGTAGGGGGATCAGAGAGGACTGGGACCTCTCCATGACTCGGCGTTGTGGTTTATCATAAAATATGTCTTGTAGGCTAAAGGCAAATACCAGGCACTCTTTTTACAGGCTACTCTTGTATCAGATTTATTTCTGACTTAGACTGTAGAGAACAAATGTATAGCATGTGTAAGTATATCAGGCAGGTGAGTTTCATGATTATTTGCTCCTGTTAATTATTGAATGTTTCATATCTCTGGGGTGTGTGTTTAGTTTTGAGACAGTTATATGTGTTCTTTATTCATTTTTGCTATTTGTTATAGTGGTCTATGTTATACTTTCCTTCATTATTGACAGCAAATTGAAGATGCAGGAGTAAGTTTTCCACTGGACATGTACAATATGTTAGATATGTGCATTGTTACAATTAGTTGCTTCTGTTCATTGTTGACTGTTTTATATCTCTGGGTTGTAAACAGTATTTCATCAAATGAATTTTCTTATTCTTTTAGACATTGTGTGCTTCCAACTTTATGGCAACTGTTTGGAAAAGACCATTCCCTGTTTTTGATGAGTCCATCAAGAGAAATTTAATTGACTATTACTATTTTGATAATATTTGTCATATATGATAGTGAATGAAGTAGGTCTTGGTTCTGGACTGTTTGACAAACAAAAAAGCAGTACAAGGGCTCTGGAAAGTTATGACTTTTTTATTTTTTTATTTTACATTTCATAGACTAAATGATTAATCCATGAATTGAAAAAATAATCGGCAGACTAATTGATAATAAAAAATAATCGCTAGTTGCAGCCCTAGTATGGAGGAACTTGACTGTCCTGCACAGAGCGCTGGCCTGAACTCCACCCAGCACCTTTGGGATGAACTGGAATGCAACTGCGAGCCAGGTCTTATCACCAAAACATCAGTTTTCTGACCTCACAAACGCTCTTGTGGCTGAATGGGAGAAAATCCCTGCAGCCACATTCCAAAACCTTGTGGAAAACCTTCCCAGAAGAATGGAGGCGGTTATTGCAGCATATTAGTGCCCATAGTTTGGGAATTAAATGTTCAGCAATCAAATATGTGTGTAATGTTGAGATACTTTTGGCCATATAGTGTATGTTATGTGCATTTTTATTAATGGTTGCTCCTACTGGTTGTTGAATGTTTCATATGTTGAATACATTTTCTTATGATCACACAAAAAAGAATTCCTTCCAGCTGACACATGATAAAGTGTTGAATCTTGAATGTTCCCATTCATTAAAATGTACAGTTATTTGCATTATTTCTTATTTTTCTCTTAAATGTCACGCAGCCAACGCAGTCATTTCCTTCGCCGTTGTCAGCAAATTGCCCATGCAGGAGTGAGGTATTTAACGTCCAGTCTGGGTGTGGTTCCATTAGATAGCTTTAAGACCATGCTGAGTGCTCTTGAAAATTAGTTTTTTGGCAACTTCCTGGGATGCACAGTCTCCCAGCAAGCCACCAAGGCTTTGTCAAGACCGCGCTGGTTTAAGCTCGCAGCTTTTCAAGCCGCCCATTATGCCTGACTCAGTCGGGCAGAAAGCAAAAGAGCCTTTTCTGCAGTCATGTGGGCATACTGGCATTATACACAGTTCAGTATTAGATATTTGTGAGTCATATAAACAGAAGGGAGGGCACTGAGGCTTCTTGAAGAAAAAAAAAACTTTATAATTGGGGAGTTATATAAGTGTCTAAATCCTCCTCCAGGGATTTAATTTTTCCCCCATTGTGTGTTTTGAAAAGCAGGAAGACCTCACAGCAGAGGTGACAAATCCTCTGACATAGAAATCACTGCGGTACAGTTTAAAGACTGTAAATGAAGTCTTTGAGTCTTCAGGTGAGGTGTAGTTAACTGCCTCCTACTGTGATTCTCTATTTAAGATTTTGCAGTATTTACCTATAACCAGCCAATTACATACTCTTTATAGATTTCTTCTTTATGTGTATGCCAATAAACGGATATGTGCATGTTCTAAGTGAAAGCAGAAACTACTTCCTTATTAAAATCCTCCCCAATTTAGCGCAAATGATTTCCTACTGGAAAATGATCATATTTAAATCGAATATTTGAGGCTAGTTAGATCTTTAACTGTTTGCATGGACAACACTGCTCCGAGTCTATTTATCGTACCTCTCCTGAAATCGTCCCACTTTTTGAGTCTCCTTTTAGACATTCAGGTCTATTTAGCCTCATGCACCCTTGTGTAGATTTGTTATGGTTCTCTTCTTCCTTCTGTAGTCTCCCCCAATTATAAACTGTATAGATTTCCCCATGGTGAGTCCCTGTCCTCTCTTCACATCTACAGTGTGTGTATCTGTGAGCTAGTTGTGTGTGTGTGTGTGAGCGTGTGCATGTGTGGCTCCCTGTTGGCCCAGATGCTGGGGTGTGTACAGTGTGTAAATCTGGGGCTAGTCGGGTCGCTCAGGCATGACCTGGACTATGTCGGGCCTTGTCTTCGGAGCGCCTCCAGCAGTGTTCCCCTCCTCAGCTCTGACCAGCCAGCCTCACAAACAAGGATTTAGGTCATCTTGACCCCCCTGCATCACCCGTGAGTTTGTTAACGTGGTTTTGAGTCACTGCCTCTGATAATCTGTGGACGTGGAGTTTAAGATGTTTACTAGTGTTGTTCGCTTTGTGGCTTAACATTCAATTCTATACCAGAGCCTATAAACATTATAGTTGTACTTTTAAGTATTCTGTATATAAGTAAGTGCTTCTTAATTTGATTATTTTAGCTTTGTTCCTGGAGCATGGCTGGCTCAAGTGTTTTTGGGCACCTGAGCAGGATTTTATAGCCTCAACATGTGCAGACATCCACAGTAACAACTAACGACTGTGCAGTCCTTGAACTAACTGATTTTGCTGTAGCACCCCAAATCCAAAATTTTGGCACGGTGCCAACAAGATTTAAATATATATTTTAATCCCCAAATTTTTTATGCTCTCCCCAAATTACAAAAAGTTTGTATCGAGCCACTGTACCATGGGATGATTATAAGAAAATCAGCGGATGTATCCAAGCTGCAAACACAACACTGACATATTATCACCTTATGTTATGATGAACTTGTTAGAAAACAGTTGCTTATTTACACATCCAGCAGACACAGAGCAACATTAGCATTCATTTGGAGTCGTGTTTCTGGCCGTCCAGCAATGAGTCCAATATTCACTCTCCTTTTAACTCTGTTTTGGTTTCCACCAACTCCTGAGGGAAATATCTGGCTCTGTAGCAGCTAAATGCTTCACTTTGTTCACCAGCTAGTCGCTAACTGTGTCTGTCTGCTGTTTGGTGCTGGGCAGGTAGCGTACGGTGGGTTTATTAAAGCATTAAAGTTTGCTGAAAACAGTTTCTTACTTTGGTGCAATCCGGTAGAAGTGTAGTAACAAAATCCCAACCTGGGGAAACAGTGAATGGGCTGAAAGCGATGCACAGACAGCTGCATTTTCACTGAGATTGTCTCATTTTTCTACATACAAAAATGCTTGCAAACAGAAAGAATTAAAAAAGTGCCATCATCACTTAAACAATCTACACGTTTTGACTTGAAACATTTAAATTGCGTCAGAAAAATAAAATAAAGACATTTGTTTGTGGTGGTGCCCAGGTGGCCCTAACCTAACCTAGAAATCTATGTGTAAAAGAATCAACTCTCAGTGGCTGAATACACCAACGCTTGCACCACCAGGCTTTATGCTGTGATGTCTTTGTTGTAGCTGTAAATTGCAGTGTTTCATGGGCAGCTGACATTATGATGGACAAAGGTGGTACAGTGCCACAAGTGATGAGAGGAAGAGACGACAACAACGTAAAGTAGGCCTTTTTCACAACACACTTTTGAATTGTCATAGTAGGAAAAAGCACAGTTGTTGCCAATAACACTGATGTACAATCCCAGGACCCTGAAATGGAATTCAGTCATCATTCATTTTATTGTTTACATCTGCGCTTCTCCTACTGTTACATCTATTTTGTTGTGTTTGAATAAACAGAATTGTTTGGGTTATCAGGGTAATAGGGTTAGTCTTAAACTACAGATGAAGGGATGGTGGTACGCCTAACAACACACACTGTACATTGTGCTAACTGATTTGTATTTTTATTATTTATTTACTTGTTTGGAGGGGGGCTTGTGCACTCCCTCACTTCCACAAATACCACCACACCGTTGCACTTAAGGGAGTGCAAAGGCCCGTCCTGGAACAAGCGTACCAGTACAGCATTTACATGGTGCCTCTGAAATCAGATTATGTATGGGTTCAATTGACTTAATGGATTTGAAGAGACTAGATCCTATTAATGAATAGGCTGCCCTACGGCACTGCCCCAACCAATCGCAAGCTAATCTGGCATGCAAATTAAATCCTGCCTCAATATGCCTGCCTGTTTAATGCGATCCATTACACAGTTTCACTTATTTATATATACTATTATAAAAGAATAGGCTTATAAACAAACCAAGGGAGGGGTTTGTCCTATAAATGGTGCTGTGCTGGCCTGTTTCCCTGCGCAGTGGCCCTGGGGCCGGTGGAGGGAGCAGTGATTTTCACTGTCGTTCACTGCAAGTCACTGACAGTGAGGCTGCCTGTGCTGTAGAAAATATGGAATTACACTCACAGCTAACTTGAAAGTGTGAATGATCCATCCACCTTTAACCATCACACAGTTTTTCCTACCAACATATTTTTTTATTACAGAATTTTCTGTTTTTACATTGCAGGACATGGAGCTTTTTTTTTAGTGAGGTTATATAATGCATCGTGAGAATATGTTTAAGATTTGATCTGTTTCCGATTTGATTGTGTTTGAAACATTTAATCTCCTGTGCCTCTTTTTTTCACTTCAGATTCACCACTTTCAGCCCGCCGTGCTGCAGGGAGATAAATGATTTGTAGGCCGCGGTGTGTATTCGAAGTCATAATCTGGCACATGATCACGCTGAAGGCTGAGCGGGATGTCTGCTGAGGAACTCCGCCGCTTCCAGCCTCTTTGGTTCTGCCAGGCCCCTTCATGCCTGGTTACCTTAGAGCCTGCTTTGTTAGTGTCGGAGGGAATAGGGGTCAGGGAGAGGCCAGATTTCACCTGACCCCCTCCTGAAATATTACAGCCAGGTTTACTTACGTCTCCAGCTGGGGAGAGAGCTGGAAAGCCCTGGGAGGAAAGAGGAGGGGGGTAGAGTGAGAATATTGTCCGAATCTGATGAGGGTTTTTCCACTGATGAGGTTAAATCACTGCTCTGCTAGTATAATTTCAGTCAATCCCCTGCATTGTATTGCCTAAACATGTTCCCTTGTAGCCTGTAGTCTCATGTAGCACTGGCCTTACTGAGGATCAAAGTCTGATTCAATCTGGTTCAACCACTCTCAGAGCATACTTCAGCACAACTGGCTTTTTGAGCAAAATTGAATGAGACGTGAATTGAATATTTTCTGTTTATCTGACACGGGTTCCCTGACAAATATAAATAAATAAAGCCTTCCCAATGCAGGTATGCTTGAGTGTGTGCACCTCATTTCAAGCACAATTAACTTGAAATGGAGTGCTGCAGGATCAATAGTCCCCATTTGATCCAGGGGGGTCTGTCACTCCATGGAAATGGCACACATATGGTAATACAGCCAGCTTAACAACAACTTAGAGGATTTACTGTTGCCGTTTTCAGGCCAACATGAATAACAAACAGTGGGCTACTCTTGGGAGCCATCTTCTTTTATCTCAGCTTCAATTAATCTTAAAGAGAGATACCATTTAAAGCTAATGAACAGGGGGTAAAACTAATGCATATTGATACCAAGAGGTGAAAGCATCAGAATAAGATTGGCTGTAATATTCAGAGCCATAGGAGGGGTGTCATGTTGCAGAATCTGTCACTATAGGCAGCCTGGCTATAGTAGCTTGCCTCAGAACACAACATAAAAAGATAAATGAACACTGAATGACCCTGACGTAGCCCTGTTCCTTCATCATATAAATAACAAAAAGCAGAGCGAATAAAGCAGACTGTGCCGGGGCCAATTCCCCAATGGGTGCTTATATGAAATTCAACTTTCAAGCGTTCTCCCTGCTCAGAATGTGGCATTTATTTGCAGGACTCTGTTTCAATTTAAAGGGAATGGCAGCTGAAGGAGGCACAGGGGACAGTGTCTCATCACCGCCACTTACCACTCTTATAGGCCTGCTGCCGGGGAGGAAAACCTCAGCAGGCAGCTCCACTTAAACAGTGAAGACCTCCACCAGTCAATGTAATGTGCAAGGCTCTGATAGCCTCATATTCTCAGTCCTGTTTGAGTGTGTGGGCGTTTGTTTGTGCGCATGTGTGTGCTTGTAGTGTCGAAAGGTTTGTGGAACATATATTTTTGTAACACTTGATACGTTTAAAGGTTTTTCATGTTTGGTTTTTAACCACAACTGAGAAAAATTAGACACCAACAAAGGTTTCATCTTGTTACACAGAATTTATTCATTAACTTGTTGGCTGCAGAAGGTTGGATCATGGTGTGAAGTTGCCATTAAATAAAAAAAACAAAAACATTTGCAAGTCAGACTCAAACAAATGACAAATCCTTTACAGCAGTTTATGCAGCATTTGGCCAGTCCTCGCCAACCCTTAAAGGAACACTTGGACATTTGGAGAAATAAGCTTATTCGCTTTCTTGCCGCAAGTTAGACGAGAAGATCAATACCACTCTCATACCTGTCCGTTAAATATAAGGCTGCAGCCAGCAGGCGTTTAGCTTAGCTTAGCATAAAGACTGATAACAGCCAAAACAACTAGCCTGCCTCTATCCAACAGTAACAAAATCTGCTTTCCAGCACCTTTAAAGCTCAGTAATTAAGGGTTATATCTTTTTACCTTTGGACAGAGCCAAGCTAGCTGTTTCCCCCTGTTTTCAGTCTTTGTGCTAAGCTAAGCTAACCTGCTGCTGGTGCTGGCTTCGAATGTCTGCTTTAAAGATCCCATGAAATGAGCACTTGAACCTACTGGAAAACTGTGCATCTTCAGTGACAACGTCATGGTGCAATAATGAGTGTAGTTAAATAATCCAACCAATAAAGTAATCACAATTTTTTCAACAATCCTACCTGTCCAATCAAATCCAACTGCCTCATAACTAACTATTGGTTTACACTTAAATCCAAGTTGTATTGCCTAACATACACTTTTTGTTCATATGGTGTACTGTATGTGATGTACAGCTTTGAATAATGTTGTATTGTTATGTTGTATCCTATTTCTTTAGTGTTGTTACATCATTGTGTGCATGTTTTATTGTAACCTGCCGAGGGGCTGCAGATGAACTTATATAGCACTCATCAAAACCAGAGATTACAAAGTGCTTTGCGAGAACAAAATGAAAAAAAACAGAAAAAAGAAAAACATACAACACATAAACCAACCTTCATGCATACATACTCATCGTCATCTTACAACTCAATAGAAAATGATTATTTTACACCTTTGAATAATCTCTCCTTGTGTTTTAATATCTTATAGCAAAAGAGAACTTGTCAAATTAAAGAGGTATGATGCATTTTAGTGGGAATTTTTAAGGTGATTTTTCACAGAGAGTTATAAGACAAGTGCTTAACGAGACCATCCTATAGGTCACATGTTCCGATGCTGAAAACAAAATTAATTATCTCGTATTTTCACCCTAGGAGTCGCTGAGAAACCAGACTAACTAAAACAGTGTGACTTCCCGCCCAAGGACGTTCCCGGGACTGTTCTTGAAAAGACGGCATACGGACGTTCCTCGCCCAAAGGGTTAATGTTGATGAAAAACAAACAAACATGTCCATAAATAGGTGCTTTCCCTGGAAGAAAGACTTTATATGCTACGAGCTCATTTGGAATTCAGCTGAATGTCTCACACAATGGTCGAACATACAGGGCTGACGATGGGGGGTAAATTAGAGCTCGGAGATGAATTATCAAACAATTAAA
>NTHP01000059.1:318463-328839 GCA_003416845.1 Oplegnathus fasciatus
CTCCCTGCCCGTTCACCCCCCCTAGTGCATGAAAATGCCCCAGACTGCTCATTTGAGACCATACAAGTCCTCCTCCTTCTCCCTGTGTTAACAAGTCAACTTTTGTGTTGTTCTGCCCTGTTTCAAACAGGGTTTATTGCAAATGGAAAATGGCTCGGGGTGCACTCGGGTGCTTAACGGTGCTCAGCTCGGCTTTGCAGCTGGAAAATTTCCTAGAATGGGCTCCTGTAAGCTGGCTAAAGATGGAGACTGAGAAACTGTTTGCTTCTCAGTCTTGCTCATTTTTAAATAACCATAATAGAAATGTAACGCAACACATACTCTTTATTGGTAAGATGTATAGTATATCTTAATATAATAATTGCCTCTCTAGTAGACTGTATTATCACTGTAGGAGTCCGTCTTTCCAGTTCAGGATTGATACATAAGACAAAAGCTGGTGCATGTGAGCATTTCACATAATGTGGAAGACAACAACCAGTATTGGACAACATTGATTGTCTTGTTTAGTTTTTTTTATTAAAATATTGTGACGCAATGAAACCTCTCAGTCCACAGTTTATTTGGATGTACTGTAAACACATACTCAAGTTTCTCTTTTTCTGTTGCATTTCTGACAACGTAACAGCTCAAGGTGTGTTTTCTGCTCCCATTGGCCGAGACAAATGTCATTTTGAACAGAACTGTGGGACCTGTATTGTTAAAATGCACTTGCAGTTACCACCAGCAAGCACAAGTGGTGCCAAATTGACCAGTTCTGAAATCTTAAACCTGCAATAACTCTATAATAACTAATTATTTTCGCAAACTTGTCGCTAACGGTGTCTGTCTGCCGTTTGGTGCTGGGCAGGTATGCAGAAGGTTTTAGAACGTTTTCGCTGAAAACATCTGCCTTATGTGGCTGAATAGACGTTATGAATTGAAACTCGCTATAAATGTCCGTAAAGCTGAAGGGAGCTGCAGATTTGGGTGATAATTATTTTCTGTTCATCACTACAAGCGACTCCCAGTTTTCACATTCTAACATTGTTTTCATATTGTCAGTTGATCAATAGTGTAAAATATTGGTTATAGCCACTTTAAGGATTATTAATTTAAACCAGAATTGTATTTTTTTCTGTTCTGCCATCTGTTCTAATTGAAATGTTTTATTTTCAGTTACTTTACAGTATCACTTGACACCTTTTATTTTAGTTTTTCTTGCTCTTCTTTTAGTTTTTATTATTGTTTGCAGTTAAATACGCCAAAAAAGTATATTGTTTGTATATTACTTCATACGTTTGAACATTTTAAACCCAATTCCAACAGTCTCAACCCAGACCCACCACGTTTTTTCTATCAACACGTTAGATATGTCAGTATACATATACACACCTCCATATATATGTACACATATAGAGTATATACATATACATACACATACATACATTAATATAGGCACATATATACAAATATATTCATACATACACGATCATAACAAACCAAAACAAACAAGATGGTGGCCAAAAAGTCCTATATTAGGCTAGATTAGATTCTCGTGTGCATCCATTTGTCTAAATAGATCACAACTGGTTGTCATGTTCTCTGAAACTGGGATGCATTGCCCAGTGTGGCATATCTAATTTTCTCAAGTGTCAGTGATACCTTTTATTTTGAAGGAAGCTGCACTCAAGCATAATTCAATGGGGCCAAGACAAATAAAAAAGGAGCCTTAATCATGTGCCAGTGACAATCACACTGATTTTTCACCTCAAGAGTATTAGATATCTTATTTGAAATATCATGAGGTAATTGCTAAGTACTCAGTTGCTACCTTCCCATCATGTCTCTTGTTCTGTAAATATGAACTGCTGACTGGGACAAAAATGTTCATCCGACTCCTGTTGGTAACTGCAGGAGGGATACGTATAATTTTGACATCTTCCACCTGCATGGTGTCAGGAACTTCTTCCTCAGAAGCTGTAAACATAGCAGGAAGTCTAATCAAAAAACAAAATCAGTTATATGAAGAAGTTCTTGAGAAAGAAAGATTTAGGTTAATGCACATACAAAAACTCCCTCCAATTCAGCCATTTGTAAGATTTTATGTGAGGGCTTTAATTATAAACAAGCTTAAACTTCCTGTAAGTGTTGTAATATCATGATGATCCTTTCATTACTCTTCCCAAAATCAAGAGTAAGCCTTCGACCACCGAGTCATAAAGAAGCGTTTTTAGGAATTCATCTTAAAGCTGTCAATTTTAAGTTTTAACGCTCAAACTTGTGGTATAAACGATGTTTATTCCCCGAGAAGCTGCCTGAAAAAAGTGCTGGAGGAGCTTCATAGCATCGCCACCATAAATAATTATCTGCTATACATTTCATCACTCCCACTCCTTTCCTGTCTCGATCAATCCTGAGCCGAGGAGCCTTGCATGCTGCTGTAAAATGACTGGAAGCTGATGGATACAGTCCCCAGCAGAGCATGTGACCTGTCTCCGTCTGCGCTTATGGCACCACATTTAATCTAAATGTAGTCCTTGACAACGGGAGGATCCTCGCTTGGCTGTGTGGGATCTTTTCAGTTGGAAATTTACAATATATATGTTCTTTCTTGTGGTTTTCACTCTGAAAATGGACAGTTTAAACCATCTGTTTTCTGTCATCTTGGTTAAAATGGTTTAATTTGAGCATCCAGAGAGGAAGAACACAAAATGTCAGTTCATGTTTTAGTGTTTGACTTGATTTGAACCACAATAATTACTCTCAGACTAATAGTGACATGCTTTTAAGCCACGAAAGTTATCAGTTTTGGCTGCGAGGATGCAGGTGGGAGCTGACCAATCCCGTGCCAGCTCTTCTCCACTCAGCTCCTTTCTCCAGGGCAAAGCGCTGGCCTGCTGAGAGCACACATGAGCGGTCCACGGAAGTGCCGAGATCCCGACAGCTCTAACCCCCCCGCCGACATCTCATCCGTCTTGCAGTGTGTTGGCACTGTGAAGGGTAAACTGGGCTGATCTGTGGGACAGGCGGGGAGGGCACAGGAGAGCAGCCTTCCCACCGGAGCCCCGGACCAGCACGCTCAGATTAGAGGAAATTTGTTCCACAATATTGTGGCCTCCTGCTTTCCAAGGCTGGGCCCGCACAGAAGGCAGAGGCAGAGATTTGGGCGGTGGCCAAGCCTTTTCGTCGGGCTCCTCGTTCGCGCCACATGTGCCGAGCTCGACTCCCCACTGATCCTTCTAGCTTTATAGCCTCCCTGCCTGATGGAACAAATGCTACATCGCAGAAAATAAACTTATCTCATTTGGATGACAACACATTCCCCCAGGTTATAATGTTGCACCATTTTGAAAAGGCAGACAGGGTCAATTGTACATTTCCAGCTCAACCAGGGAGTCTTTTGCTGTGAAAATGCCTGTCTCACCACATGCCTGACTGTGAATTTGGAACAATTTGCCTTATTGACTCCCTTGGTGTTTAGTGTAAAGTATTCCCCGTGTATGGCGCTAAACATATATATTTCTTTACAGATATTTCACATAAACTCACATCTTTTTGTGAACAATAGAAGAAGGGAGTTGTTTTATAATAGGTATGTTTCAATCCATTACATCAGCCAGTGTTTTTTTTTCAGAGTGGAGGATGCATGACATGATTGATGACCTTAGTAGATTATCCCCAATACAAAAGCCATCATTGAACAGCAGGGCTGCCATTGTGTGTGGGATGTCTCCCATTGATTTAAGTAGTATATTTTCATGATCTATAAAGAGGCCAGCTGGAGAGAAAATTGTTTGCTCTCAAACATTTAGTGTCTATAAGCCATCACACTCGTGATTAGAAAATGCTTATCACTCTTTGAACTCCTCTATGTTGTTTTTTTCTCGAAACAAGTATAGTTACATCCTTGTGCAAAGTAAATTGGTTTGAACCAACTGAATTAAGTTAAAAGGTCGGTTAACCCAAATTAAGAAAAAACCCAAACATATTTTCTCACTTACCCCAGTGGTATCTATCCGTGCAGATAATTTTGGTTTTATTTGCTGAGGTTTTGAGATATATGTCTCTTAGATTGCCTCCACCCCAGTACAATGGGATGAATGGGATGGAACTCATTTAAGCATTTAAACAAAATATGCTTATACAGTATAACACTAATTTGCTTCGCCAAATAAGTTTTGAGGAAATGTAATTTCTTGGTCCCATGTGTTGTTAAGTTTAGGCTACTTGCCTAAGGTTGCTTAAGCCCAGGAAACGATCTGGCTTTGGTTAAATATTATAAAGGTTGTCCTGCTTCAATTCAGCATTGACCACGATCTTTCTCTAAAACTTTACCAAGTGTTTTATGTTGTCTAAAAATAAATGAAATTAAATATGAATGAAATATGTTGACAGTGAGCATCTGCTGTCCAGTATGCACATTTTGCATTGGAAGTGGCCACTTTACAGATACTTTCAATATAAATGTTTCCTTCGTTATGTTGGTGGCATTTCCTATGAAATATATACTCTTGAAAATGAGTTGCATATTAACTCTGCTAGCGTTGTAAGTAAATGGTTATTATGGCCGAACAAACAAAGAAAAGGTCGATAACTACAGATGAGGAAAGTGAAAGTGAAACTTAAATGAGGTCCAAAAACACACCTGCAATTACCAATTATTGCCATAGGTGCCGTGAAAGACAACGAAATGAAAATCTTCGAGATTTTTACTTTAAACATCTAAAAGCTGAACTACCTTCTACCAAATAAGTATACTTAGTCCCTATGAAAACTGTTCACAAAGCTCTGTGGATTATCCAGAGTAACCAAGGCATTCTTTATAACCAGAGTTGTTGTTGCTGTTGAATTTTTTAAATGACCATTTTCAATGCTGTGAGTATCAAAAACAAAATCCCATTCACCGTCATTGTATTGATATGGAGGCAGAAATCTCAGACACAAATTCTACAAAATCTGTATTACGTAATTTGGGTGAACTGATCCTTTGAGGGACTTGAAATGAGAGCACTTGGTACCTACGTTTGTAAACTAACAATAATCCACAACATCTGCTACTCCTTCACAGTGGAATTGAGTGAATCAAATTGAGCCTCTAGCAGAAGTCAACCCGCAGAAGAGCGGCAGTTTGTCCACTCTGTTATCAGTGTCTACGTCCTTTCTTCTAGTCTCTTCAGCCAGTCCTCCCATTCATTCCTAGACTCTCTAATAGACCTCTTCTGTCCACAGAGACCTATTAACCACAGATTTGTTTTCATCTCTCTGACAAGCCAAAAGAGAAGTGTACTTTCCACACAAAAAGAGCCCAAAAGAGCCATGAAACAAAAATGTGAATAAAAGGACTAGAGGATATCATTATATACAAATTAATTCTCTCCTGAGCTGTAGCTGCCCCGTCCTTTGGCTAAGAATTGGGAGTGTCTTAATTGCTTTATCGCTTAGCCTTGTGCTTCCCAGCAATCAAGTTGCTTCCATTTAATTCAAGTGCCACAAAGATGGGGAGAAAGTGGCCTCTCCCTGGCCCTAGAGCATAATAGACAGTGGAGAGTGAGGATACACCCTCCAAATTGGAAAACACTGGGCCATAGATTAACAGAAATGAACACCATTAGCCTGGCAATGAGAAAATCATTTTCCCCCTCAGGTGTTTTGGAACGCACAGTCAGACTGTGGCTGCGGTGGCGACTCAGAAGCTTTTTTTAGCTGACCCTCGTGAATATTCAAGAGCCGAGGGATTTGAGACAATGTTTAGTATCAATTTACACTTTTAATAAAAGTCAGACAAGGAGATTTGTCAAAACATAATCCTGATTAAGGAAAAATATTAATTACAGGAGCTAATGGCATATCTCATCAACAGATATGTTTTCCATGCCAGTCTACTGGGAAATACTTTGGGGACAATTTTATGTTACGGAGATGAAAAATCACTTTCCTCTTTTTAATTATTATCCTTATATAGCACACTTTATACTGAGAGTTTTGAGCAGGGTTATTGCGAAGGAGGACATTTAAATTTGAATTTAAATACATGCATTTTGCTAAGAAATTAGTATCCTCGGTGTTTACTTTTACTTATTTGACTTATTTGGTCAAAACTGAAAATAAATTAAAATTAATTTTTCTCCAGTGATGCTTCTGACTTGACAGTGTCGGTAGTGGTAAATTGATCGGAGCATTAGCCTTTCTATGTGTGTGGACATTAAATGTTTTTTTTTTTTTTTTTAATGTCACTTCAATTCCAACAACACAAGCAGCCCTACATATTTCGTGACTCTGCATTGTTTTTCTGTGTTGTTGCTCGAATCACATTGTTTCGTACGGAGTGCTGAGGTTACAGGACTACTCGCTGTGAGTCGAAGCTGGCTCCAGAAAATACTAAAACAACGAATTAAATAATTTTGTTAACTGCTTGCTAGCAAGATAATACACCATGGAGACTTTGTAAGATTAAGCTAACGTTGCAATCAAGCTAGCGAAGTCACTGATATTGTGGCGTGCTCTACAAATTACATACAGCTGATATTGTCACATAAGCATTGTGGAAGCCCTAACAAGTAGAGAAAATACATTTTTATCAACAAAAACAATTTGTTAAGGTATTTTAACGGAGCTTATTATAGTAGACTGGTAACAGAGTTTGGGGTGCACTCCTCAAGCCTGTGGGGGCCCAGCAGAGGGAAGTACCAGTGGAAAAATGAACATAATAAATTATACAAGATTAACAAAAATAGAATAGTAAACAATATAATGTTAAAATAGAGAAGTGAATAATAATAAATTCAATTCACAGTCATAATGGCAAGTGGAATCGTTATAACTCTGCTACAGTAGGAATCAGTGCTAACGTTAGCAAGCTAACCTAATGAGCTTCTACTTTCCAACTGGGGGCTGGTTAGCCTAGCTTCTCAGCTCCCCCTTTGTGAGTGAAATACAAACGTAACAGCGTGATGGGTCGTCTCAAATGTTGAATGTTGTAAATGGATGCTTAAATCACTGTTGGTTGAGCTAACGTTACGTGGAATGGTTGAAAAAGGGGAGGAAATGCCTTCTATCAACATTCGTGGCAACATTGCTCAGATGTCAGTCACCTGCCGCCATGAGAAAGCTTCCAGAGAGTTTCCACTCAAATGTCCAAAAATTGTTTAATGCTCTTTGCAAAATGGGGAAAAAAACATGCACAAAACCTGCAGTGTCAATATAGTTTATATTTCCTTACACAAAAAGTGAGGATAATTAAAATTTCAGTTCGCCTGAATCAAACCTCTCTGTGATGCATGTTTCATGGCAGCAATCTGATGTGTAGATGTTTTCTGATAACAACACAGCAGACATCTGCAGACATGAGACTGTTCACTGATCTTGATCAGCAAGGGCTGTTCTCACACTTCTGCAGTGCATGAGACGGAAGTGAATGACAGGTGCATGAAATGAAATCCCTCATCACCACGAGCTTGCATTTTATTTTTACGCGTGGCAACTGTATATGTTTAGCATTAATTCTTTATTTGTCTTGTCTTCAGGATAACTGACAGGTTTTGTGACCACATGTTTCTTTTGAGCATGTACAAGTCCACCAAATTCTTCCTCCACCTCCCTTCAGGTTAATCAGGTGTAATTTAAAATCCAAAATTCCTGACAGTACATTTTCTGACGGTATTGCCTGTATGTTCTGCATGGCTGTTTGGATCAAAGACTGGTTATCTCTTCTATTGAGCTGTTCTAACCTCTGTCCACTCTCATTACAGGCAGGCAGCGGTGAATTTCCTAAGCAATCAGGACTAACGTTCCCGGGCAGGTATAGACTACGACACTTTAACGAGTTAAAATGCAAAGCCAAGTAGAACATTAAATCAGAGTGAATGAGACAACCAATACCCAGAGTCATCAGACTTAGAAAAGACGAGAGACAGTGGGTGACCTGTCTGTAAGTAAATACAACAGAGGGAAGCAGATGCAACATACATTATAAAGCTTTACCGTTCAGTCTCATTCTCAACTTTTCCAATATATTTTACTACTTTCTTCTCAGACTTGTCTTGAGCCCAGCTGCTGTTGGATGCTGGCAAAACTTTTGATTTTTTCAAATTAACATTTTTCTCCACTTGGTCCAAACTATTTACGTTATAGAACAGTGATCAAACTTAATTTTTAATTGTTCAAAATACAATACGTTACTTACTTGGATATTGACAGCAAGAGCTGTTGGAAATAGGCTAACTTTTCTCGTTATGTATAACAAACTTTTAGACTGTTCTCAGCAGAAAAATGGCAATTTGTTCAAATAACTAAAATGACTTTTTCGGTTTCTGTTTTCCTTACAAACAACCTCTTGTGGTCATGTGAGTAATGACTGAAAGTAATATGATGTTGTTATAGTGTCACAAATCTCTTAGAAAGCAGGGGTGGATGGCTGAATGTATCTTAGTTTTTAATGACCACAATCATTCCCTTAACTAAACTAAGTTTAAAGTTATGATATAACTTAGAATAATTTGTCATATCAAACCCAATGTTTATATATATACTATTTATAATGCTAACGGCATTACATTTATTTATATATATTTATATATATTTATTTTCTTAGTTACCTCTCTAGTGACATTGTCAGTGGCGGGGTCTGCCATTCCCATGCTAGATTCGCATTCGTGTGTTGCACATAATTTGTGCATATGTGCATATGTCACGTGAAGATGCTCTTTGGATTAAAAGAGTGGAATAGATGGTCCTGGGCATTTTGAATAGGAAACATACTTGCATGTAAAAGTACAGATTTATAAAGAAGACATGAAAATTTCATCATGGCCGAACAGAGTAGCTGCTCAGAATACGTTGTCTACCCCCAGTGATGGGAAAATGTGTAATTTCAAACGGAACTCATTTTATTATGAAGACGATCTAATGCAACTAGATTCCTATTTCTTTTTATCTGCAATTAATTCCCTATAGCTTTACTTTTACATTTCTACGTGTACATGGCTTTGATCGTGGTCTTGAACCGGACTCAGTCTGCTCTGGAGTCTTGTCCCAGTTTCAGACTTCTTTTACGCAGAGCTAGGGTTGAACTCAACCAAACTTGGTCTTGATTTCTGTAGTGTTTAAACCAAGATTTGTTTGTGGTATAAACAGATCTAAAATTAAAAAATAAATAAATACATGTAATGAAAATAGAACTTTTATTAAATACTGACATCAGCCTTGTCAGTGTCAGTCAGTGCCAATAAAATAGAGGTTTGTCCCTAAACACTGCCACACAAAAACACTATAAAATCTGCAATGAATATGTTTTATCTCAGTCTTTGCTACACGTCAGAATTAGTTCTCTAACTGCTTGGGTATGCTTTAATAATGTATCTGTTGCTTAAAGTCATAATGTATCAGTTCCCTCAACAGTGAATATGTGTTATGGGTCACCTCGCTTTAAAAAGGTACAAAGCAGAGAAGAATTTCATTCATTCGGAGAGTTGTAATGTCCCATAATGGTCTATAAGCTGTTTCAGTGGCTTTTCCACCCTGACAAATTTCTAAAAATCCTGACGGAAACACTGAGTACTTGTAATTAGTTGACATGAACTCTTGTCTTGCCTGCAGCCCTCATAAAAGAATCAGCCAGCATCATGAATCTGGGTTATGCATGGTATTCTGGGTAAACTGTGGGTTTTTCGGCGGGGTGAGGTGCGAGGTGAGAGTAGATCTGAGAGTTTCGACGCTGAGACGCACCAGCTGTGTTTATAGATTCCCACTGCACCTGCTGGGGTTACAGAGCAAGTGCACTGAGGGATTAAGCACTGGGGCACTGGGGCACTGGGAGTAGAACAAGGAACAACAGATTCATGTTAAGGAAGCATGTCAACACCTCCCTGGTGTCTGTACTTAAGCTATTCATTGTTGTTGGTTGCTACGTAGGTTTCCAACTAATCTGTGCTTCTTTTTTTCTTAGCTGTTAATCAAATATGCCCAGCTGAAGAGGAAATGTGCCAACTTGCTAACAGAGGAATCTGTGCAGAAAGAGGAGGACAGCATCAAGATGGAGATGGGGAAGATAAAAGCTGTTGGACATTTAAATTTAGCATCCGTGGACATTTACTTTTTGCTGGAGTGTGCTAGTTCTTGATTACAATGTTGACATTTTACTTGGAATTAACCTGATTAATGTCAATGAGCGTAAAAGCCCATAGCTCAGCATTTCTCATGATCACAGGAGATGGATTAAGAAAGAAGGCTTTCAAATTGAATATACCTCTCCCTGCTCAGCCTGCTAATTGTGCCATTTACCACTACTTGAGTCACTGACCGACGCTATTTAGTCAAACTAATGATGATGCACAGTCCAAGCCATCCCTTGATAATTAAACGAAAGCTCCATCTCTTTTGCTGTATTAGCTTTTTTT
>NTHP01000059.1:333373-369120 GCA_003416845.1 Oplegnathus fasciatus
TGAATAATTACATTTTCTCCTGCTTTGATTTCGGGGGTTTGTTTCTAAAGGACCTGTTTATGGAGAGGAAATGACAAGAAGTCGAGTTGACAGGCCTGGAGTGAGACAGTTAAATGCCCCTTGCTGCTCTGGATAATTAATAAATAAAGTACCAGGGGAGTCCTGTCATGGCTTCCTCTATGACAGGGGCTGTCTCCAGTGCGCTAAAGCATTAAATGACCAATTCCTGTCAGGCTAACTTCCACTGCACTCCCTTGGCACCCTCTCTCTCATTCTCCCTCTCTCTCTCCCCTCTCACACACACACTGTCTCTCTTTCTTCCAAAGAGAGCTACTTTGCTCTCTTTGCTCTGAGTTTTTCAGCGACTGATGGCTCTAGTTCATTTCTGCTGAATTAATTGGTCCCTGAATGAATTCTGTTGACAGGGCAATTCATCATGTGTTTGGCCTGACAGTGACTGGGGTGTTGGGAGTGTGGTGGTGGTGGTGGTGGTGGTGGNNGTGTGTGTGTGTTGGGGGGGTGAAGCGGTGTGGGGAGCCAGTCAGAGGTGGTGGGGGTTGGTGATTGTGGCCTCCCACTTTTCTTTCTCCCCTCTTTGCCTCGTCTCTTCTTCTTCCTCCGTCCTCCTGGAGCTGCAGAGCGCTGGATGCTCTTGTTGCACTGTTTTACCAAAACAGTTGGGACTCAAACAAATCAACCCCCCTCAGGCTGGGCGTCTGTCAGACAGGAGACCCTCTCTCAGCTTGAAGGGGGCACGCAGGTCAGTGCTACCCCATTTTACACATTTTGGCCTTTTGTTACTCCCCTACACACTTCCTCCCCAACCTCGAATGCCTCCCCACCACTTGATGTGCACACACAAACACAGGAACACCATCCCTCGCCCCACAGCTCCTCAGCCCTTTTGGAGAGTGACATAATCAGGTAGCGAGGCATATTTAGTGCTTAATTACACAATGTGTCGCACAATGGCCATTCAAAACGATAATTTAGTTCCTGAAGGGAAATCGCTCTGCACTGCTGACTGATCTAACTGGGATGGGAATGGTATAATAGCATATAGTTGGCAGATGAGGCCTGGGTTGAGAAACGCAGCAATTGCATTTCTCCAGACAGCTCTCAGACTGCTCATTATTCTAATTGCGAACTATGCTACAGTACAGGATGCACACAGAGCCAGAGCATGCTTTGAGCTTGAACATGGAGGAAACCTCTTTAGGCTGTGTTGAGTCAATCAATGCTCACTCATTACAAACATCACAAAGTCATGTTCTTGTCGCCTGGATGGTCTCACCCGCCGACAGTGAAAATAACCTCATAATCATCGTTCTGTCAGGATCAGGATCATCAGAGACCGGGCTTGAACTCTCTGACTTCCCTGCCGCACTGAAATAATCTTAGTATGAGATGATGATTTATTTTCACAAACCTTTGTTTTAAATTTCAAAATCCTTTCATCCTTGAACCAGGATGATAAACACTCAGTTGCTTCTTCGGTGACACTTCAAGACTTTTATATCTATTTAAGACAAACATATTCACTTTCAAGACATAAACAACATAAGAAATAACTCTTTTCAACCAGCAACACATAAAGTAGCTTCACATTATACCTCTGGACCGCTGTAGTGCTGCCTCCTCTCAACCCAAATCCATTTGGGATTAACAGAGTTAACGAAGGCGGCGTTGTGAACAATACTGCACCCGTGCAGCCACTAATTAAAGCCGCTTCTAATGAGGGCTCGTTGATTGACACAGCAGGGTTGGCCTCTCCCCTCGCCAGCATCAACTATGACAGCCACATGATGAGGCTGATGACAGGCTCCCATGCAGGCAGATGACAGGACGTCACTGCTAGACCACCACCACTCCTCATCTCTGAACAATACTGCGCTCGTGTCACACCACGAGATTCATCAAGTCTTGCTCTCTGGTCATCTCAGGGATGTTTACGGAAAGATAAATGCTTATATACTGAGTTCTAGGTGTTTAAACTGTACTTTCTCAGTGTTTATTAGGTTCAAAGGAACACGCTGTTGACCACTGGTGGAAAAAGTACTTAAAACATTTACTTAAGTAAAAGTACCAAGGCAACAATATAAAAATACTCGTAAAAGTAAACTTTAAATGAAAGTACATGAGTATTATTAGCAAAAGTAAAAGTCCTTGACCTCTGTGGCTGATAAACTATCATATGTTACATTAGTGGATTCTTGATATAAAGGCATCAGTGCAAGTAGCATTTTATTGTTGTAGCTGATCCGGGTGCAGCTAGTTTTAACTACTTTACATACTGCTTGGTAGTTTAGTTCAGTGGTTCCCAATCTAAAGCAGCACAAGAGAAATCTGACAGAGAAGACAGTGGGAAAGAAGAGAAATCACAGTGCTGCTACTGATTTGTATTTGTATTAACTTTTGGAATCTTTCTCTAATCTTTGCTTTTTATTATATGTTTGGTATAAATATTTGGGCCTTGAACAGGTTTTTAAATGGACCCATCTGAGAACTTTAGAGGGGAAATGTCTCTTCAGTGGGACTGCTAACAACTCATAGACATCTGAAACCTGTGACAAGGGGCCCTGAGTAGACACTGCTTTAGTGTGTAAGGGGTTTTGTATTGTGTTTTATAAGTCTATCATGTTTTTTAGTAGGTAATCTTAATGAAAAATAACCAGTACAGCTATCGGATACATGTAGTGCAGTGTAAAGTGCAATATTTTCTTTGAAATGTAGTTGAGTAGAAGTGTAAAGTAGGGAAATACTCAAGTAAAGTACCTCAAAATTGTACTAAAGTGCAAATGTACTTAGCTATTTGTCATATATATATATATATATATATGTATATATATATATATATATATATATCTGTCTGAATAAAACTTAAACTTTGCAAGGGATTGCTTCAGACTGTGTCCATCTACCAGCTCTTTAAAATGGGCTTATTTCACTGAATATATTATAAGTGACAGACATGAATCATGCCAAAGAGGCCTAGCTGTAGGGCATCACCAAGCCAAGTTGACAATGAGGGTGAAGTGTTTGAGTAAATCTTGCGCGAGGCCCATTGGCCCCCGTGGCAGGGCCTCTCTTAGCGGGTTTGAGAAGCCCCGAGGATGACAGGTGCTTTTCGTAATGCCTAACTGATGAGAGCCAATCAGTGCGCCCCATTCTGCTGGTGTGTGTCTCTTCTCCTGTTGTTGTCATCTGGCCCGCTAAAGTAAAGATGAGCTTGACTGACAGATGCATCCGGGTTCACAGTTTATTGGTTTCTACGAGAGAGCCAGATATGCCAATTTAGACAGGGTAGTGACAAAAAAGTTCCCATCTAAATGGAATAATTTTACCACTGGGAATTCTCAGCTGGGAGAGGAAGGAGTGTTAGCGTGTGTGTGCATGTGTGTGTGTTTTTTTTATCTTTTAACAAGGCCTGAATGACAAACACATAGGACAGTTAGGGGGCTGACAGAAACAGCGGCTTTTGATGCTTCACAGGGGATCCATGAAATAAACAATGGGCAGAGGAAGCAGGGAAATTGAATTACAACTGGCTGGTGTGTTTCAGGGTGGAGAGTGTAGAGAGGAGGTGAGGCAGCAGCAGTGTGGTATAGCAGGACAAAACCGATGCATCATTAAATACACTGGAGTCAGAAGCTGGGGCAACGCTCTCCTGCCTTCCCAACTGTCCTGCTTCTTTGTTTCACCCTCTTCTTTTTTTTTAACCTTCTTTCTTTCTCTCTTTCTCCTTCTACCCTGCACTCACACGGACACACATGCATTAACATAATGCAGTCATTCTTTTTATTGTAGGCTACTTTTAACAGGAATCATAATATATAGGATTTCTACAGACATCCACACACGGATACACACAAACAGCGCGCTCTGCAGCTATCATGTATTTCATATTTGAGAGCTGTAACCCGTGTGAGTGCCTTCTGTAGTCCTGACTGTTCATAAAACCAAACATCAATACAGCAGCAGCAGGAACGCTCCCCGGGAACCTTGAACTCTGAATCATTTTCTTATGGGGTTAATAATGAGGGGGACACCAAGTCAACGACTGACATATAAAAGAATTTATTTCTCATGTGCACAAAAAGAATTGGAACAGAACTGAAACAGAACAATGATTGAGGCCACAAGGCTTTCCGTATAGATTTTCATCAGAAATCCTTTTTATGTCCATGACACGTCTCCTGTATCATCTTTACAACAGCAGAAGACCCGTTCCTTCAGAGGTGCTCTGCTTCCTAAAGCAAAGACTTCGCCTGAATGTCGGTGGCTTGCACTCTGCGCCAGTGTTTCATTTCCAGATATGTCGAGCTACATGTAGACAGAAATAGGCAAATCCCAAGTGCAATTTGTAGAGGATAGCTTCTCCTGAAGAGCAGGACCGCAGTCTGTTTCTCTGTTTTCTGGTGCCCTCAGCAATGACGGTTAACCCTGGTACCAGATGATGTATTTGCTTGTGTTGAATTAAAGTAAACTTCATCTTGGATGCCTTACGCTAAAGAGTCGCATTGGTAGAGAGTGGAGGGAGGGAGGGAGGAGAGATGGGTGACCGGGAATACGTGTGGATGCGTTTCTATACATGGAGGCACAGATGACTGTAATTTGGATTAACATAATGATCACAACATCTACTAACAGCAAACAGGACAATATCTTTGATTGTTGCCAAGGACTTCAGTTTGATCACATCTTCATTTGTGGAGCAAAAGTGGAACTAAAGAGAAACCATTTCACACTGGAGGTCTTTTGTACTTGTTAACTTTTATGCTGTTCTCCATGGGGATTACTTATTCTGAGCCCAACAACAAAAGATGATACAGAAAGCCATTTAACTCATTGCATAGTGACATAAAACATCATCATGACATTATCATGAAAACAAAATAAAATGACAAAGACAACCTATGTGATGTTAGCATCTGAAACCTGCTACTACAGTACATGTAGCCACAGGTTATACAGTAGTTGTGCCTTTCCTCAGAGCACAACATTACATTAAGACACAAATGTAATGCATGTTTTTTTTTTTCGGTCTGTATATCTACAAAGGGAGCCAGTACATTAGTATGATACTGCAATGGTGTATGTGATATTATTTACAGAGAAGAATTGTCTTCACATTATTCACAAATCATTCTACAAAGCAGCATTTTGTTGCAACTGATGGAATATTGAGTCACTGAATTTCACCTTTTTCATTACAGTCATATGCATTATGTTGTTCGCCTGTTGAAAAGTCACGACATACATGTTCAGTGTTGACTACTTATTTAAAAGATAATACTGCTTTATTTATGCATACATATACTGTAAATAAAATATTAAATATCAAACTAAGTCTTTGGCAAATGTAGTTAAAAGTACATTCACAAAATATTTTCCAAAAAGCAAACTGAATCAGTATTTCCTTTCAGTCCCTATGGAGAGTAGAACGTAAATCAAGGAGGGTGGTGAGTACGTGTTTGTAAAGGCAATTAATTTCATTGAACAGGCATGAATTTACGGTGAAAAAACAGGTTTGTAAGGCAATTGTTGAAGCTAATTTACAGTTGGTTCGCTCAACTGCGTTCAGCTTTCTAAACTGTGTAGGCATCTAGTGGTATGACTAAGTAGCAGAATGAAGTATAACCCAGGAGAATTGAATTTGTTCATGTAGCCACAGGGTTATGGCTTACAAACTCCTCAGAAACGTGAAAGCATCACTTTTACTCAGAAAAAGATGTTCACACAAAAACATGTCTGTCTGTCTGTCTGCTTTGTGTTTTAACACCTACATTATGCAACATAAATAGTTTCAAATGATGTTTAAAACTGGTAGGTTAATTAATTTTAAGTGAATGTACCAAATAAATTAAATAAGCTGAGGTTATAGTGCAAAAAAAAAGAGCAAAGGACGATCATGCATGGATATGGACAGGACTGGAAAATGAGGGAAATGTGACTGAACTACTCTGAAGAAATCTTTGATAGCTTTTTTTTTTTTACATTAAAAAATAGTGACAGAAAAAAAATAATTTAAAGTATTTAAAATTCTGGCAAGACCATTTTGTGGCCGCCACATTTTTTAATACTTTGTAAAATGATTTACATTTTTACATCTGATTGTTTGCCACAGGGAGTGAATTGATGTTGCCATTGGTCTATATAGGGTCAGTAAACGTTGTAGGACATGCTGTGTTTATCTGATAATGTAGGTGGGACTGGAGAAATGGGAGCAGAAGACGTAGTCAAAGCACCAGAGTAAAGCCCGCCCTACAGTGTGGAGCCTGGATCTCATCAAGTGTCAAAGGGGCCCCACAACGCTGGTTCAAGTTGCTGCACCATCAAGCTATGGGACCATTGTCATCTCCCCTGGACTTCTCTCTTTAGAGCAGAAAAATACTGCAGTTCGTCACATAAAAGGAATGTGAGAATCCATGAATAAAATAACAACAACAACAACAGCAACAAAGAAACAAAAATAAAAACCCACAACATTTTTTTCCACATGGTATTCTTCACACTGTTTTTCTTCAATTTATATTTTATAATATATATATTTATATAATCTCTTAAAGTCATTCTGGAAATGTTCAGGCCTGTGAGAGATTGAGGGCATGATGGGTGAGTTCTGAACGCCCGCGGGCCCTTTTGGCCCAAAAGTGTGTAACGCTGAAGCTGGGCTAGATTCACCGGCGTCGACCTCGCCGATCCTTCCTCCACATCACGTAACATCACGGGGTTTCCTTTAGGATTCCACCTCGCTTCCCTTTGACCTCAGTGTTTCTCAGACGGGGACAATATGGAGGCCGAAGCCCTGGCCCTGCAGTTTGAGCTGGTCTCCATGGTAACTAGTGGCGGTCGTAGGCAGTGGCAGCAGTGGGAGGTGCGGAGCCACGGGATGCGGCACTATAATAATAAGGGGAACCTGAAAGTTAACAGAAGAGCGAGCCGTTGGAAACCACGAGGTCAAAACATCATGTAAGACACATAAAACTCCAAGGACAGAGAATACATGGAGCCTGGAATTTTCTGTTATTGTTTTTGAATAATAAAACATGTACAGTATGTTTGACTTTTTGTTATACAAGAGAAAGTCGCTTACTTAGTAATGCTGGATTGCTGAACCGCCATGCTTCGTTGTAAGTGGTGTATTGTGGATGAGAGTAAGGGTTTCCAGAAAAGTCCCCTCCTAGAGAACAAATCAATAAAAGCAAGCATTAGCAAAGAGCTAACAAACTGAAATGACTGACAGCTTTCGTAAAATATGAAGCTGTAAAAAATGCCTTTTCACCAAGTTACGTTGCAGTTGCATTACAATCTTCTCACACAACAATGTGTCTGCTGCATGTTTATCCTGCCTGCTTGTATAGCCCGTCTCCACAGTCCCTTCAGGTGAAGTGATTGTTTTATTAATCTTCTGTTAGTCTTTAGCATTTCCTCTATTCTTTCCTTAAGTGAGAATTTCAGCGCTTCCCCCCCCCTCCTTTAAAGCGATGATGCTTCGCTTCAAAACTCCCTAATAGGTTCTCTGAGACTCCCATTCGCTCTTTGTCCTCCCTGTGCAGGCCGCGGTGGAAAGGACGGGAGGCTGAGGGGATGTCAGAGAGCGATGCTGTGGGTCCACAGGTTCCTTCTTTTATGAGACTATAAAGGCCGGGTTTTATATGAAGCTGCTGAAGAATGGCCTTTGCTTTAACAGTGTTTGGGGCCAGTCACTAAATCTTAGTCATTCACCACCAGATGAAAAAAACTACAACCTCTGGATTAAGAAGGCAGCTGTGCTTGTGTGCTTGTATGCGTGTTTGGGTGAATTTATCCGTAAGCACTCTCCAGTGGCATATAATCTAATAGCGCATAAGTAGTTTTCTTAATTTGAGACATCAGTTTTTACCTCCATGTATATCTTACAATGTTACCCTCATGCACACTGAGCTCACTTGTAAATACTGCATGCCTGCTTTGATTATTGGTCAGTGTGGAAGGAACATGTCTCCGAGCAATAAAGGGAATTGTGTTTTCAGTTGTTTGGAGGAGAGATCTACACACGCTGGCAGCTATAGCATCCTCACTGCTGGTCGTGTAACTTGAGCTCATCCCTGAGAGAGATAGTGATTTAAATATTTACAGGCCCTCCACGCCTCTGTGTTTTGACCCTTAACTGTTTGCTGTGAACCTGAACTGCAGGTTAAGTAGAGGGGAAAGAGATACGCTCTGCAGCCCTGGGTGTCCGGGGAGGCGAGGAGAGGCGCAAAAGCAGTGTTTATCGACGGGGCTGGTGAGAGTGTGCTGTGTGGACACGGCGAGGGTAATGAGCGCTGGGAGCTGGAGTGTAACTGAGAGGAACTGTCCTATCTCACGGCCACTGATTGTGGTGATCGTCTATCGAGTTCATCTAATGTCCTCGTCCGCAGACGCTAACCACACGCTAACCGCAGTCTAACAAAGCTATAACAAGCTTGCTTCAATCCTTGGGGTCAAGAGCAATGCTTTCAGCTTTCTTCAGTCTCTCAATAGTGAATGTGTGTTTTTCTTTTTAATGTATGTGCTATATGTATACTTCACAGAAAAGCATCACCACTTGTTCAGTTTAAAGTGACCTCAAGTTATTCAAACAAGATCAACTGAAAGGTACTATCTAGAGAAAATAAAACGTGTAAAAGTGAAATTAATGGCATCATAAAAAGGGAGTAGTGTCACCTACCAGGAACCATTCCAGCGAGTGTGGAGGTGGGGTAGCTGCCTTGTCCTGTGGGGGGGACATGGGGCGGGTAGCCAGGTAAGGTGGTGCTGGCCATGTCTCGACCTGCAAGCACACAGGAGGAAAATTCTTACATGGATGCTTGAACACAGAAAAGTTGAATAAATTGGCATGTACGTTAATTAACAACGTTTCCTGGTTATGTTGATAAAAAACACAATGTGGGCGGCATTACAGTTCCTTGTAAACGTATTTGCTGTTGCAAGTAGTTGTATAGAAACATAATTTCTAGGAGACGGGGCTGATCATTTAGTGGGGTACAACTACACATTGTCATTAGTGTGACCAAATATAGTTTTTTTTGTTAAACTATATATATATTTCATAAACAAGGAACACTCTAAAATCACCAAAGTGAAGTGATGCATATACTAGTCACTGAGAATAACAAGCTGTCACTGCCACTGTCACTCACATTGCATCACACCATTTCATTTCTTGTAGTATGCAAGATCATTTTGCAATAGTATAAAGAAAAATAGCTCACAAATATGTAAAACGTTGCAGCATGTTTCATGAAGTTGCACGTTGTCTGAACTGTTTATCCTGTCTGGGGTTGAAAGGGACTGAACATTGGGTGAAAGCCTGGGTACACCCTAGAGAGGTCACCAGTCTGTATCACAGGGTAATTTGCATGTTATGTTGAGGTAAGTTATTTAATTTATTTTTATGAAACGATCTAATCAGAGACTACAACTGCTGTAACATTAACACACCACTGTCCTAAGCAGCTTTAAAACTGACAGGAGCATCAGGCCAATGAGAACTCTCTCTGCTCCACATTCAGTCCTGTAATTAATAGTGACAGTCTCAGGCCTGGCTGGATGAAGGGGCACACAGGACAGGGAGATACGGGTCCAAAGCAGGCCCCAGCATCAGCCCTATGTCTCTGCCTCTGCAACCCTTCCCCACTTTTGGCCTCCTCTGGCCCCTCAGACCTTGGGCCTGTCACGAGGTTGGAAAGACCTGGAGGCCTATTGTTAACCCGAGAGACTAGCAAGGGGTCAGAGCTGGAGAAAAGCAGGGTTGAAAAGGGGGAGAGAGCAGTGGCTGTTAATGAGGGGCAAACGGTCAGCTTTGCTCCTGTATACACAACAGTAGGGCCACAAAGCATGATGGGATTGATGGCTTTGCAATGTGAGAGGTGGACGCTTTAATTAGGTGTATATTTGAGAATTACTAAATTATCAAAAATTAACACAAGGATGAATCAACTGAACAGAGTGAGCTTGATTGGATTTTGATCTGGTTACGGGGCCTTATGGGTAAAGCTGTACCTGCTATAAAGGGCTGGCTGGCATACTGGCTGTAGCAGGGGCCGTGGGCATGGGCAGGGTAGCTGGGAGTAGAGGCATCTACAGAGAGGCTGAACTGGTGGGGCAAGATGTCCGCTAGAGCAGAGTCCCCAACAGAGGAGGGGGTGAAGGGGGCAAAGGATGCCTCATGGGGCTCCCGCTTTACACACGTGGAAGGTGGATATGATGGGTGAGAGTCTGCCAGGTGGAAAAAAAAAAGAAAAAGAAAAAAACTTGATGTAATGTAGACATGCAACTCACACACATACTGTACATGCATTCACTTCAGTCACTCAGATGTATGATGGGATGGATGTATAGCTCTCTAAATGTCCAAATAACCAAAATGAACACTACTGTACAGAGGCAACAACAAATCAAATGCGTTGCAGCAGAAGTTTTTAGATTTGTCATGCACACTACCAGGGCAATAAATCAAACAGAGACAGGACTCCAAATCCTAAGCAGACTTGTGGTATGAATTAAAGGGAACCTAAAGGATGAGTAACATGACAAGAAGTGCAGTTGCTACTATACATTAACTTCCTATCTTTTACCAACTCAAGACCAGACATTTCATATGAATTCTGAATAGATAAGCAGGCTTTAGCACTTGATTTGTTCATTTACATAGCTTATAATAATAATCTCATATGCACCCAGCAGTAATTCATTCAACTAAGTGGAAACATACACCGGTGAAATGTTGCAACAACACATTGCGCCTGATCAATCAAGCTCAAATGCGTAAAAAATTTCCCCAAGGTTTTGGGAAAACAAACAACATAATCTCACGGCTGCTTTCTCACAACAAAATCACTCCCACAAATAACCAAACAATCGGCTTGCAGACAGTTCAAAACTCTACACTTTGATCTAATTTGGCTGATGAGTCTTGGCATCTTTCATTTCACCGGCTCTGCCTCTTGAACCTATGCAATCAATGTGAGCTCTGTCTTCGGCCTCTCCACGTCTGCCGCAGAGCCCGTTCTGTTCGCTGGGGCCTGTGGGGAGAGATGGCTCTTTCCCGACACCATGATAGCCTCATTAGCTGCTTCCCCCATCATTGTTATTTTACAACAGGACTGTGTGTTGCGATTCCTCATTAAGATAAGGGCTGTTCTATGGAAGGGGGATGCAACCCTGTCAGCCCTATGAACCTAATGCCAGAGAATCAGGCAACGCAACTGACTGCTTTCCCATAGAAATCTATAGCAGGTTCTCCAAATCTCTTTGTCTTTGTGACAGCTGTAAATGTGGATTTAGACAGAGGTACTGCAATTACACAGAATACTTTCATCTTATTGACACAAATACCATTGTTATGGAACAATGTTTAACAATGTAAGTTTTTAAATGATGATCAAATCATTAAAAAGAATGGTTGACATGAATCTCTGGCATGAACAGAAATATTCTAATGAGTGGGCTTTGCATTTAATTGGATGGACCTAAAGTTTGTCACATGCACTGTACAAGTATGTCATAAATCTATTGGAAACAGTGTCCGAATATGGGAATGACTGCAAATGGCCAGCCCTCAGTTCTGTTCTTCAGTTAATTATATCTAACATGCAGTCTGTTAAAGTCCTAAAAGTTAAAACAGCTTTCAAAGGTCCAGTTACTCTGGAGTTGATTTGCGTGCATAACAACCCCCATCCACCACCAGAAAACCGGCACTCATTGATACAAGACAATACAGCAGATACTGTTATGGGTTATCCTCTGTCAGAAACACCATAAAAGCACTATATTCAACAGCTTACAGCATATGGTAGAAAAGACGTTCTCTACAAGTGTTGGTCTAGATAAAACATAATCCAATCACTGTGTGTCACAATAGAAAAGTGGATTGTGTGTTCATCACCTTGGATTGCTTGTGTTATCAGGGTGACACTGCATGGCCCACCTAACCTTTGGGACATTAACCTGAACTTTAGGGTAAGACTGAGGGTGCCAAACATGAAGCCCAAGCCAAGTCTGTTTACTCAGTATCTGAGACTTCCTGCACACCACCGTAGGCTTCTGTTTTCTCAGCGCCTGAGCAACCGTTGTCAAACAGGCAGGGGTTACGACGCAACAACAACCGATACAAACGCTGCGTTCAAGACCACTGAACTCTGAAACTAATCAGACATGGTGTTGCTTATTGTCCTGGAGACGAGGCAGAGCCCGGCTAAAGGGAGCCTGTCAAATCACAGGCCCTGATGATGGAGATGGAAGATAAACTCAGGGTCCTTGGGGACTCTTCTCCCCAGCAAACACATCTCTGAGATAGTGGAGACGCTATAGAGTTCTCCAACATCTGTCTGTACTCCACCACTGATACCACGTCTACAGACCCCATCAACCATAGAAATGAACTGTAAAGAACCTACAAGAGCCCTCAGAGTGATGCGTCCAGATATAGCTGCAACAACCTTCTCTCAAGTGGGCATATCATTTTTAAACGTACACTGAGGAACTTTGGTGCGCAAAGCATTTACTGGCAGAACTCTTGTTTTAAAAGGCTGACATTCAGTGTACAGAGAACTTTTTCATTCCTACAGTATGTTCAAGATCACAGCAAGACTTCTGGTCGTGTGCACATTCATGTTTGCAGCCAGTTAAACCTCTGCTTTCACTCTCCTGCATTGGAGAGGTGGTAAGGAACAAAAGAACGATTGTCAAAGTCTGCATCCAATTGTGAGTGAGTAAAGAATATTTCCAGGGCCAAACAGCTTGAATTCCCCATCCACAGGTTTAAAGTCATTCATTATCAAATGTGTGCTCAAAGGTTAGTGTGCTATTGCGGGGGGTGATATAAACATTAATTTCCGAGCTCTGGGCTGCGGGCGTTAACTGAGCTGAGACAAGCCGTTTGTCACCAGGCCACACACCAGGCACCGCAGGTTAGGTGGCTGCTTGTTGTTTGCCACCCAGCAGAGAATAGCTGGTACTGCCAAGTCATAAACTGGGCTCAGAGTGTGGTTTACATTTCAGCTGAAATTAATTTGAAATAAAGCAGGGGTTTTTTTTTCCACTTCTGCTCTCTCATCTGTACAGTTTCTCACTCAAAGGGAGAGAGAGAGAAATACATAGGTAAGAAGGTAGATAGATATGAAGGGAGATGGACAAGCATTTGATCCTCACATCTGCTAGAGTTGTAGTAGGTCAGAGGGGTGCCCATTTACACCCAGCCTCCCCACAGGCTCTGGTGAGAGTGATTATCAAGCCCAGCCTGCACAGAGACGACTGTACTCTCACTGGGCATAACCCTATTTAACTACTGATGAGTAGCTACAATATTACACCATCATTTGTTCCACATATAAAGTTTGTTGCAGGATTAGAATAACTATAGTCAAGATACACCGGATCTACAGGATTCTGTATGTTGCTTGCTCTGTTCAGGTATCAGTAGCAAACTGTGCAGACACATAGATGCTGGACCAGAGCCAGAGACCAGGGGTTAATCATGACATGTTGTTGTCTGCATGGATGCACTGAACAGTTCACAGTATTCATCTCCTGGACACAGACACACACAAGTACAACAGCTTCTCTACAGCTTATGTACACCAGAAACAAAGTTTCCTGTTTACTTTTTACTCAGTCGAATATAAGCACAATACTAGTGTAACTATATGTAATATAGTAAATAAATGACGCCACTTACCAATGTTAGGAAGAGGCCAGATTTGAAATGTTTTTTCTTGTGGGAGGATAAGGGAATAAATTCCTTTCAAAGAATTATTGACGAATTTAGTCTTTTTTTTTTTTTTAACAAAATGGAAATATTATGATGATTTTCATTTACATATTGAAAATGTAAAGATAGTCATTGTGCAGGAGGAGAAACCATTTGTAAATGATTGGTGCTTCTTACTAAATCCCAGCGGTCTTGTTTGGCTGCCGCCCTCCTTCCTAGGTCTCTTTCACACATTAGGGTAAACAGAGGACACAAAAGATGGCCGACATTGCTTTCGCTATAGCGCCCTTGGAACGCAAAACTGAGCACTTCATTAATCATTCATCTTTAATAGATTATGCAAATTTCAGGACATAAAAATCAACAAGATCAATAACTGTATGAATTTTAATTGGGAGCAGAAAACATTTAAAGAATGAATATAATATCGTAGCTCCATCCAGTATGAGAGCATAATTTATTGATAATTGGATCTCAGCCTAAATGAGGAAGGTAATTTAGCATTTTCCAGCCTTGGCATACATTCCTATTTACAGGGTTTGCTAATGGCAAAAAAAATAATAATATTATGCACTAACAACCTACACCCAATCAAATGCTTCATGCATTACTTTGCATAGTCGTTGAAATTAAGTAATAAAAGTTTACTGGTTATTACTTCTGAGTTTAATTTGGTGCTCAAAATGCACATTCACTCACTCACTCACTCACCCACTCATGCATTTTTTAGTGCTTGTGCTAAAGTATGTTGTCATATTCCACTTTAAGAAAAAGTTTTTGTTAGTTCACCTTCTCATTATGCAATCTGTGGCCCTCACATGTATCGCTTTAGGAGGCCCCAGGCCCCCAGGTGGCTTGAAGGCCACCTGCTATGAGTGTGCTCCCCAGAGCGAGACCGCTTTCATAGGAGGAGCCCAGCATAAAAGACAAAAACACACCTTTCTTCTCCTGAGGCCCAACTTTCTGGGGCAAATCTACCTCCCACATATTCAAGAATAAAAAAGGGGTCTTTCTTTTCCCATAGCTCTGTGCCTGGGTCCGGGGCTGGACTATAGGGATCATTTGAGAAGGGCCACTGCAGTTTTCAATCATGCTGTCCTCCTCTTTACTTACTCTCTCTCTCTCTCTCTCTCTCTCTCTCTCTCCCTCACACACACACACACACACACACACACACACAGTGGACTCATTGACTTTGATGCCCACTGCATAATTATGGGTGTTTTATTAAAAGGCTGGTATATTATTCTCGAGTCAGTGTGGCCACCAGTAAACCTAACCTCTCCTGGGAAAGAGCCTCAGCAGCCACGTTGAAACAATATTTCAATTAAGCAGGCGGCCATCAACCTCGACAGCAGAGCAAAAGAAGCCATAGAGCAATACAGGGTGGGTTTGTGTGGGTTATATGATACAGATAGTTAATACTTACAAGATATTCAATACACTGCACCTGCCATTACCTGTTGGCTTGCAGTGGAAGTTACTATTGAAAGCAGTAGTCAGTTCATAGGTTGGAAAAAAAAAAGTGTTTCTTTCACTGTCTGCATCTCATCTGTATCTGGGTCTCTCTCTCTCTCTCTCTCTCCACCGCATGAGGCAACCAGCCAGCCACGGTGCTATTCCAGCCGCTGTCAATCAACAGGCTATCATAGCCTTTGATGACAACGTCGTGTCGCGGCGAGAACAGCAGCTGTCTCTTATGAGAAGTGCTCCCAGTCAATCTGTTAGCGGGCCAATCCAGGCTAACACAATAGCCAGTTAGGAGCGGCGTGTGAAAGGCCTGTAGGATTTAATGGGCTCAGATGATATATCGCCTCGCTCTCACCCTCAGAAATAAACACACACAGTGCCTCAAAAAGTGGCCTGAAAGAGCTTTTTTCATTTGGTGATAAGACTTTTATATTGCTGGAAAATGTGCGTGCCATAAGGAAGTGGTGAGTCAATGATGATGCAATATCAAGATGATTTTTTCTAATACTCAGTCAAATTTGAGAAAATAAATTCTAAAAAGTGTATTTAAATCAGTGGAGTTTTACATTTTAATACTTTAAACCATTAGATTAAAGTTAAGATGAAGCCACAAACAACTGACTGACTCTCAGTATTATCCATTTGTATTATTGAGTGAAATAAAGGGGGAATTTGGAAAAATTTACGACAATCATGAATATGATATACTTACTTTTGTTTTAACTAAAAAGTGTTTGGAGGACAGTTGGGGAGATGCCATGATTAGATATGGAAAGCCATAGCAGCAGAAGTGGAGCTAAATACACTATGTATGTGTTCTCAGCACTAAGTTCAACCACCTTGCTGCAGATGTCTTCGACCTGCTGCAGCTGTGTTTTATTCTTTTAGGGATCAATCTAGCGTGAGTCAGATTGTACCTGTCACAACAGAGTAGCTCTGGGAGACACTGGAGGCGAGGTCGGAGCTGGCACTGGTGGAAAGGCTAGGCTTTACGTCTTCCAGGCCAGTGTTCAGGGATGGGAGTGAGTACTCATTCGCCTGTAGACAAATACACAACAAATGCAAAAATATGTCAGTGGAGAAATGTGAGTAGGTGGCAATCAAAACACTTTCTATGTAAAATAATTTCACATTCCACCAGATTGTGTCATGATCTGGTTGATATCACTCATGGACTGCATGCAAGCCCACTTTGGGTGCTAGATTTAGAGCAGATTTCCCAGTTTAGGAGACAATATATGAAATATGTCTGAAGGAACCCCCTGGTGTATCTGAGGAAGCTGTCTGTGATCCTCTCACTGTGTTTCCTTCTGAATATTTCCTGTGAATTCTGCGAGCACCACCAACCCCCCTCGCCAACCTGTCCTGTCCCCGCTCCCCATGCTTTACCAAGACCTATGATGTATGCATGCATTAGGGCTTGTCTGAGGAGAAGGCAGAAAGGGAGAGAGGGATGAGAGAGGGATTGGGAGAGGAGTGAAAGGACGGGGTGTCAGCTGGCTCTTTGTGCTCCACTGCAGTCATCCCTGTGACCAGTCAAGGGAGGAGACATTCAGGGCTTTGTTACAGGAGAGACATGTGGTGTGGTTTTTTAAAGGGGAGTACAACCTCAAAATCAACCTTTGTGCTTTGCCTCTGGGATGAACACATAAAACTGGGTTAATAAAATGATAAAATAGTGTGTATTGTTTTACACCTTTTATACTTTTATTAGTATTTTTTACTTTATATTGGGGGTTTTCATTGCATTTCTTTTCAACTGTAATAAAATATACTGTGCAACTGCAACCATCTTTCATGTTTTACAATTTCTCATTCAAAAAAATGCAATACTTGCTGCACCACACCAGAAAACTTCATGCAAGGATCAACCACCAGCGAGTCTCTTTAGTATTTATTCACTTTAATCTCAGGTTAAGACTCTGCTAGCAGCTGTGATGAATCCTGTTTGTTAATGAGATGACACTTCCTGACCTTCTTCTTTGAAAGGATAAGTGTGTGCGCACACATTTGTGTCTGCGAGTGTTTGTATCAGAGTGCGTGTGTGCATCTGTTTGTCTCAATGGGACGGGGTCCCACAGGGGCGAGCTGGTGACCCCAGTCTTGTCTGCCTCTATCCCAGATAAACTCTAATTGTCTGCTTACAACTGTTCGCTGGCACTAGGCTGGATGTTCCTCTCTATTCCGCTGGGCCTCAGCAGCACAAGAGCCATTTTGTCATGCAGATGGGCTGTGGGCAGGGCTGGGCAGGGCTGGGCGGAGGGCGAGTGGCAAGCACAGAGGGGCCTGAATGACCTGACCACATGGCTGCCAGAAGTGTGGGAGGGATGAGGCCTATTCAGCCTGGCCCCTTCAAAATGGCTTTTTAATGCCCTGACGCAGACACCAGACAAGCCCCTAATAGCCTAATATCCCACCTTTTCACCAGTTTAAGAAAAGGAGGGGGTGTTGGAAACAGGGAGAAAAAAGGAGGTGCACAGAAAGAGTGGAAAGCGGCCTGATTAATATTACATTAAATTAAAACTGATTTTTCTGGACCATTTTGACGCCGTTTTTCTCCCCCCTCCTCCACCTTCCTCTCGCCTTTTTAATACCTTCTCCTCCACTCTTTGTGATTGCAAGTCATTTCCAATTCGTTTTGGTATTGATCTTGCCGTAGAAATCACTTTGGTAATTAGCTGCATTAGGGGCTGTATAGCAGGCTGAGGGGCTGTCCCTCTGATTTATCGCCGCTGTAATTCCCCGCGATCGCGCAGAGATGAAAATGAACTCAATTAGGGCACTGCTAAGGCTGCATGGGCACCCACATAGAGTTCCAATGGAAAAATTAATAGTCTCTTGTTGTTTAACAGTCTAATGAATGTAAATAAAGGTTATCCACTGTAATAGGCTGAAGGCTTGTAGGCTGCTTTGAGCAAGAAGTTGCATAGAGCTTTTTGTCACCTGTGTCAGCATGTGTACCA
Organism: Oplegnathus fasciatus; assembly: GCA_003416845.1. Taxonomy (NCBI): domain Eukaryota; kingdom Metazoa; phylum Chordata; class Actinopteri; order Centrarchiformes; family Oplegnathidae; genus Oplegnathus; species Oplegnathus fasciatus. The sequence continues at coordinate 351,545 of NTHP01000059.1, forward strand.
GTTAATTCACTATATAATGTTAGAAATCAATGTAAATGGTTTTATTGTTGACTACTGCAACTCAAGGACAGGCAGGAAGAAAGAAACCAGGATGTCTGGGTCGTAAATGTCAGGGTGTAGAAAGAAACCTGTCTGGCCGACCTGTTCAGGTTTGATGTGTTCTGAAGTGGGGAAGACATCAGGGTAAGAAGGACGTTCAAACACACGGTCCAGGGCCTCCAGCTGCTGCTGGGTGAAGGCGTCCGCTCGCAGGTGCTTCCTTAAACTCTCCACACTGCCCTGAGAGTCGCTGCCGGGGCCTGAGCCATCAGAGCCATCTAGAGAAAGAGGGAGAGGAAGAAGGGAAGGGGGGAGGGAGGGCGACAACATTCTGCATCAGGGCATAGCTCCAGTCTTTTTTACCTGATATTATTCTAGCAGGCTAGCAGTGTGAGATAAGCATGAGGAGATTTTTTTTTTTCTGAGCTCAACGGGTGTGAGAGTGATGGCACGAGGAGCAGTAGTAAATTCAGGGAGACCCACCAGCATGTCTGCCTTTTATCTCCCTCTCTGTTTTTCACTCTCTCTCTCTCTCTCTTCCTCTCACACACATACACTCACACTCGAGCCGCCCTCTGCCTCCCCCCCCACCTCTCCTCGTGGCCACCATCAGCACGGTCATCATGTGATAGGTCTATGGTAATTGATGGATTACCTTCAGTGCAAATATATACTTGTAAGGGAGAGCGTGTGTTTCAGGAGGAGAAAGTAGGGCTGGCGATTACATACAGAGCCTCTCATTCTGCCAGCGGGAAATGGAGAGCCATTATTTAACTGCACTATTTCCTACTGAACATATTACCCTTCCCTCTCTCTGTCTCTCTTTCGCTCCCTCCATCCCCCACATATTGCCTGTCTTCTGGAAAACAGAATGGAGTGGGGACGGTACTCAGGGCCGAATGAGGACGGGGCGTCGAGGGCAAGTGTATGCATTTCCTCACTCGGTCACACTCTATATAAACAAATGAGCCTATGCTTCCCTCGTTCTCCTGATCTCTGACCCTATCAACTTGGCCAGGGAGCCCGCCGCTGCCGCCGCAGCTCTCCCTCTGCTCACTCGTCAAGTCCTGAACACTGAAAGAAAAGAAAAAAATCTGCAGCTAAAACCTCCAGCCAGCATCCCAGGAACCTCCACTCCACTGCCTGCCTCCCGCCACCCTCCCTTCCTCCCTATACCCCGCCGCCAACAGCGGATGAGGGCTTTAGCTCCCATACAAATCTGTCATTCTAAATTTGCAGCAGATTATGTTCTCTCCTGGGCGAGCCAGCGGTGATATATGATATGCAAGGCCGCTATTGATTGCCTGATCCGCCAGCAGAGGAGGGAGGCGAAATGAACTTGGAATGAACATCATGCCTCAACTCATTGTGCGTATAATACTCTACTTAATCCCACATTTTTCTGTGCTATGGAATTCAATTGATCAATCATGTTCCACTGATGGTACCATTTCAGGGGCGTTATTGCCATTCTGCTCGGCTGCTTGACCTTTTTTCAATGGCTGAGGCCAGAGGATGAACCCGACTCGCACCAAGAAATAGATCCATGGAGAGAATGGAATAGAGGACTGCAATTGGGTATGAGTGTGTGTATGTGTAGATGGGAGGGTGTGTGTATATGTGTGTTTCAGTGCTAAAACATATTGACTTTAGCTCTGTGTAACATTTATGAAGGAACCATTTTTTTTTCTCCTGCCACATGTGTTTTTCCTACCATCAGTTAACTGAATATTTTAGCACAGGCTTTTTTCTTTTTTTTCCCAAACAGCTCCCTTTGGTGGAGGGTTGGGGTTGCTGGTGGTGGAGCAGCATTAGTGTTGCTGTATGAAACTCAATTGTTGTCTGTGGTACAGAAGAAAATGGAGTCATTAATTACCTCGTATCAGCTGGTCTGAGAAAAGAGGCAAGCTCGATCAATAGCAACTGTTTGTCATTCACTATGGAGGAGCATGCTTATACTCAGCACCCCCTCACACACTTAATCAGGCCTTCTGAACTGGCTGCAAAAGGACATAGATTCCCATTGTAGGATACTGTTTGGTGCACTTTCTGCGATTTAAATCCAAACAAAAGCCTCACTACCAAAATTAAAAACCCAATTTTGGAACCTGCTAATTGACTGACAGGCATTTTAACACAATAACTAACAATAAACAGCAAGTAAATCTATATTAGCAACACTTAGTTTTAAAAATTGAAGTAAAATAGACCTAATTTTTAACCATGTTCAGTTCAGACACACACAATTTTCTCATCTCCCGCTCTCCAGTTATGTATGTGAATATATTTCAAATTTATGTGGTCAAAGAATTACTGATTTGGCCTTTAAATAGAAATACTAGTAAATCATTTATTTTCAGAATTCGCCATTAGAGCTTCATGTTTGACATATATCATAAGATAGCTGCAATAAATCAGATTCATCCTTTGACAGTCAGCGTGTCAAGTGGAGTGTGAAGCCCGACTGTCAGATCGTGTGTGTGTGTGTGTGTGTGTGTGTATGTCTCATTGACTGGCTTGTTTCATTTTCTCAGTGTTTCTTCAACCCCTTTGGGTGTCTCAGCAGGTATTCTCTTATCACTCCCACAGCACCAGCTGACTGCGTCTCTTCGTTTTAACACCAAAGTGTGAGGAGACAAACCAAGATAAAAACAAGACTCTCCAACAGTGACATTCACACATCAACAACTAAAGCAATGTGGTTTCTGGTAAATACTTTCTTTGATCAGCTTGAACAGACCGACGAAGTTAGATATTTCATCGTGATGTATTTAAACGTTTTAAGTGGGCTGTACAGCTTTGAAACTCAAAGCCCCAAAGACAAGCTCAACCAACGGAAATTTAACAATAACAATAAAAGAATCTAAAAGTTGCTGCGAGCCTTTAGCAAACTAATATTCACACTCATGCGCTTTCAGCCTTTTGTGCACACACACGTACAGAGTTAACCAATGACAGTAGCTGCTGTGAAACAGACCACAATGGTATCAAAAGCTGTTCTGTTTTGCTTTGTCTCTAAGGGGGATGTTAACGTCCTGCGGTGGCATGGTGGCACTTTATGTCCTTCTTTCATCTCCCCTGTTCCTGTGATAAGATAACTCAGAGGAGAGTGGAGGTGGGGGCTTGTTTGAAAGGCAAATGAATTCCTACACGCTGCCCAGCTCTCTCCGTAAATCAATGGCACAGGGTTTCCTAGATCAGAGGCTGCGAGTCCTCTGCTGATAGGTGAAATGATGCTATCGCAAATTGTGGATCATTTGTTGATGTTTTTAAAAATGCAGTTATGCTTGAAAAAAAGAAAAAAGAAGAGAGAGCGCAAACAAACTGGTATACCCAGAGGGTGAACACTCCTTCCCTGTAAGCTAGCTATATTTATGAAACCTCTGAAGCGGAAAGGAGAGAGGTGGGTGGGGGAGAGAGGGAGAGAGGCAGCAACACTGCCATGGCTGTTAAGATCCTGTTATGTTGTGGCGTGTTTAAGAGCTTTATTAATTCGATTTAGCACCACCAACCAGTGTACTGACTGTCAGCAGGCATAGCGATGCTTATTTGATATTTGCACTCACTGCCAGCACTGAGGCTGCAGCGATAGTATTTTGAAGCACTCTAGTTATTTTATTTACTTTGATTTAAATTCTCAGATCCAGGCCAACACAGAAAGTTTATAATAAATAAATAAAAGCACATGACTATATGGATACAGTTTGTGAGTCTGTAACATTAATAAGAGGGTGGCTGTAGATCAGGTGGTAGAGTGAGTTGGACTTTAATTGTAAGGTTGGTGGTTTGATTCCTGGCGACTTCTGTCCATATGTAAAAGTGTCCTTGAGATTACGGCAATATATTCTTGAAATAAGTCTTTAAACAAGAAAGAATAAAGCAGATTGTTGCTAATAAGAAAAATGAAATTTTATTTTTAAAAAATCCTTAAAACTCTTTGGTTTGCATTGAAAACAAGTTTAGATAATCCTTTTTTCCCTTTTTCATTTTAAGAAAATAAGTAATTTAGCACTCAATTGCAGACAAAAATGACTTGATACGAAGGACATTTTTGCAGTACACCCTCTCCCTCTTTAGTATCTCTTATTTTTCTTTGTCCTCCTCTACTTTCATCTCTACCCTCCTCTGGACCAGTCTGTCGTTTAGCGTTGCCACCCTGTGTGGCGAGTATTTGTGGAAATGCAATTAACGTATCCCCTCTTTTCTCTTGCCTTTTCTCCCTCCTCAAGCTGAGTAATGCATCGCTCCATTAATTCTCGGCATCGCTGCCCGTAATTGACTTTTCTCTGACATGATTCCTCTCCATTGAGTGAATTCCCTCTCCTTATATTTTTTGTGACGAATCCTCATTGTATATTGTTTACAACTATACGTAGCCATGTTGCTGAATGCAAATGGTTAACCTGCAGGACTCAGAAAGAAGAGGGGGATGATAAGAGGAGAAATTAAATGTTGAAGAGAAAGAACGACAGAGATAGAGCGGAGAAGGAGAAGGAGGAGGGGAGAGATGCAGTGTCGACCCTTTTGTGTCCTCCTCTACGGTCGGGGCCCTAACAGCTTCTTGTCTCTGTGTTACGCTCTGTGGCCCCTCTCAAACCTGGGCTTTTCTCTCTCACACACACCCCATCAGGGCCATCATGGCGCTCATGATTCCATTTATTTCTGCCTCGCTCTGGATGCATTTATTTTCTAAAGTGATCCTCTATTGACTCATTGTCATGGACTGGCTTGACTAGCCAACCAGTGTAGGCCCAGGTTCAAATCCATACACTAACTGATTTAAACTCCACAAACGGGTCATATGTGTTAAAAGATAAACACCGGACAATCTCCAAAAGAGCCAAATATCAAATTTGAACAAATCAAAACAGCTACTGTATTCATTTTTCCTCAAGCTATTGAACAAGGTTGATATGACTCCGGCGGCTGCGTGCGATCGTTCTTTTGTGTCATGAATGAACAACCTGCTAGGCCATATTTTTTTCTCCCCACTCACACACTCATCAGCTCCTTCTACACTCATCCCACACCCACGCTACAATCACAAGTTATGACCTTTGCTTTCTCCATTTAATTTATCACTGTAGCTCCCTACTGCCTGTCCTCCCGAGAGCTGCACTGGGCCCCATCCAGGACGTGGTGAGCCAGCGATGAGAGAAACATACAGTTAGGTCACATCAACCTGACTGCATACAGCAGCAAGGTCAGGAGTGACCTGTCAGTGTGTGTTAAGACTAGGAAAACACTGAATTCACATAAAGCTGCAGCTCTAATAAAAACAACGTTTCCTTTAAAAAGAGAACAAATTAGAGCAGATACGCCTCACATAATAATTCGCTCAAAATCATCTTCGAGAAACGAACTTTTCCTGCACTTCTAGCACTGTAATACACATTTGACAATCCCACTGCAGTTGTCACCCAATCCTCTCTGCCTTTTCTTGGCTTCCACTTCCACCATAGGTTTAAATGTCTGAGTGAGAGCATGCTGTACAACAGGCTAATTTCCCCACTTCACTATTAATGCATTTGGCAGGAACAACATTCCATTTCCTGTAATGAGATACACAAATAAATCTGGCTATGGATAGATTCGGGGTGGGGTGGTGGTGGTGACGGTGGTGGGTGGAGGAGGAGGAGGAGGGAGGTTTGTGGGGGGGCAAAGGAGGGGGCGCATTGAGACGCATTCTCCCAGCACTGGCATAATTGGTATCGCTGCTTGCAGACATGCAAACCAATCTCTCCACAGATAGGGTTGAGACTCTCTCTTTTCCCCCCTTAAGGCTATTTCTTTTGTCTTTTCGATAGCTTGCACATCCAAGATAGAGGGAGGGAGAGGGGGGAGATGTTAATTTGTGAATTAATAGCTTTTCTCTGCAGAATTGCAAATTCTTTTAAATGTCACATTGTTCACTGTGTGGGGAGCATCTGAAGCCGCAGAGTTACAAACAGACACACTTAACACACACATTTCCGTGCATAGATTTGTATGTACGCATGCACAGATCCTAAAACTAATCCTTGCTCAACTCTCATCCAGTCTGCCAAGACCTCCTTCTTCTCTCCTCCCCTCATAAACCCACTTTTTTCTCTCTCATTCCCCTGCTCCTCTGTCTCTCTTTTTCCTCCTCCCATCTTCACTCGAAGCTGTCCAGTGTAACATGCTACTTTTAATTTGCAATAACACATGACAAGGACAGATTAATGGCTCTTATGGCACCTATGTCCCTGAAGCTCGTCTTACGGGGACCCGGTGTACATAACGCGTGTCACACTACATTATCTCTACAGCCCTCCAGTAATGGGGACCTTTTTCTTCCTCAAAGGGCAACCGCTGACTTCAGCCACACTGGGATCACACACCACCACCGTCACAACACCAGCGGTACAAGGACTGTGCAATGCTTTTTTCGTGTTCATCAAACTAGGCACAGAAATGTGACGCTTTTGAGCTTAAAATGTTTGATTGGTTTACAGACATGCAACAGGGTCCAGTGAGTTATTTGTAGAATATTCTAAACAACATGAAAACTCCTTGCTGCACTCGATCTCCCCTTGTTTTAAGGTATTTATTCACTTACTTATTTACTTATTTATGTATTTACTGAGTTGTCTAACAAGGTAACACGGTACCTGTGGCATAGCTTTAACTAACCCAGGTAGATGGCCCGCCTGCGGCTGAGACATCCCTATAGCTTTGTTTTGTAAAATAACAACAATGCAGAAACAATTTTAAAAATGTGCGAAATTGAAAATGACCATGAAAAACCAAACACAAGAGCTGCAGTGGGTTTCTTGACATCACAGGCCAAATTGAGGGAAATGCCAAATTTAGAATTATTGAAAAAAATAAATTTTAGTTTACAATAAACTGCATCTTGTTGTTGAAAATGTTTGCCTGATAACAATTCTAAATAGGCTACACTGTACATTACTGTGTATTGAACTGCATGCCATTACATGGAAAATATGATTTTCCACAGTCACTTTAGCTTCATTTATTTTAATTTCTCGGGAGATTATTTATTGGAAAAATCTTCCCCGCCTCGTCCTCATAAGCTCATAACCCTGGAAGAGCAAAAAAACAGTAATTGAGAGGAAAGTGTTGTGATCTGATTGACCAAAGCAAAAGAGAAGGTTGTCTAACTTCAACTTACAATGTCCTATTTTCCTTCCATCCAAGTGGTTGCCACTCCAGAGAACTAAAGAGACAGAAACATAAAAGAAGGAAGTGGCCTGTTTTGATGAGTGCTCTTTGAGATCATTTTCAACCACATCACACCATCAGCCACCTCAAAGCAGTACCACAGAATCACACATGCACACACAAACACACACAAACACACGCAGGCACACGCGCAGCCCCCTCCCTGCCTCCACCGGTCTGTTCCTACACCTGTTCAGGCCTCCACCAGGGACATGTTAATTCATAGGCATTAAAAAAGCCAATTGTTTGCAAAACCGATAATCTATTAGCCCTCAGGCAGTATGTGTCCACTCTCTTGCCTTGCCTAGGAATGAGAAATTCTGGCTTGGACCGGATAGGCTTCCACTTAATCTTTGAGCATATCTAGCTCCTTTTTCTTGCCAGTCCCCTGGTGGTGTATATTCTAGTATTCAGTCTTACAAAAATGTTTTATTATTGAATGTTTTAATGCTGTTCAGAACCACAGCATAAATATAATTAAGTCAAAAATGTATTTTTGTATCTATATTGTGCAGAATATTAAATAACTGGTAGTTAACTGATAGTATCAAGGCAACAGAGCTTCTTTTTCTGCCTTTTGTTACGTTATAGAAAAGAAAGCAAGGAGCAGCAGCACTGATGCCTTGCCAAGGGGGATTAGAGTTGTGTGACAGCTATATGGGATATCTACAGTACATCTGAGCATGGTATAAAATTGAGATGCAGCTCTGTAGGCGTATGGTAAAACGTAGGGCATCAAAAAGCTGATTGAATCGCAACACTCTCTCAACACTCGCCCTGCCTGATATACAACATAACAAGTCACTGGAGACAGCACACAGAAACACACTTGGCTGCAGCGCTGTCATAAATGCCATCTTCCTCACACACAGGGAAAAAAAAGTAGGAGACGAGTGATGGGGAGAATTAAAGGATGGAAAACAAAGGGATCTTGTGTCTCCCTTACCATCGTCTCGTTTCCTCTTCTCGCCGTTGGAGCGGGGGATACCCAGAATGCCGTTGATGGAGTAGGATCCTACGGGATCGTTGGAGGCGCTGGTCACAGGGGGCGAGGCTGTGCTGGGCACTGATGGAGAAAGCTGAGTTAGTGTGTGTGTTTGTACAGTATGTGTGTGTGTCTCATTTTTTGTGTTTATTCAGGTGCTTGTGGGTTAATGTGTGTCAATGTGTGTGTTCGTGTTTAGGTGTTTTCTTTCTGTTTCCGCAGCCCTGATTGGCTCATTTGACTGTGTTGTGATCTGTGTGTGTGGCCTCATTCGCGCTCACCTATGGTGTGGCCGGGCGTGGAGAGCGGCGTAACAGATCCGTCAGGGGACGGGTGGAATGGCTGCTGGACTTTGGTGCGGATAATCCTGGTAAAGTGAACAACAGACACGGATCAATCAATACTGCTTCCAGAGCATGGAGATTTCACACCAGCCCAGCCACCCCGGGACACTTAAACACGGAACATCAGGTCCACTTACGCCCGTGCATGTACAAGTGCTCCATCGTTTGGGGCGCTTGTATCCTCATATTCAGGCCCCCGTCACAAATAGCCAATCTCGGGGCTTTAGGGGCAATCTCTCTGCTCCTGTGCGAGGCTGAATAGGGGCTGCCCCCTGAGATTGTGGATTCAATCTAGCTGGATTCTGAGGTTAGAAATATGATAAAGTCCCCCATACCAGTAAGATGTGATGTGGCGGGAAAGTCTTCATTGCACTTTGGTCTGAATGATCTTGCAAACAAAGCATGAAATCACATCAATTCACCTCAATGATCAGCTTCACTGGCTCTACCTGGCCAACTCTAATAATCTCCCTCTCCTGCTCCCCACTCCCTCTTTTCTCCTCACTCTCTCTTTCTCTCTCCATCTCTCCAACCTGATCTTTCACTCCTCTCTCCCCCAACCTCTCCCTCTTTTCTCATTTCTACTCCACTGTCCAATGTGCTCTCTGTTTTACTGTACTTTACAGTGTCTGTCTTTCAAAAACCCCCCCTCATCTCTTTCTTTCCTTCTTTCTCTCTCCGCTCTTCTCCAATTCATTTCTTTATTCCTCCCTCCATTTTCTGTCGCCTCTCTGGTGTCTGTTGTAGTTTTTGGTCTTTTTGTTGCTCAGTGTAGCACACAGGAATCCTCCAGGCTCACCGAGGATCAGAGCCCATTGATTGGGACTCCAGGATAGAAAAGTTGACGACGAATGGCAGCGAGGAACAGCAAATGCAAATGGTGATCTATAAATTATATGTGACAGGAAAGCAATAGTGTCTTATTGGCCCAACCTGAGACCGCTGCCACATCCAATGTGTTTTAATCTGTGGTGAAATAATGAAGTAAAAAATAAAATAAAGTGTTGCTGTAATCTGAAAATGTTACAGATGACAAAAATTAGAGGAGCTAATGTTATATTTGTAAATTGGAGGATTTTTGTGTTTCTAAAGCTCAGCTTTAGCTCTTATGGGACATGATCGCAATACATTAAACCATGACTATGGTAATCTTTTGATTGACAGGCGAACGTGAGATCATTGAATAACAGACAGCGTTGTGTACCGACAGAAATCCCACATGGAAGCTCTCTCACTCGAGAGGTGTGACAAAAACAGACTTTTACAGACTGCAGATGAGGCGACTGACGTTCACATGCGCATGCAGCATCCTGCAATAAGCTATCAATTCTGAATCAGGCAGCTGTGGGGTTAACTTCCTCAGGGGCAAAAATGTACATCAGACTCTTTTCATTCCCCTCACTATCTCATGTGTCCTCCATACTCTCTCCTTCAGGCAGGGCAACAAAGGCTAGCAGCCTCCTCCAGAAAACACACATCAATATTTTATTTGAATTTCTAGCATCTCACCACAACAGTTATCTGACCTCATGACTCGAGGGAGCCTCATAAATTCAAGGACTTTGTTTCAAGTCTATGTTGTTGATATTGAATAAGCAATTTGGATGGGTGAATTAACGACTTTGGTGTTCGGGTGTTGTAAAAAAAAAATCTCCAAAGAAAGATTAAAATGTGGATCAATATGATTGAAAGACGCTTAGGACCTTATGGGTACGCCTCTGTCCACTGGGCATGGTGCAGCGGGTGGAAACTCCTCTCTGCGGCAACAAAACAAAGTGCAACCCAGTCTCTGTGTAATCTTTAATAATTAATGCAGGAAAAATGTGTTTAAAGCCAGGACATCCTCTTTAGCCGACAGAGCAGAGGTCAGCCCCTTAACCACAGAGACCACCAGAGGTCTACAGTCTCTGTCTCTCCTCCTGCCTGCCTCTTATACTTCTCTTCTTCATCCTTTTCCTCCTCCACATGTTTCCCAACCCTCCCTTTTAAGACAAACAGCAAGAAACAAAAACAACCTTAGACATTAAAAAAAAAAAGAAAGAGAAAATGATAGACATTTGTTACTGGAGTTAAGGTTAGGTTTGATAAACATTTCACAATACTCCTGTGCATTTTTTAATGCTGAAAAATAAATTAGCCCTTTAATGCTAATATATGTTTTAGGGAATAAAATTCAACCTACTTATTGTTAAGTTGTGATTTGTGAGGTCATGCTTTAAGCATGAAAAATGCAGTTTTGTGCCTTGTAAGAAGGTCTGATGTTAATTATTAATCTGCAGGCCAGCTTAGTTTCAAAGGACAGGATTTCTCCTAATAGTGTAATTCCACACAGCTCAAACCAAGCAGATTATCAGAAATAATAATTAGTAATAAACTATTGCCTCCAAACATCCTTGGATGCATTTTCTTTGGTTTTATGAACAACAGGTGAAAACAGAGAACGGCGCCAAAAGACCTGTTGAAACCATCCTTTCCATGGCAGCCTGATTTTCCACTATTTCTTTCTCTATTTTCGTACAGATTCATCCATCTCCTGCATTTAGCTGGATGTGTTATGAGACTCTCTTCAGCTCATTAAAATGTAATGCCGATGACCAGCTCTCTGGAACAGTGCCTCCTAACCAAAGTTCATCACTCGCAGGCACTATGGGGCTTTTTTCACTTTGCGCACATGCACTGGGGCTTTTCACCGGCGTCCTCTGTCTAAAGATACTTTGTCCACTGCTGTCCCGCTTCACGAGGAAAGGTGAAGGTGTAGGGTGTCTGCTGCTTTAGCTGTTTCAGTGGAACAGAAACTCCTTTATAGTCCATTTACGCACAGATCAACACTGTTTTAGGACGGCAATTCTCTGTAGTCTGTAATTTTCTACATTTATTCTACCTACACTGTAATTAAAACTAATTATAATAACGATAATAATACTAATAATAATAACGTGTGATTAAAAACAGAATAATTTACAATAGTCCAACCACACTACTCGCCTAAATGTGTGATCTGTTGTCGCTCCACATTCACCTCGGTGTTGGAAAACAGAGCAATTGGTTGGCAATAAAGAGGCTGCTGCCGCCTCTGTCGCAGTGTGGTCCGCGTATTGAACGACTTTGTTGGGTATTTCCCTCTGCCTCTGGATCTGGTTACGAGGTATTGATCGGTTTTTATCGAGACAGATGTGATTCTTCGTGGCCCCAGCCTCAGCCCCCGTGCTGGCTGTGTTGTGGAGGGCCGCACAGGGGATTGAATTGCACTTGTGAGACCACCCCGGATAGGCTCGGCTGGAACTGACTATAGTTCAGCCTTGTATGTGAAGATAAAATAGCTATCTGCTTATTTCAGAGCTGATTTTTTTTTACCCATTTACGCTTGCCATTTCCCCCCATTTGATTTCCTTTTGTTATTTGGCTCACTCAAACATTTTCTCTTACGAGTGTGGACACATTTAAACATAAATAAAAAAAGATATATGTCAGAAAGACTTTATGCGCGTTGGAACAATTCGGCATGCCTTTTTTAAAATAATGAAATAAAATAAAAACCAGTTATTTCCACCTACCTGTTGATGGATGAAACGCTGGGGACGGTGTCGTTGTCGCAGACGGCCTCAGCCAGTAGTCGGTCCCTTATCTCCCAAGCGAACATGGTTGGATTCTGGCGCTTATATTCAGCAATTTTATCCACCACTTTCGGAGTTGCAACCTTTGGTTTGGAGCCACCAATGACTCCGGGTTTAATACTGCCGGTTTCATAGTACCTGCATGGGGACAGAGTGAGTGTTCCTGAATGGATCCCTCCTTAATTCAACAATCCAGTCAGTCGTCTGATTGATGGGAAAGGTGGCTTAAAAATCGTTTGTGGTGCAACAAATCTCCGCCGACCTTCTGCAGTTACATGGAAAAATTACCTACAAATATGATGGCGGCTTTAATCTATTAATTGCTCTGGATGTGTGCTGTAATATGGGCCTAATTGAGTGTCAGCAGGAAGGTGAACAGAGCGGGTTTTCAACGAAAAGCAGTGTAATTAAAATCACACAATATAAGCAGTGAGACGGACAGAACAAAGGACAGTTTAGCTGTAAAAAAGCACAGTTTGGACCTCATTTCCAGTCTCCATGAGCTTACAGTAGCATGCACGACATGCCACCATGACCTATTGGTAAATGTTGGTGACAAACATTCAGTGTGTGTGAAATGAAATACCTCTGAAATGCCTTCTGATAGCTGAAAAAAATATATTTCAAAATATTATCTCACAGCATTTGTGCTCTGAAGTAAAATGATGTAGACCTAATTTCTCAGGTTTAAAGTAGACTTTACACTGATGAAAAAATATAGGAACGTAAAGTATGTATCTATGGTGTTTTTCTAATGGATTATGACACTCAAAGGTGAGTTTATAGTGGCCGTACGTTGTGGTGTTTTTCTTAAAATGCGAGTAATATTCAAATTTGTATCTGCAGACCTGAAAAGTGAGTTTTCAGGTGACCTCGTGGTACTTTATACACTTTCTTTATCACCTTCAGTCTCCTATATTATTAATACAGCCTCATATTGCTCTGGGATATTTTTCTTCCTTAATGTTTAGCTGTAAACTCTCCTCCTAAAATTTATTTCATGATTATGATGCTTTTCTCTTGCGAGGCTGCAGGTGATGGATAGAAAATCTCGGACGCAGAACTGCTGTGTTCAAGCAAAAAATAAAAAAAGAGAAAGAAAGAAAAAAAAAATGACCTGCCTATATAACCGATGACTGAGGCTGAAATAGAGCTGGGTGCGCGTATACGAGCTATAGAAGATTGATGTTTGACACACATAGGGCTCTGTTGGTAGTGGATCCCCCCTTTTACCTGCCGAGGATTTTGCTGACACAGCCGTGACTGACCCGTAGCTGTCTGGAGATGTCGCAGGGCCGGACGCCCTGGTGGGCCAGCTCCACGATCCGCTGCCTCACCACGTCCGGGAGGGGTCTGCCGTTCACAAACACCCCGCCGAGCTGGTTCACACCTCCGTGCCCTACGTGGGATACAACAGCAGCACACACACAACCGTAACATTACATAAAGTCGTAAGAGAGCAGGGCGCAGGTGAGTATGTTTCTTTAATAACAGCGGAGACAAAAATGATGGAAAATAGCCATAATATATAATTTAATATAATGGAGCAGAACTGACTTGTTTCTATGGAGCAGGTGGATTTACATGTATTTATAATATTATGGAGAAGCCTTTAAGGATGCATGAAATGCTGCACACTAACATTTCTGTTTGAAAATAACCTGTTTTGGTCATTCTTTAAAAATACTTTTTTTAATTTGATGTAATCAGAAAGTTGTTTACTTTTCTTTGTTTTAAACGTTTCATAAATATACTGCACAGTGACCAATAATAATATTTTTGTCAGTCATTATTCCAAATAATTCATAGGCAAAAGAGGATTTGGAAGTTTTGGTGATTTAAGAGACAGCAAGGAGCAGAGATAATCACAACACTGCACACCAAGTGCCCTATAATAAGATCATGAATGTGCATATTTTTATTTTCATTTTTTAATGAAGCAAAAATGAATATTACAGCTGAAAATGTGTCTGTGTGTATTTTCTCTCCTTTTGTGTTTAAAACAAATCAATTTTTCTTCAACTTTAACCTTTTAAATTATAATTAATTACAATAATGTCTTTATGAGGATGTTTTTCAAAATAAAATAAAAAACAAGAGCTGAACACCTAATTATGCAGCACATATGTATTTTTCTCATCTGTCACACTGTTACTGTGCAGCTTGTACAATTAGTATATTAAATCCAACACCACATTGACCCCTGAGCATGTGGGCCTGTGTCATGACTGCTAATTTGTGAAAATAATTATAAATATGATTGAATTTGAGTCTCCAGTTCTTTAAAGTTTCTCACACACACACACCTCATATTTTCTGAGCAGCTCCACGGCTCATGTTGGCTATTAAGTTGCTCCCTCATTTTCCCTGCACGGTCATTTTAAATAATTGAACGAGCTTTGATTACTCATATTACATATTATTTAGTAAACGAAGAGCTCGTCAATAATTCACAAGCATTCACCAAATTACACGCAAACCACACTGTGCGTGGACTTAAGGTGGACTTACAGACCTTGCTGTTATTTGAGTAATTTGAATAATACACGTGTAACTAACGTGTCCTGACTTATTAGGCCTAAACACACACACGCGCGCACACACACACACACACACACACACACACATACAGTGCGCGGGAAGCTGGAGGGTGATACACGTGTAAATTACAGAGTACCTGCCAACGCATGTTCTTTGTTTACTATGACAAGTTTAATTTCTGCACAACGCTGCTGTGCGCGCAGAAGTATTTGTGGCATGTGTTATATTTTAAAGGATTTTTAGCGAGCATATTGGCTGAAATTTACACACATAAGATGGGATATGTGGAGGATATTTATTCCACTATCAGCCTTGTGTTTCCATGTCTGCCTGCATGTGCAGTTAATTAGCCTGTAACTGTTTGTTTTTCTGCGCCAAGATGCTGTTAGCGCGTGAAAAATCCGCCATGCACTCCGCTGCACGCCTCTGTAATGTGCAGAAAATGATGCGTTTCTTCTTATTTTTTTGCCCGCATACGCGTAAAAGCTGCAGTGGCAGAGGAACTCGGGTTGTGCTACTTACGGTGCATCGCTGTAAAGGGGTCTGCTTTGCAGTGAATATCCATTGGATAGCAAAGGAAAGAGAGATAATCAACTGAAGTCGCCGTTTCGCCTTCCTATCAAGGATGAAAATGAGAAGAAAAAAAGGTGATTCTACTCGATGGAGGGACTCAGTTTGCCCCTCCACCCCCGCTTCAACAACCGATCTGATGGCAACTTCTTCCCCAAAAAGTTGCCTTGTCTTTCTCTTCAACAGTCCGGTCCGGGAGCGGAGGTCTGGCAGGTGCGCAGCATGACCGAAGGGCTGTTTCAGGAAGGCGACCTGTGTTTAGTTTATCGGTATTTTTCAAAGCCTGGAAGTGACCAGAGGTAATTCTCACAGCATGCCAGCGAGCGCGCCGCGTTTTCTTTAAAAGAAAATGTGGAAGGTCCAGCGTGCAGGGCCCGGTATCTCCTCAATCCTTGGTGGCCTTGATTCACGCGTCAAAAGGCGGAGAACGGCGGAGAAAACACGCGCACACACACATCGGGTTTCTCTTTTGCGCTGGATGCGTTAGGCTGGATCTTTGGGCTGGGAATGAAGCCTCTCTCTGTGTCTGTGGTTCTAAAAGCTGCAACCCTCCCCTCCTCTCCCCCACCCCCTCTCTCCTCTCCTCCCCTCTGCAGACCCCCCTTTTGCTTATATGGATGACTTGTCAGACAAAGGCAATAGATGCCAACACTTTGTGATTCGCCAACGCAAAAAACCAGGGGTCCAAATGAGGAGGTCTCTGGGTCTGACACACCGGCAGGAAGGGGAGGGAGATAAATAAGGCATGGATTCGGAGTTGCAAATATCAGAGTTTATTAGACATTATAACAGCTGTGAATTATATGCTCGCTTACTGGAAGTTTTGAATCAATGAAATAGAGATTATTTTTTAAATTTGTGTTTCTTTCTGATCTTTTTTCCTTTATTACACGGACTAACAGCCTGTCTCTGGGAATATACAGGATATCTATGTGTGCACAGGTCTCCTCACAACCCGGATTTAGCTCGATCCTTCATTGAATTTGATCTTTTTATTTCTTTTTCTTTTTTTTTTTGTTCATCTGTCTTTATGTCCTCTCTGGAACCCAAGTAGGCCTAAAATCATTTGTTTACAGCATCATTTCCTGCTTTGATTTGATATAGAAAATTTTAAAACTGCTGCCTAATGTGTGTAAATGCAGATGTATTGACCTTAACACGTTCAGCTGATGGTGCGATGATTGCAGTGGTCCAAACTGGGAGCAGTGGTGGTGGCTTGAGGTTGGAGGTGAAACTGATCTGCGCGCAGCAGCACCGCTTGGCTTCTGTAGATGGCGCTGTATAGTTTCTCAAATTTAAAGGCGCTGTCAAAGTAGTCCAAAAAAGTAAAACTTGGGGTGCACTTGAGTGCCTGTGGTCAAACTGATAAGTAAAAATATTGTTCTGGAACAATTATCCACAACCACAGATCCGGGCCAGGTGCTGCAAAGAATTAAGCAGCAGATAAGACTTGGCCTACACCTGCAGCATAAAGTCATCATTAAACTAAACAATGCATGATGGAGTCGTGTGAAAGTCGAGGTGCATCGTTTTGGACCCTGTTAACATCCTATTTTTAAAAAGTCCATAGAAATTTGTAATATTTCAAGTAATCCAAAAAGTCGTTTCAACACGTAATTCTATGATTCTTTAGATAAATATACATCTTACAGAATAAATATATAATAATAATAATAATAATGGTAATCATAATAATTATAATAAACTTTCTACAGCACAGTTCATGAAAAAGTTACAAAGTGGGAGAAACAAAAGAACAAATGCAATTTAAAATAACAAATATGCATAAATAAATACATTAAAATATAATAAAAATACATTAAAAATGAATAAACCTTTAAGTTAATCGAAATTTCAGACAATTAGTCATTTGATATTTCTGTATGCCTGAAATGACAATAACAATAATTAAAATAATACAATTAATAATAATAATAATAATAAAATAGCTTAAAAATACTACAACTAATAATATTTCAAAATAAAATACACAATTTCAGGTGATTTCCTAATTTTCCTTGTTGTTTGTTTTATGCACGCGCTCTCGCCACATATTTGGCCATTTTTTGTGGGTGGGGGGTAGGCGGGGTTGGGGGGGCACCTCTTAGGGGCAGACGGCCACATCTCGCGCTCTGCCTCCTGGTCAGGTTAGGGGATGATTTCTCTTTTTGTTACTGTTTTTGGAGTGAGCTTCTGGTACAATATGTAGCACTATAGGCTGTAATTTCACACCCGGCTGCACATTTCCCTTAAAGCTACATTCTTTTTTTTTCTCCC
>NTHP01000059.1:369135-387549 GCA_003416845.1 Oplegnathus fasciatus
TAAAGTTGTTGTTTTGAACACATATCCAAACGAATACACCGTTTTCACGTGTTTACTTTGTTTGGTCTGTGTTTGAACAGCACGTGCGGTGTTGGGTGTTTGACTGTGGTCAGATGGGCCTTGTAACCCCTCTCTTTCTAGGAAGGGGGCCGCTCCATTCAGCTGCTACAACACGGAGGTCAGAGAGCCCCTAAAAAGCCATTTAAACAATACAAAGACTGAATCAATTATCACCTCTTTTTTTCAGCTTTACCTTTAATAATTAAAACCTTCAGCCCTCTTATCATCTCACCTCTGAAGGCAGAAAACAGCCCACATTTATCAATTTCAGAATAATGAAATTGAAAAGAATTTGAATCCATTTTCCTACAATTACAACCTCGTTTCCACTCTGACACACAACTGCAGTATTTAAGACGACGCCACTCCATGTCAAGAGTTTGGAAAATGTTTTTGGAGCCCGGGTGCACCCATTAGGAGAGGTGTAATGTATTGACAGAGAGCAATTTATCTTTTGCCCCGCTTCCTAATGGCCTGTGCAGAGGAGAGAGGAGAGGTGGCATGGAGGAGGAGGAGGAGGAGGAGGAGGAGAGGGAAGAAGCAGCACCGAGGGTCCAGCAGCTCCACCCGCCGAACATCAGCGCACACTTTCAGGCAACTGTGGGGAGGATGATCGAGGCGTCTGGGTGGTGGTAAAGAACTTTCTAGAGGTGGGAGAGGTGTCATTTATGTTTTTTTTTGTTTTGTTTTTTTTCTCTCCTGTGTGTAGACTCTGCTGGTTGTCTCGCGTTATTCCAACGTCACCAATCGATGTGAGTTTCCCTGCAGAGGGGAGCTGACACCACCGGTTGTAAGTTGATTATTAATCCTTTTTGGATTTAAGGGAGGAGATTTATGCTGATTTAGATGAATTTGGGGCGAAATTAGGGCTGATTCTGGACTATTTGCACATCCTGTAAATCTGAGAATAATGTTAAATAATGTGTAGAGTAAAAGATTTTCTGCATGCTTAAATAAAAAGTAAATAAGGCTCTTTATTTGACTAAAATTGTGACAAAATATACATTAAACGTCAGATACTTGCTCTTAAATATACACAAATGAGTAATAATTATAATAATTTTATATTCTAACGAAACAGGAGGAGATTTCAGAAGTTGGGCTGCAGCCTCCCTGTAGTTCTCCACCTATAACACAGTAACAAAACCATCTCTTGACACTGTATATTGGATTTCCTCTCTGTGTCCTGTGCTCCAGCAGCGAGGCTACTATACTCCGGGCTACAAATCTCGCTGGCGTGAACAGATGGAGCATCAATTTGATTCCATCCTCGACACCGTGAAAGATTGATTTTGCACTTGCTTTTAATTTTGCCCATAATTAATTGGATCATTACAACTGTTTTCCATTGATCCCCTCGTTTAAATGTAAAATTACAATGTGATCTATGTTTCTTATCATTAGTTGTTTTTTATTTATTTATTTGTCTGTTTGTTCTGTGGCAGAACATCTTACAGCAAAACCCTCTTTTTTATTATTGTATATCGTTTATCGTCACTTATCTGAGCGTCTGTTTCCTGTAAACTGCAGTAAAACTGTATATTAATGCTGCAGAGTTATAAACTCATTATAACCTCAGAATGTGGCCTATTGATTTAACACACATTGGTCCTCTACAGCAGCTCCTGACGAAAAATCGCTATAATATTTGTAGTTTTCTGTATTTTCTAATAATTTTGTATATAAAATATTCCTGTAATATCTCCAATACTGTGCCTGTAAGTCAGTGTAAAATTGATTTTATTATGATTACTATGGGCATTATTATAATCTTGTCTCTTTTTAATGCACCTAAACATCTTTTTTTTTAAAAATCACTTTAAACGTACTGTTCTGTACAAAAACAAATAACATGCACATGACCAAACTGTGCTTTTATAGACTAATAACTCCTCAAAGTGTGCGCAGACATTTTCAGCTGTGAAAAGGTTCAGGTGACAGGCAGGGTTGTGAGAAACTGTAGCTCACACATGAACAATAAATTCTTCTTTAGTCGTCTTTTACACTGAGTTCAGGGATTAAACTCAGTTACGCTGAACTGAAATGGTTGTTTTTGTTTGTAGAATAAAATTTGCGCACTTTTTAAACGCTGAAATACATTTTTAAAGGGTTAATTCAAACACTTAAAGATAAAAAAAAAAGTCGGATTTTTTTGTTTGTATTGGTGGTTCGATGCCCCTCTTTATTTCAAAGCATTTTGGAGGTGTCCTTAAACCTAAATATGTCAGTTTAATGCAGCCAATTTAACCGTTTACTGTCTTTGATGGGAAATCATCAAAAATTAAGAATAGGTGTAAAAGTCAATGCGGAAGTTTACAGCTGTCAGGGTCGTATTTCAGATGATAAAACCCACACAGGAAGCACTTTGAGCTGCTCTGACTCTTTGTACTGTAAAAACTGTAAAAACCTCACACAGGTATCATCCGGTTTGGTGTTAACTCCAATTAAATTCTTCTTATATCTGCAGAGTTTTCAGGTTGGCTGTTCAGCTGATGATCTGTCCCGTCATTAGTCCTCACCCCCCCNNACACAGTATACACACACATATATACACACACACACACACACTGAGTGGTTCCAGTGGTTTTGTATTGTATTAAAGATCCAAATGCAAGTGAGATCAGGTTACATTACTTTGATTAGAAAACACTTTGTTAAATTACTTTTCATACCCTGAGCACAAAAGCAGTCAGACAGTTGAGTTTCTGAGCTTTTCCATGCCTCAGGTACAGCAAATCATTAAGAAAAATTAACATCTCATTTGCATTTAAACGTGAAAGAAGGACCAAATTACCAAAAAAAGCAACATTACATATTATTATTATTATCATCATTATTATTCTTATTATTACAAGCTTTTAGATCTATTGTATCAACGCTGATTTCAGTGTCTTAGTTGCTTTTTTCATGTACAAAAACATCTAAATTGCCATAAATATTCTGAATATTTCTGACACATCTCTCACGCGTTAACACACCAAGTTGGGGAATAAAGCGGCAAAGACTTAAAATACACTCTCGCTCCTCATTCATTATGCAGATTTGCAAGTAATTGTTAAATATGCCCTGCAGTGCTGGATTAAAAATAGGTCTGTATCTTGTCATTTTCAAAAGTATTCTCCGTGTTGCATTTATTGTACTGGGAACTAAATCCCTTCTCTTCCCCATCAAAGTTTCCACATGAATAGTTAAATGTGTGCCCCTCTGGTTGGAACTTAACAAAGACTGGAGAGGCTTTACAGTAAAATTGTAGCTGGAAACTAAAGTCAGGAATATTGTGGATGAGATTTCATCATTTATCTGAACTTTTTCTGCAAGAGTTCACC
Source organism: Oplegnathus fasciatus (assembly GCA_003416845.1). NCBI lineage: Eukaryota > Metazoa > Chordata > Actinopteri > Centrarchiformes > Oplegnathidae > Oplegnathus > Oplegnathus fasciatus. Next base: position 372,522 of record NTHP01000059.1, read on the forward strand.
CTCATTGTCGCTGATATCCAACTATGATATTTCTTTAATTTTCCTCTATTATGATTTTACACAAACAAGTCTCTAAACTAAAAAAGAAAAAAAACATCTCCACCTTCACCTCACAACAACCACCAGAGAAGCCTCTCCTCCAGTGGATAAAGGCAGCACACACCAGCCAGTCCTCCCATAAGGCCCTGGGTTCATCACCGTGGGAGAAGCTGATCCCACGTCTGGATCCTCCAGTGGATCAGTGTGTGTGTGTGTGTGTGTGCGGCAGAGATCAGCCTGAGGCGGCTCGGAGGTGTCCCGCCAGCTGCCTCTGTCCCAACCAGACAGCCAACAGCTTCAAATCACATGTCAGCAATATGGGAAACAGAGCTTCTGTCCACTGGGCCGCTGACATGTGTTAGCCTATGGCATGTGAATGCATAATGTAGCAGTCACCTCCTGGTGGCAGGCTTTGACCTCACAAATGTTGATTTTTTTCCTCACCACACACAAGTTAATTTCTTTAATTTCCCCTCTTTGTCTTGTTGTTATCTCTCATTTTTCTTCCACGTCTTCGCTAGTTGTCTCCATTGTAATGATGATATGATAATACGAGGAACGTCAGCTGCACAGTGTGATTTGCTGATTAGTTTGTGTGTCTGTGGGTGTGCGTGAGGCTGTGTATACACATATATTCCTCTCCCCTGAAATCTACGGATGAGCAGCTCCCACATAAGCTCCTGATCACTTCTGTAAATGCTTCCTGTCACCTTCAGTGGTGTAATGATCATGAAAATTGTGACCTTGATCTATGGAAAGCCATAATGTGACTGAATGGCCTCCTCCCACATACTTTCTCACCAGCTCCGAGCTCGGAGGTACGCTAAAGGACGGCTCCAAGGAAGATTGTTTAGTGGTAATAAAAAGCCAGTAGTTTGGCTTGTAATGGCGCGGGCATTCCTCCTTTCCACAGCCATTTGGCTAAATCTTCAGTGATGGAAGCCTGTGTGTGAATGTAGATGAGAATCTGGGAAATGTTGATGCTTGTCCTCGGGCACCGGGGAGATTTTATTGTCTGGTGGTCCAACATGATAAAGCACATAACTGTGTTTAGGGGATAGAAGAGTGCAACATTGATGTTATGTCCTGTGCTTATCATTTAAGTGCAGAATTTAAAAAATCCCTCTGCCACCATGATGTTATTGGGCACATACTGGTGCTGGAAGTTGTCAGCTGCTGGTTTATTATCATTGTTTACTTCTGGAGTGAGAGAGAAGAGCTGTAATCTGTGACTATGACCATAAAAATACATACTTTTATGGCGTCAGTCACATTAGACACAACGCTGGAGTTTGTTTTCTAAAGTGCATTGTTTTGTGCTTTAAATAAAGTGTCTGTTTATATGAATTTGAATGTGTGACAGTCTGATTTGTTTGGCACAAGAGCAACTTTTTTTCCCCCCAATGTTTGTTTTTCATTTTTGTTTTGCTCCAAGTGAAGATAGGAAGAAAGAAAAAAAAAATCAATCTCTGGCATGATGTCGCTCGAATTCTCATTTAGTCTGGAAAATCTGGTTTGCGCAACATTGTTTATGATCACACCCTTGCCAGCTTTTCATATTTAAACGAGCAAAGGTTTAATTACCAAATGATGACAGTGTCATATGGTGCCATGATGGCACAGGGTGTCTAATGAATGCAGAGGAGCGAGGGATGCGTACGCGACACTGAGTGACAGTGGGATGCACAGATCAAAACAGAAAAAAAAGAAGAGGGAGAGACAGTAAAACATCTGTAATTTGCAATTCACTAATGTTCAATGGTTGCTCATGGATTAAGAATTTTAAACTATTGTCTGCCAGATGGAAGAGAAGAGGGAGGGAGGGATTGTAGAGGAGGAGGAGGGGGCTTCTAAGCAGCATATTTACATCTGTATATCAACCCTGGATTTAGTAATCAGACAGAGGGAAAACCAACTGCCTCCAAAAACACTCTCGGGGCATTGCATCTATTACCTATTTTCCAGCAGCACAAACATTAGAGAATGATTCTCCCATTTGTTGTTGTTGTGTTTTTTCCGAGGCGTATTTAAATTTGCCAGGACAGCTTGTAGATCGCGGGGAGTTTTGTGCACGACTTGCTCTATCTATCTCGATATAATCACGAGACAGTTTGGAGTGCCGGACCCGGGTCTGCTCACACATCAGAGTTAATTTCACCGGGATGTTGATGTGCTCTGAAATATTGCACTGAAGTAATATCAGTTAGTGGGCCGCCAAAAGATGTACATGCTTAACCAGGCATGAAACCTTGCTGAATTACACCGTATTTATACTTATCTCAGATCAGCGCATTTGTCATTAAAATTTGGTCTGGTTGCCTGTCTGTTTTATGGATCTGTTTAATGATGCACTGTGTAATAGTGTTACAATGTATAGCCGAGCTATTGGCACGTTTCACTCAGCAGCATCAATAAATAACCGCAGCAACCTTCAACTTTCATCTCAGCTCAGAGGCTTCTTCTATCCCACAATCCTTGTCGTTTTTGTTCAGTCTGTTTGCCTTCAGCACATGGACAACCTTGTGTTTGCAAGTTTGAGCTCCCCACCAACAAATCATGTATACTTCATCAATGGTGGAAGAAGTGCTCAGATCCTTTACTTACGTCACAGTAGAAATACTGCAATGCAAAATATACTCCATTACAAGTAAAAGTCCTATATTCAAAATTTGTTAAAGTGGTAACTCCCCCTATCAGTACAAACTGTACAAAGGGTATCAAAACAGAATATTCCCATTCATACTGTTATATTACTATGTATATAATAACTTTGTGTAATTCTTACTGATCTCGTAACTTGTAACCAGCATTTAAGCAAATTTTAACTATTGTATGTACTGTTGGGTAGTTCAATTTAGTCATATTTTAGAAGACTAGCGTTTGTTTTGTTTGTAAAATCTGAAAAGTAACTAGTAACTATCACTTTCAGATAAATGTAGAGGAGTAAAAAGTGCGATATTTGTCTCTGTGTGTAGTAGTAGTAGTAGTAATGTAGTGGAGTAGAAGTATAAAGCAGCATGAAATGGAAATACTCCAGTACCTCAAAATTGTACAAGCAGTACTTGAGTGAGTGAGCTTAGTTATTTTCCACTACTTAATAGTGCTACAGATCATATTCCAAACCATGTCTGTAGACTTTTAAAACATTTTAATGCATTTTTCCTACTTCCCAGACAGCCATTGATTTCCAAATGGTATGAAAATCACTCAGCAGGCTTTCTGAATCCTTCACTTCATTATGTTTGACATGACTTGACAGCGTTCACAGTGATGAATTGCACAACTCAAGCAAGTTTCAAGAGTCTACCAATTGATTTTCATGCTCTAAGCAAATGAATGGAAACCAATGGCTGTCTACAGCAGTGGGTCCCAACCTGGGGGTCAGGATCTGTCCAAGGGGACGCAACACAAGTGTGAGTAGTCACAAGATAACTAACAGGATGGAAAAGCAGAAAAACATATTTATGCTTGTAATCCTTTTCATATCCATTCCTCAAAAAGGTTGGGAACCACTGGTTTACAGGACCCGTTAAAGAATCTGAATTACACCATATCTATACTTATCTCAGATCAGTGCTTTTGTCATTAAGAGGGTGTATAATAGAGCATCCTGGTAGCCATGTTGTCTGAGACGCAAACCATGTAATCATAACATCCCTGGTTTGATTCCAGCAAGGGATGTTTGTTGCATGTCATCTCTTGATAAAGGTTAAATTATAGAAAAAAATAAAATCTAAAATTTTACAGTATCATTTGCAAAATAGTCACTGGTAATGTAAATGTTTTCAACATTTGAAGTAAAACGGCTAAAACAATCAATGTCACTGGTACGGTCCTTTAATCCTGGGTTCATTCAGCAGAAGTGGACTGTGGAGGTCTCACCCTTTCATTAGTAATTAAGTGCTGTTGTCATGCTGTGACGTAATGAGTTTACCCCAGCCATCCATCCTGTGACACAGAGAGCTCCTCCCACTGAATCACACACCAGGAAACAGCACATTATCCCTTCAAACAGATACATGTACCATAAATATATAAATATTTGTGCCATTAACTCCTGCTCTAACCAGAATTCCTCCTACAGTATGGAGATTTTTTTTTAAATATAGCCAATTGTCTTTTTTTAGTCCCACTGAGGGACCCACTCTTGTCATTTTGATATTGTTTTAAAGAAAAGAGCTGACTCCCTGTTTTCGGTGCATGCTGGATGTACACTGAGGCAGACACATGTTGTAGCAGTTGTTGCCAGCGATATATCCGGGCCCTCTGACTGCACAGGTCTCCCATGGCTCTCTCCCCAGGACTGTGAAAACATCTGTCACGGCGGCTGCCATTTTCCTCTGTGGTCAGAGCGTCAGGTGAAGGTGCTGCCTGCTAGCCTCATGACATGGTACACATGGGTACCTCCAACAACAGTGCTCATTAACAGGCAAATGGAGCAGGAGCCCCAGCAAATTGAGCAGCGTTTCGCCAGGATCGGCCCTGCCAGATTGTTCAGATAGCCAAAGTGACATCACCAAGTGCCAGCCCCCTTTGCCCCCACCCCCCTCCAAAAAAATTAACATCCCTAATCATCTGCCAGGCTAAACATTATTCTTCATGATTCAGATCAGCCATGCTTGCCCTCCACTCACAGAGTATCTCTCCTCTCACTGGGCCAAAAGCAGCCAGCCTTGGACTGATTGCTCAGCCTTTTGTGCCCTTCGTTTGTGAGAATGGCAAATCGATTCGAAAATCATCACCCATGAGCAGCTATCACGCAGAGCTGGGCGCGTGAGTGTTGCAGATATGAAATGGAAATCAGGAAAACAGAAAGTGGGGCCCTATTTTTGGAATAAGTGTCACTGAGAAATAAACTCACAAATAAGTTTTGATTTTTTTGCATAAAAATTATACGATTGAATCTGTGATTGTGTCTTCAACATGATCCTAAATTAAAGGGTCACCCCGCCACCCAAACTCATAACACAGGATTAAAACCTGCTTTTGCTCTTAAATTTATGTACATTTATTTTTTCTATAAGTTATTAATGTTTTCTGAAGGTTTGTTTATATAATATATAATATATATATAATAATGTTTAAAAACATTTAATTTACATTATGATCAACTGAAAAACACTTGAAATAGTGTTTTTTTTTCATCATTAGGACAAACTTTTCAATTACTGTATGTGAACTGAACTTAAATGTATATGGTCAAAAAGGCCTAATCCCTTAAAAGGATATTAAAGGATTAGGCCTTTAGTATCTTGACAATTTGAGCCTTGTAATTTCATTTTGAATAATTTAATAATTTTGATTTAATGTCAATTTGTAATTTCTGAATCATTCTCTTTTGTGCTTTTTTCCCCCAATATTCTCATGTAATATCTATATTATATTAGAAAACTGGAGAAATACAACGTGTGTTTTGCAAGATTTTGCTAAATTGACATCTGAGCCTTGCATTTCCTCTGGCCCAGCATATTATGACCCGATTAGTTGAGCTCCAAATAAAAATAAGGAGACCAAGCACAAGTCTTGCGTCTGATTTGTGAGGACTGACGTGTTCTGCAGTTTCCCACCCTCACCGGGTATAAACCCTTAAATGTGACCCCAAAAGCTAGCCAGAAGAAGAAAGATCAACAAGAGGAACAGAAAGGAAGCTTGGCATATCTAATTAATTACTGCATATTAGAATGTTTGTTTACAGAAATGAAGTGCTACAAGAGGTCTGATGTTAATTAATTTAAAGTGTACTTCCCCCCTCACTCCCCACAATGTGTTGATGACTGCTGCTGAGGTACTTTCATGGCAGGTAAACCTATGTCTCATTGGATTTCCATCAATGGCTCTGAGGTGTGTATGGAGCAAGAGCTTGCCACACAGATTAGGGAGAGTGTTAACATGATTGCTGATTAATAACGCCAATTAGAATTCACAGCAAGGCAACGAGAAGAGCAGATCAGCGTAATTATGACAAGAGCAAGCGAGATTGTCTGAAGTGTACCGACTGAAGAATCGCAACATACATAAACCAGCTCAGTCGTGGCATTTCACACCACATTTTTAACGTCCAAAGGTCGGAAGAAGACAAACGTAAGATGTGTTAACTGCTTCACCGAGGAGTAGACTATCACCCCACATAGTTATCTGTCCTGCAGCTGTATTTTTAGATTTTGCAGAGCACTGAAAAGGAGTAAGAAGTGCTTATCCATGTGTCCTGTTGACTTTTTTTGTTGCCACTTTATCAGTGTGTCTGGGAGTGAAGCGCAGGGCTGCACACACAGTATAACCAGAGTCTCAGGAGGTCTCTCTCTGGACAATGATGTATTTAAGCCCCTCCAGAGGTCAGATGGACTCTGTCCAGAACATCACCTGCAATCAATAGTGTTGGTAAACCAGGCACAACTGAGCAGACATGGAGGGTCCTCTTCTAAACACACTGTGAGGGAACCGCATGGGCCATTGCACTGCTAAAACTGTGAGAAGAATGGCTTGACGCGCTGCTACTTAAGCACCGGCAACTGAGGGAGGACTTATTTATGTTGGGCTCCACTGGCAGACTCACATTGTTGTAACACTTCCCAAAAACTGGGCTGCAGAAAATGTCCTGATCCCACTAAAAAAAAATCAAATAAATGAATTTATGTAAAATGTCACATCAAGGTCATGGTCCAAATCTTTTGTTTTGGAGGCAGGAGATTCTGCATTCAAAGACAAACAGCAATAAAACAGACTGCAAAAAGACAACAAAAACGTTCAAGTGCATCTCCTCAACATGTTTAAGAGTGCATAGAGTAAAGCCTATATTTTCTTTCCTATAGAGCAGTAGTCTCTGATACAAAAGATTTCCTATATTTATTATTTTTGCACCCCCCTGCCCTAAACCAGAATGAAGAAGTTGAATTTCACTATGCAAAGGATGGGGTTCTGCAGTTGTTAAGAGTAAAGAAACAATGGGTAGAGTTGAGACTCAGTTGAGACAACAGGAAAATGCAGGATTAAAAAAATATCATCATGACTTTTCAAATACAAAAAAACAGTTTTGGTTTTTTTTGACTGAAGAGTCACTGACTCATCTTTTTGCACACTTCCTTAGAGTTCCTTTTGAACTGCTCTTTCAACAGAAACAACATTAACTCAAAAAATCTAATTCTTTGCAGGGAGATTTTGACACAACAAAAAACAATAGAGGCACCACCAACCATTTACTTTTCAAGGTTTTCAAGGTCTTCGGTGTATTCTGGGGATGGAATCTTGAGTTCCACGGTCATTAATCATTTTCACTGGTGGAAACGTGCACATTTTGTATTAGTATTTGTATTTTTGGTATTTTTATTCAGCATCCATATTTATTCTTTTTAGATAATTTTGTACAAGCAATAAAAAAGATGATACTGTACCACGTTAAAGCTCTGAAGAAGACACACTGTTGCAGAAACATCAATCTAAAATGCTCCTGCTTCCTGTTCAAGTCAATATACTTGTCATGTTGTTCAAGCAATTTGAGTATTACACACATTTTTTGCAGATTTTACTCTTTGTTCACAGTCTTTCATAGTTCCGTTTTCTGATCTATGCAATATTGGGATTCGGTTGAATAACAAACAAGACTTCCAAGTACTCAGATCTTTATCCCGAACAAGCCTTCCCAAAGTGGGCCGGATTCAGTCATGTGTCTGCGAACTTGAGCCCCAAAAACAATGAATGCAGAGGCACCGAGTGTCAACTGCAAGTGGGTTTTGAAGAATTGGCATAGTCATTTAGGCAGCACCTCACATCCTTCACAAACAAATGAAGCCCCCAGCGCTTCAAAGTGAGATTGATCTCCTTTTGAGACTCGGCACAGAACAGTGGGATTCTGAATATTGAGAAAGGTGCCTCTCTCCATGGAAACCCAGTATGAGCCCGCCCTTCCCCCCATCCCATCCTCCACTGGAGTGATGTAGAAAAAGGGACCCGGTGGAGTTTTCAACTTCATCAATATTCACTCATTCATCGTGAATCCTGGCAGCAAATTCTCGACTGTATTACTGGATGGATGTTCTCCTTTGTCACTGCAAGGAGTGTCTGAAATTGAATTTTAAATTAGAATAGAACAATTCCCAATTTTTATGGACTCCGGTCACAGCCATATATATCACTTAATGATGGAAAACTTTTCAATTTTCCTGTGTAGGTCTTTGGCACAATCCAGCCATTAAATAGGTCAGGGATGAATGTGCATAGTTTACTCTCAATTCCATAAGAGAGATGGGAAACCCTGTGTTATGTTGATAAAACAGCTTATTTGAAAAAGCATAATCAATAAGAAAAACGGATTACCTCATTGAATTTCATCTGAGCGGCTGTTTCTTTTACCTCAAAACTTCACTGCGAATGAAAAGTCTTATCAATAATGTGATGAAATGAAAATCAGCTGCTGATAAAGATGTTTCCAGCAGGTTTAAAAGTCAGTGAACCCAGTAACTGAACAGATCATAGCTGGTCACCCTTGCTCTCGATGACCCATGTCAGCATGGGTCACAACATCTGCAAAAGCCTGTGACAGAGAAGCAGCGAAACTCTTTTCGTGGTGCGCTGTCAATACGTGTTGAAATTTGGTTATTGCGTGATTAGCATGACAAACTGCCTGCAGTGTTATTAGATTGGTGTTCATACATATCAAATGTGAGAAAACAGAGGCCTCTCGCTGTTTTTGTAGGGTTGTAAACATCCAAAAATTACTTTATTGTCTGCAGATATAAAAAGAAAAATGCAACATTTTGTGGTGAATAGTAAAATATGACAAACCAGTGACATGTTTACTGTTTATAATGTTATTTTGGACACATATGAAAAGAAAGCTAACACACTATCTCAGCCAGGAATAATGGCCAAAATAATGTTTTATCATTAAAGCTATAAAATTGAGTTTTTTTTGTTAATTATCCCTTGGTGTAAATCAAAACGTTTAAATCCTGATTAAATGTTCTTTTAATCACTCAGTTTGAAACCTGAATTAATTACAAATCTGCTACAAAAAGTGTATTTTGTCATAAAAATGTTAATTACCAGGGGGTACTGACCTCCCTTTTGGCGTTGTGTATCCCCAGCTGAGGACAGGGCGTTTGTCCACTGTCGCCACTTAATGACGGTAATATTAAACACTCACTGAATGTTGTCGCGCTTTTGTCTTCATTCATATCAAAATGAAGTTCTTGGAGGCCCACATTTATCAATCACGGCAGGGCTCCAGCTGTTCGCGAGTCTTTGGCCTGGCTTCAACAGCCGGGCTTACAAATTGTCTCTGAATAGCGTCGAGCAAGGCCCCTTCAACCCCCTTTTGTCACTGTCTCCTGACAAATGCTCCTCGGCTGCCTCTCCCAGACACATGCCTCCTTCCTACCTTCTGCTCTCTGCTATCAGATGGCCTGCTTTGCATTCTCGCATGGCTCACTATGAGCTGCTTTATCTCCACGGCTGCTGGAAGCCCAGCACCAGACAGGGTTATATCACACTCACAGTTATGGTCTGTATCCAAACTGCTGAATGCTTTCTCCCTCTTTAGCTTTGAACTGGGATTATTTTGCAAAAGCTTTGTGCTGTTTTCTAAATTTAGCCAATATGAATGATGTGGATGGAAGGTGCATGCTGGTCTTGTCTCAATAATCAAACAACTGGTATAAGCAAAAAACAGTTATAGGGTGAGAAAAGGCATCCTATAATATAATATATTAACTTCCATTTAATACCTTTTACAGTAATGCATAACAAAACACATGTCAGCTTTTAAAGGTGGGGAAGCTCTATTCTACGAATATAAATGTGCGTGAACAGAGATTTTTAGGGGGTTTATCGTCTACTTAATTTCACCTAATTGCAAAAGCAAGTTGATCAAACATGGGTCATTTGATGAGGTCCTTTCAAAGAATTTAGAAAGCTAATCCATTTGGATTTTGTAGAATGCGACTTGTTCGTCTTCTCTTTGATTTTTTTTTATTGTTTATTTGGGTCCCCATTGACTTCCACTAAATGTTTGTTAGTTTTTCTGGGTTCCAAATTGAAAAATAATTTGAAAATCACATCAATGAAAGAAGGAAAAAGCAGAACAAATCAAACATAAACGACTAACTAAATAATTCAACTGATTTCTCAAAATACAATCTAATCTATTTTAAAAAGCACACATTTACCTGTGCATCATTTCTGTTCCCCATCAGCTTTAGTTTAGTAATTTAAATCATATTGATAACTATAACCCTTTAAAATAACTAATGGTTGAAAAAACAAATGAAAAAAATGTGTTATCTCATGAGAATATTGTCATCTAATCATCTTATAATACAAAAAACATTTTCTATCCATTGAGCTTAAATCAGCAGTTTTCTGTGGATAATTGGTATTGGTGTCTCAAAACTAAGAGAAAATGATGCATGTCAAGAGATAAACAGAAGGATGTGAGGGGACATATAAAGGCAAACCAGTCATCCGCTAGAAAAGCTTTGTTCTATGTCCGTCCACAGCATCGTTTAGAGCTGTCAAACACGTACTGGCTGCCTCTGCCCTCAGCTGACCGACAGCCAGTGCTGAACCTACATGTTGAATCATCTGTCAGACTCTCAAAAACTCCTGCTGACGGACACCAACTGAGACTGACAAGCTACAAGTGCTTCCAACTGCTGCTCACCGGCACTTTGTATAGCTGACAGCAGACAGTTTTAGCCTTGAGTGATTCAGTGTTGAAGGACAGGCAGAGCCACAGTTGTTATTGCCCCAATAAAGTTAAAAGTCAGTCTCTGAAGTTTTCACATCAACTAAAAATGATCAGTTTATCAAAAAAGGTCCTATAAATGATGGAAAACCAAAACAGTAACAAGAGTTTCTTTCCAATTATTATGTTGGGAATATTCTGTGGCAGTTCACCATTCACACACACAATCTTTTTTCATTTTGCATATTTTAATGTGTAAAATAAAAGTGGTATTTGTACTTTTTTTATTGATTTCCCCTTACTAAATCGATCCCTGTTTGTGATTGTGGCCCAAAACATCCAGATTTGAAGTGTCTTATCTAAAAACCTGCAGCAAAATGTACAAGTTTAGAGTAATTCTGTGATAAAATGCTGTTAAAAATGTAGTTGGTCAAAGAACTTACTGATAATTACGAGATGTAAGGTAATAAGTTCCAGTCACAGTAAAAATTAGTTTAGGAATCTCAGGAAAACCTTGTTTGTTAGCATTTCTGTGGCTAACTGCTAATCCGTGCAGTTAGTTAGTTCAATTTTTTCCCCCTAAATTTAGTCTTTAAGCGTACCTTAGTGCTTTCTACCATGCCATTGTGCCGGCAAACTTAGGTTTAGTGCTATATAGGAGATCAGTTCAGTTTTGGTGACTCTAAAAATAGTCATTTTGAGGCTTGGTGAGAACACTTTTGAGTATTTAGAGCTTTAAATTATAAGGGGAAAATTCCTCACTTCTTGTTCTGTCTGATCATTGTATATACAGACATGTTTAATCAGAAACCATTTATATTCCTGTTGAGGTCCTGGCTACTCAGTCTGCACTGGTGTCGTGTTTGTTGACCAATCTCTACAATCATAGCAAAGAAACGCTGCATCATGTCAAAAACAGAGGCATTACCGGCAGATAAAAAATGAAATTGTCATCTGAGAATGAATGAAATCTTCAGTTTGTCTTTTGTATCCATTTCAGAGGAAATAATTAAGACAGATGGGCAGATGAATTAGCTGTCCTCCAAGGTCAAACGCTGATTGCCTTATTACTCTATTATTTCACTCTGGTGGAACTATTACCACTGACACTTTTTCACAATATTTTGTACATCCACACCAGAAGAGAGAGTGAGAGAGATACAAATTGATTGTTTGGCGGCCAAATCAGTCACAGTCATCTTCGGCGTATGGATTAATGGTTTTGATGGCTGTTGCAGGTTGAAGCAGAGAGACTGGCTGGAGACAAGAGAGATTGGTTTGAACCCCAGGGAGCTGAATGGATGTGCGTTGCATGTAAGGTTGCTTGGTTTTGTATAGAGGGAGGGGCTGGTGAAAAATGTGTGTGGTGGAGTTTGGCGCGTCCTCAGGATGCACTTTTGTTCCTTTGCTATTACAAGTGATTGACTACCATGTTCACGCTTCCCCAATGTGTGTCAACCAGCCCCCCTGCTCACACACTTAAGATGTCATCTTCAATATCTGGCTTTTTGGACTCTGAGGTCATTTTTGCAGTTTTGCATTGACTAGGGAACAAAACCCTGCAGTTTTACATCTTAGAAGCCCCCTAAAGTTTTCATGTGAAGATTATGGTGGAATTGGCACGAAATAGGTAAATTTATGGGGTGAAACAACTGGATTTCATCCTTAAAAGACCAAAGTGAAGCCCTAAATGTTGCTTTTGCACCTCAGTCTGCTCTTGCATTAAATATGAACAGTTCTAATAAAATGATGAAAGGTTAATCTAAGTTCCCTGTCCTCTAATCTTGCAAATTAAGGGAAATTCAAGGCTTTAAATTCAGAAATTTGATGGACCTTGAGTTCATATTTAGTGATGTCTGTATACGTGGGGAAATTAAGGCATATTCAATCTTTTTTTAGGGATGTTTGTCTTTTAGTGTTTGGGTTTGGCATTTGATTACCACCTAAAAATAAACAGTCCTTATCACTGCTTCTTGCCAGTACTTTTATGCAGCACAAATTCAGTTTCACTTTTGGCAGTTTTGCTCCAAATGATTTGTCACACAATAATCAAAAATACATAATATATATAATAAATTATAAATCAATTTGTGTAAATCTTGTGTGACACAAGAGTTGATGCACAAAACAAAAGCTCTGCTTCTACTTGGTGTAAAGACTTAGATAAACTTATAAGATTTTGTCCACTTAAAGCAATGAGTCGGGCATGAATATTGCAATTAAGCTTCACAGGGGTGGAAAACAAAAGTAAAAGTACTAAATTAGCGGAAGTATTCAAATCTACTTAAGTACCAAAAATAAAAGTTATCATTGTGAATAATTGATACCCGTCAGAGTTGTGAGATGCGATATGACTCACGGATTTTCCTGTTTTTGCATCCTCCTCTACGGGTTGAGAAAGTAACTAAACACAGTAGATAACGTCTAAAAAAAGACAATTTTTATGGTTTTAAGTCGTACAGTCTGTAGCAAATGTTACCATTATATATTATCATTTCCTACCTCTGATGAATGTACATTGGTTGCACTCTTTCCAGTTGTAAAATATTCTTAATTCCCTCTTCTTAAAGCAGAGGCAGTCCTAGTTCATCTCCTCAAAGAATCTCAGAATCTGGAGAAATTATTCATCTCCACCCTGTAATTCCAAATATTTGTTGCAAGCACTTGATTGGGGTCAATGCCTCAATACTGTATCAGGGGAACAAGGAGTCTCATAATGATTTATTACCAGCCCAGCTGCACATATTATTATGAAATGAGTTTATTAGTTTTAAAGCTAGCAGTAATGTGCTTTCGCTTTAGGGGAGCAGGCATGGGTGACGAGAACCTGCATTAACCACTTGACGTGAAGGCTCCATTGTACTACATGTATCCCTAATTTGGTTCAGCACCGTGACATCATGCACATTGCAAAACAATTCAGCTGTGGTACGGGACTGTATGAGTTAGAATAGTGAATGAATCTTTGCAGCGTTGTTTCCTGTCATGATGTCAAGTGTTTTCATGTAATTCCTTTCTCAACGTCTTTATCTACAGGCGTCTAAAGGTTTACAAGATTTGCACCGGTCTATTATGAGAAATAAAAGTTTTTCAATAGAAAAGTGCAGCATGTGGCTCCTCACTTCTTGTTTTCAGAGTCACAGGAGAATAATAACTAAACAAGAATGTTGTTACTCTAATGGGAGGGAGACAAAATGGTTTCTCTCGCCATTATCAACTCCATTTCTTCCTTCCATTCCTTCTGATGATCAATTAGATGTTAATGGATAGCCTGCTGTGCTGTGAGATGATGACCAACGTGTTTTTGTGTTGAACTAAGTAAATGACAAAACCATACACAGCAGCCGGCAGCACAAAACTGAACGTCCCATTCAAATCTGTCTCTATATGTTTCAGTCATTGATTACATCGTTTTAAATGTGGCGTTATTGGATTTGTTTGTTATTTTGGAATCATTTATTTCCACTCTGGGTGTTTAAAATGAATGTTAGCTTCTTGAGCCTTAATGAAAGTTTCTATACCAGTAAATTCTTTATGGCTCTCAGTGCTGCTGTCTGCTGAGCTTTTTCTTCAAAGTCGAACTGAAATTTGACGTTTCCTCACTTTTTGTGTAAGGAAATATAAATTATAATGATGCTGCAGTTACTGGGCATGACTTTTTTTCAAAAGAGGATAGAATTGAACCGTTTTCGGACATATTTGTGGGAACAATGCAGACCTCTGGATGGGAGTTTCCCATGGCAGCAGTTGACTACTAGGAGACGCGCTGTCAACTTCCATGGTCTCTATAGTCCTGTATAGTGTTTCTCCTTCTTCAACTAGCCCACATAGTGCTACTTATGTACCATTAGTTAGCGATTAAAGACACCTGCCCATTTATGATATTCAACATTTGGGAGGACCCATCTTGCAATTAATTTTATATTTCACTCAGAATGTAGACACATGCAAGCTAGGCTAACTTGCCTCCACATGGACAGTGGAAGCTAGTTAGCCTAGTTTTTTTTGAGTGAATCAAGTGCTACCTTTAGTTCATCCTGCATTATTATAAGGAGGGGAGTCCAGCTAGCGCTAGCTGTTTCTCTTTCATGGGTCTAGTTGTAGTGACGGTAACCTCAGTACTCTGTATGATATCCCATGATTCAATTCATGACACAGATTAAAGCTGTGTTCGAAATCGCACACTAACGTACTATTCATACTAAGTAAGACGTAAAATTGAGTACGTAGTGCGTTCCAACTGCATAGTATGTGGATTTTAAGTACATGAGAAATGCCTGGACGTATATTAGATTAGCAAGAATTTCTGAG
>NTHP01000059.1:387702-423080 GCA_003416845.1 Oplegnathus fasciatus
GAAAAGATATTTAACACTAACGTATTAAATAATATTAATTTGCCTTAAAATAATACTGGAAAATATTACTTTGAGTGGACAAAGTAATGTTAATTTACATCTGTGATAAACAATTTTAATTCAACGGTGGCTCGGACTGGTAATGTTGTGATCGATGCAGTCATATGATGCAGAGAAGACATACTGCTGGAGTGTACTCAAGTGTGAACACTCAGCGGGTAATAGCATACTTAATTGTTAATTTAGTACACAGTATGCAGTACGTACTGATTGAGTATGTAGTATATAGTACGTTAGTATGCAATGTCGAACACAGCCTAACTAACTAGCGACGAAGCCATGGAGTAACGTTCGGAGAGTTAAAATAAGTAACTAAGGAACAGCTAACAACGTTGGCCTGCTTATGTGTCCGTTGGAACTGAGGTGAGATTCCGAACCATTTTTAATGCCCGCCCACACATATATTGAACCAACCAAATTACAGCAAATTACACAACCAAAAATTCACTATTGCTGCAAAAAAAAGAAATAAAACTTACATTTATTCTTTTTAGTAAATACAAGTTTGACCAAATTAGTACAAAACAAACATTTAATATTTACTGATTTCTTAACAAAAAGTAATTTTAATTTCAGTCCCACTTTAATTTTCCAGCTTTATACCATCATTTTATTTCTAAAGATAAAATATTAAGTTGGATATTTTTCAAAAAACTATTTCACATGAAACACTTAAGAACCTGTAAATAAAGTGAGTGTACTCTATTAAGTGCCTTTACTACACAATTAGCCTTTTTAGACCACAATGAACTCATAACTGGCTGTTTACATCTGTCTTCATAATAGAATATAACAGTATAACATGGTGTTTCAGTCCTAGTCTCATTTCAACACAAATGGCAAGTCCCTATTTCAAATGACAGCACCATTAGTAGGATAAATAATCTGAGTGAAAGCAGCTAAAACCGCCAATTTTCACCTGGTAACCCAGCACACATTAACAGTCCTGCTCCTCTCACAATGCTAAGTCCTCACACACAAAAGCCTGATCAACATCCAAGGCTGCCGCTTGTCAGCTGAGGAATATATAAAGATAAATGATATTATGTTAAATTCCACTTAATGACAAATTTTTAATTTTCTGAACATGGTCATTTTCTGGCTAGTGAATCAAGTGTAAGGAGCTAATTACGTGAGGATCTGAGCAAAAATAACTCCTCATTTTCAGGGATAATGGAAGAGAAATGTTGTAGATTAATGGCACTATTTATCTTTTTTAAATTTCTATCTTTCTCTGGTGATGGCTGCGCTCCCCAAGGAAAATATTCATAAAATGAAATTGAAGTCGTAACTTAATAGGTTATTAAAATTTTTGAGTGCATATCACTTCTCTTTTCGCAGCGCTGTAAATTTAAATTGAAGTTTGTGGCGTTCGGAGTCACCAGTGGAGTTTTTTTCTTTTCTTTTTTTATTATGATGGCACAATAGAGGAGGAACATGCATCTTTGTCAGGAGGTATTTGCTATTCTAATTTTATGGCAGGCCAGATTATCAAAAAGGAATGTCACAGTGTTGGCTGCTGACAACACCTCAGCCTTCAGCCATGTGTTTCCATTAGGGGCCCTGGGCCGTCCAGGGGTTTGTTCCCTCTATTATTTTCCATTTCAGTCTTTTATCTTGATTTAAAGTGAGGCTTGCTGAATATTCTCCCCCCCTGCCATTCGATTCCCCTTTTAGGAAGTGAGAAATGCTACACTGTGTAAGGTTTCACGAGAGGGACTGGTGCTCTCTGGGGAGATGATGTAGATCGGTTCAAGGTGGAATAACTATCTTTAGCCATGCGGCGTGTTTGGAAATGCAGAGAGGAGGGACAGAGTACCTGGAAGGAACAGAGAGGCAAAGCAACCTGCAGCAGAGTGTTTTCTCTCAAGGTCATAGGGCAAACCTTTTTCCTCCAAGCCAAGTTTATGATACATTTTTTACTGAATGCACCCTGGTTAATATGAGGCAGGCCACAGGCCAATAAATTTGTCTCAGTTATTGGTCAACAACAATGAAACTCTTTATTTGGCTCTCAGAAGCAAAGTTTTATGTCTTTTGTGTTATTACCAGCTGAATTTTCTACAAGTGAGATACACTGAGGATGAACCCTTGTGTTTGGTTGACATTGGTGTTACTTGCTGTTGTATGTGTAAAAATGAATAATGATTGCAAATTCAACTATTTTTTTCTTTGAATATATATATTTTTATTTTCTTCTGACCTTAATAAACACAACACGTAGAAAGGTACTGAAGTGGCAACTCTTCTTTTTGCTACAAACTTTGCTTCCACATTTGATGAGGGTGACTATTGTTATTACACCAAATAAGAATATGTGTTTTATATATTATATGGGCTATGCGTGAGCACATTTATATTCCTCTTGTTTGCCTAAAATCATTCAGAAACAAAGACATTTTCAGTATTTTATCCTACATATGGACATCACATATGTATGTGTGGAGTCTAACTGTCTTATGAACAAACTCCAACAACAGAAATCCAAATAGACGTATTTGGGATTTTGGAGGAGTCGTGCTGGTAAAAAATACACTCACTGATACAGAGCATATGAAAATCCATTGTATTTAACCAAGTTTTACAGCTGGTGTCCCTGAGACCCCAAACAGCAACATGACATCAGTTCAAAATTATGTTTATAACCAGTTCTCATAATATTTGAGCTGATAAAGAGGGTCCAGGCTCTCCAGGACTCCAAACAAAACATTAGGGTTAAATAACGTTATGTACAGTATTACTGTATTTTATATAGAATAGGACAGAAAGTTTTACGACCTCCAAAGAAAAAATGTTTTAAAGGTTATTTACATGTTTTCACTTGTATTTTTTGACAAAACACTTCACTTTTCTTTTTAGCAACATATGTAGAGGTCAATTGTACAGTAACAATAGTTCAGTGCAGTTATTCTCTAAAATTGTCTCTAATCATACAATCAACTCATTTAATACCAACTGGATTGAATGGACAGATAACCAGCATGCTAAAACCCTCTGGTCGTATCATGATTGAGACTGGAAGTGTTTATCTGACACCATCAAATACAGTTCCAGTACAAATGGCCTTGGTTTGCCCAAGTCTTCTTGTGAAGTCCTTTATTTCTTTATATACTTCTCCAGCCTGGATGCAGGCTCTTAATTGTGCATCTATGGTCAGTTATGAAAACACTAATAGTTTTTATGAAGTCAGAGCACCAGCAGAAGACAAGAACTGGGGCTTATTATATCGTTTGACTGCTTCAAGACAAACTGGAGCGTAGGGATGCTCCAAAACACTCAGCCCGCACAAAAAGCCGAGCTGGAGCGCCTGTCAGTCAATCATCCTCTCCAGGAGACTCATATTACTTACAGGCTGAGAAATTGTGATACGGAGGTCTCCAGTTGGTTTGAAATTAATAACATTTTGTTCCCCCGTTTCAAAAACGGACACAGTGCAAATTTATCATTTCTTGGGCAAGGGGCTCTGTAGCATCCCCTTAAGGATCCTCTCTTTTTTTCCCTTTTTTTATTTCTATTTAGAAATTCTGCAAGCTCAAAACCTTAAAGTATAACATATAGGAATGCTCATACAATCCTGACCTGTTTATGCGGTATAAAGTTGATAGGCTGTCAAGCCCCCAGCGAAAAGGCCCAGGATGAAGCGAGCTATCCTTTAAATTGCCGGGGTGATATTTGCAGATAATAAAAGAAATAAATCAGACAATGGGGCTGAATATTTCATTTGTTATCCATATTCCTTATGGGCAAAAAATGATACAGAAATGTAAAAACAGCAATTCCACTTTACCCCCTCTGGAATTGTAACACTTGAGATGCTGTTTTCATGTCTGAAGACAAAGTGCATGCTTTCCCTCAGCCTGCAACAGATAAATCTAATAGGCAGCCAGAATTACTGGTTGTAATGTTGTGTAGTCTTAACCTAGTCTGCTCTTTCACTATTTTTATTTCTGTCAATCTCTCAAACTAATGGATACTCTGCAGAAATAGCTTGGGACTGCTTTCTATTTATAGATTTATAGAATGTAGTACAAGGCCAAAAAGAGGTTAGACGAACACACTTTTTTACTGTGAAAATACTTACTCCTTACTCCTTTTAAATAAACTGTGCTAAATGATATGTAAGTGTATATATTGCTCTTCAATTTCCAAATTTACACTGATCCATTTACTGACAACATGTTCTCTGCTCCTCTTCCAGTTTCAATAATAGGAAACATTCCTTGTAATGGCCTAATCCATGAAGAGGCTTCAGTTTCACATGAAAATGATATGTAAGCCATTTTCTCACTTAAGAGTATGATTTGTATTAACATCCGTGTGCTGAGTCTGCGTCTCCATTGTTAACCCAATCTAATTGAACCCCATTATTACATTAATAAGATGTTTTTCACCCTGTGAGTCCCACACTGAGAAACACGGTGCCCTGCTGCTGCTGTGTGATGGCTCCTTTGCTACGTGAGGCCCAGAGCATATCGCTCATCACCAAAGCCGTTGTACATTATGTTTCCGAGATGACACCTCAGACCTCCCACAACCCCCGGGTGAGATTTCCTCCCCTCTGCAGTGGCACTTTAATCTTTATTTCGTCATGTCCGTCCTCCCCGACCTCTAATATACTGTCTCATTTCTTCTTTGCCCATTTTCTGCTAATTCACCACCATCTGCCTGAGCATCTGTTTGAAGGGAGAAACAGGGGGAAAAAAATCTTCACGTTGAGGAAAAAGTCTGCTCTTTCTTCTTCTTCTTCTTCTTCTTTTTCTAACTTTCTTGCTCATTGTGTCTACCGCCGTCTTTGTCAGAGCCAAAGCCTCCGCCCCTCTCTGTCTTCCTTTTTCGCATAAGCCTCCTCAAACCCTTTTTAAGTCTAATGCTACATGTAAACCTTGGACCTGCTTCCTCTCTTGTTCATGGAGGCCCCCCAAAGATGACAAAAAAAAAGGAAAAAAAAAACGGGAGCAGGGAGGGAGGGAGGGTGGGTTAAGGGTGGGGGTCATATCCTTTCCATGTCCAACCGCTTAGTCAATAACCACTGTCAACAGGAGTGCACAAAAGATCAGAAAAGTGCAATTGTAATTTTCGGACAATGGCAGGGAGCTCTCATAAGGCTGGGCTGAAAAAGGGACACCACCTCCCCAGTGCCCCGCCGCCTCCCCCCTCTCCTCTCTCTGGCTTCCTCCCTGTCCTCTTTGAGCGTTGCTGACAATAGGGAAGCCTGCTGCATTGCCGGGGAGAGCCACGGGATCACCTCAGTCAGCCTGCGGATTACAGACATTCTTTGGCAGGGCCAGTGTTGCTGCGGAGAGCCCGGGTCCTCGTGGGCCCTCAGAGGCTGCAGCACCGCCTCGGGCCCCCCCTGCCTCCCCACCTCCCTTCCTTTTTTGTATTGTGTTCACATGTTTGACAGACACAGAGCCCATAATAATCTCTTTCCCGCAGGGACCTGCACCATTTGTTTGGCAGACCCTACAAACAGTTTCAATCCCTTTTCTCCCTGCCTTGTCTTCACTGCTGTAGCCCATCGCCGTCATCTAATTAATGCAGCCTCCCTTTTCATCTCCACTTCCTGTTCATTGTTTGATCCTTTCCCCCCTCCTCTCTTAAGTCCCAGATTTAAAAGTCACTGCCTCCACTGGTTATCATACCATATTTGAGTGGCTGGGGATTAAAAAGGTGTCTTTTCTGTGGATTATGACTTTCTTACATATTCATTGTTTTACCGTTACTTCTGTTAATATCCTCAGAAATGCAGTTAAAGAGGTCAGGATTCATTTTAAACAGAGCAAAAAGGATTAACCAGTTCATGCTTGCCTTTTATTTGAAGCAGCTTCATGTGATTTAATTTGCAGCTAATTGTGTACTTTCACATTGTTCATGAAATTAGCATTTTAATTAGGATATCCCAAGAGATGTAGTTATATCCTGAGACTATGTGTCTGAAACAGAGTAGATATCTGTTACATAATGATGTATTCGGAGTGATTGCCAAGACAACAAGCCACTAAAACAGCCATATTAAAAGAAAAGTGTTCATAAAAGAGCATGGATTTGAAAATAGGTCATGTCATATTCCTCCATTGCAACTCCATGCCTTCTATAAGTTTATCACCAACCTGTAAAATATTCTTCACGTTGTATTCTTCACATTTTATATGCTTACTTAACTGTTCAAAAACATTTTCTGTACATTGTATCTCCATACCAAATCCCTTCATTTCCATTTCTGGAGGCTTTATGGCCTGAAAACAGTCAAATTTAGGAATACTGCCTCTGATGCATCTGAAAGAGACTTTAAAAACTTGCCATTTGTATTTTGTGAGTAATTATAGAATGTAAACTCCCCTGTGGGTCATTTAAAAACCCAAATTTCCAGAAACAATATGAAGAACATGTCTTCAGGCCTCAGTGTTAGCTATGGTCTTAAGAAAATTCGATGCACAAAAATGATCTTTGGATTGTGAACCAATGATGTGTGATTCGGGAGATGTTCAGTGTGCAGTTATATTTCCTGAAACACAAAAGTCCATGCTGTAAGTCCAGGAAACCTTAAGGTGCTCGAACAGAAATAAAGGTATATTAAAAGCCTTGATGTAGTCTGGCATATAAAAGGTTCAAAACTCTGACTGGTCACATCAGTAGGTCTTCATCAGGGCAGATATAATAAAATAAAGGTTTCAAACTAATTATTTTTCGTCAAACTGTTTCCATGCTCAAGAGTGAACTGTCATGCTCAATAAAAACTTATACTCCACAGTATATAAACAATACACCAAAACATTATTCCATCACATTTCTTCCTATCTGTGATATGTGAGCTTTCGCATCCTAATGAGGTTTATTACATTTCTCATAACGAATCTCAGAATGTCTCAATATTACACTGCGACGTGCCCCTACACTTTACAGTAATTACAAGTCATTTTCATTGCCAATAAATGAGAACGTTTTAAATGGTGACACTCTGTTTAGAACTCTGTTAGGTTTTTTTTCATGCTTGTAGCTTTTTACTGTACTCTCCAAAAGTATAGCATGTGAACGGCTGTTACCTTTAATGATACAGACAGACAAGCATCTCCATATGGAAAGATATACAGTGAGCGCGCACAACTGTAGCAACCTATTTATGACCTCTCCCTCTGAGAAAAGAGAGATTTGAGGAGCTATAATTGGTTCTCCTCACATGTATTCTCCCCAGTGTGCGCCCCGCTCTCTCCACAGGGAGCACTTTGATGATAACTTGCTGCATTACACGCTAACTTTTCGACAATGGCTACACGCTCTGTCTTTATTGCCCCGACTCCTAATGGCTATCTTGAAGTGCTGCCTCTGGCAATCCGGTCGCAAATAAATAGAAGCTGACACAGTAATTTACTCAAATCTTCTCTACAGTTTTGTCCCATTCTCCCTCCAGAGATTACCCCTGTAACAACAATTATTTCAAATGTCATTGATTCCTGCCTGCAGGGCACAGACAAAATGAACATAAAATCTTTTCACATGGTCAAAATTAAAATATGTAGGGTTTTCAAGAACAGAAAGGGTCTCATGAGGTGGACAACAAATGTAAGCATTG
Organism: Oplegnathus fasciatus; assembly: GCA_003416845.1. Taxonomy (NCBI): domain Eukaryota; kingdom Metazoa; phylum Chordata; class Actinopteri; order Centrarchiformes; family Oplegnathidae; genus Oplegnathus; species Oplegnathus fasciatus. Next base: position 395,333 of record NTHP01000059.1, read on the forward strand.
CTTGGTTGTGTTTGTGTTCTGGATCAGACATAAAATCAGCTGCTTTCTTCACCAAATGACTATTAACCTTTATCTAATAGGGGCAATGGTTCTCATTTAGAGAGAAGACCCAGCGGAGGACATATAATTCCCTTTCAGTGGAGTCTTGTCAGCTCAGTGCACTAAACAAGATGAACACATAGTCATAGTGCTGCTGTCTAGTCGAACAATCCTTCCCCTGCACAAGACATGGAATTCATATTTCCACCTGAGATCTTTTCAAAATATTCAAATCATCCTGTAAACACAGCTGAGATCAAACTGTAGCTGAGACTTTTATTGTGATAAGAATAAGATCAATTTGTATTTATAGCTATTTTATGTCCCCGTCCTTGTGTTTGCATGGTGTTTGTGTGTATGTGTGTGTACACGTTTGAGTAGCTAGGGGGGTCAGGAAAACGTTTGTGGCTCATTTCCTTGTTTCATGTTGTTGTGCAAGGCACAGCTCAGTGGAGGGGATCTTAACATGTCACAGTGTCATGCCAGTGTCTCTGTCTGGTTCTACATGACCTCTTTCACCCTCTGCTCTCCTCTCCACGGACTCTGCTTGGCCAGACACAACCAGATAATGTAATAAAGATATTTCTGCTCCAATAGGAAATAAAGAAGGGGTCCTTGTGTGACCGACTGGTATTGAACTGTGCTCTTCTGTGGACCTGAGCTAACCTGCTGAGCTGTACGGTTGTGGGTCAAGCTACAGCAACAAGATAGCGAGGTACAGTATGATGTGCTCATAGTGAAATAGTCAGTTCTAAGGTAGGAAGCACTTACAACATACAACAACATTTTTATAAGCAAACCATGTCTAGGAATATTAGGGCTTCATACAAGGATGTGTTGTGCGTAATAAAAATGTATAAAGTTGAACTTTAGATTTGTGCATGTCATTTTGCAAGAGTCAGTTAATGTCAAAAAAGGTCACGGCAACAAAAATTTGGCAAGTGATTAGATGAAAATGGCACAGAACATTTTTTTCAGAGCATGGCTGGAGCTACACTGAGGCCACGTCCTCTATATTTTTTCTGGAATTTCGTGGGTTTTAGAGTTAAAAACTACAGTAATGCTTGTACTGCACGCAATGTTGTAGTTTCGTCCTCTTCACACTTTTTCCCTTCTTCATGCACCTTGGAAGTAGGTGAAGTTGTACCAGAAATCCTTATTTTATGAGGGGCTTTTATATGCTAATTTTCCAGTATTTTAGACTCAGTATATTTACTGTGGCTGCTTTTAGGCCACCAAATAAATAAATAATTATATTTCTGCTGTGTGAAGAAGGCTTTGAGGGTTTTAGATGTTCATATTAGGAAATAAAACTCAAATCAATAAATATAATATGAAATAACAAAACAGGGGTGCGGGACAACGATTTGGACCTCAGTCCTTCTAAATTCCTACAGTTCTGTTTCAGGGTCATCTAGATACAGTATGTATGTATGAAATTTAGTGAAGATTGGATTAAATTTGCAGGAACAATAAAAGCCAAAAATCTGTGGCATCATGGACCAAAAATAAAAGAAAGATTTGCCACTCATTCCTTTGCTCATAACCTCACCAAATGTCAAATTAGTATTTGAGGTATCCTTACTAACTTTACTGACAAACAAACAAACAAATGGGATCAAAATCATAACCTCCTTGAAGCAGGTAACAAATAACCTGATATCACAAGAGGGAATGATAAACTGTCCTCATTTTGCACGTTAAGCAAAATATAAAATGCTATGGTGACTCAAAGGGAGAAAGTGTTACATCAAAGCCCTCAATTTACACCACCATCATCATCATCATCATCATCATCATCATCTGGATTTTCTTTATTCAGCAGTTTTCATGTAGTGAATACGTCCTGCTGTGTATGATGATCAGTTTTATATGGAGTAGTAACAACCTCTCTATGATTATTGTGCTTTATAGCTATTGTCTATCAAACACTACATTTGGCTGTGATGAGCCCTGAAGCATACCCAGAACTGTCCCAGATTGCTCAATAGTCAGCTTCTGGCCCAGTTTGTTGATTAGTTAGCCTCTTTCACATAAATACTCACTCACACAGACAGACACACAAATGAGAATTGCACCCACGGGACACAATGATTCTATCATACTTTAGCTAAACATAGACTGGGAATTAGTTGACTGGATAATCAATTTGACAGAGTGCCTCAGCAATAAGTGAGTGAAATGCACAGACAGTGCATGTCGGATTAGCCTGTGTAAGTCTAACATTTGTCACACGGATCACACATGTATCCTGCATGAAGAAAGAGCCTGGAAAGTTTTGAATTGTATTTATACTAACCTTTTTTTTCCAGAAACAAACCTGAGCAGGTCTAATATCTGCATGTTCCTTGAACCCAGCATGAAGACTTTTGTTCATCCAATTTTACTTCGACTATTGACTATTGTGTTGTAAAATGTCCACGATGTAAAAATGATCCCAATAAAAGTTCTCAGAGAAATCAATGTATGTTAACAGTACTGTATGTCTTGTGGTAGTAGTCTATATGTGTCAAGCCAAATAATAGTTTGGGGAAAAACAATCTGCGGGTATCACGTCAGCATTTTAACAGCAAAGCAGATAAGCACTAAACACCTCTAAAAGTAAATGACTTCTGAATAATTACTACCTATAACCTCTGCTCCCAAGGGAGCAATTCAGAGAGCCCAGATGGCCACCAAAATAGGATTTAGGTGCCAAATTGACAACATTACTCACACAGGGATTATCAATTACCAAAATATCAATTGCAGTGTAATCTCACTGAATAGAAAGGTGTCTTGGAGGAGGTATCACTGACCATAGTATAGTGACTGCAAGCCAGGGGATAGGATAATTATATTTCTACAGCAACCTAATATTTCACATTGTATTTTTGCAGTGGCATTATGGCAGTGTAACAGTTAGTTTATCACTATGTATGTTTCTATATGTATGTTATAACAGTTTTAACAAATACTGAGGCACCAAGAACATGTTTCAGCTACATAATGTTAAATTTGTGTATATGAACAATGATATACAGCCACAATGACCACCAGGCAGTGTGGGATCTTGTACAAATAATCTTGGACACATCTCAGTCTATTGGCTTTTATTTTGAGATGGATTTGGGTAATCTATGACTATGAAACATTTAGAAATTAATTTGTCTGAATTTTTGTCTCAAACTAAATGTCAGTGAAAAGTTGAAATCCAAGTAATAAGTGCATTAGACTACAATCATTCAGAGAAGGAGAAAAAAAGTTACAACTGTCAAAGCCATCACCAGAGCTGATCTTAATTATCATGATCTACTGTGTTACAGCTACACTAAGTGGACTACTAGAAAAAAAACACTAAAAGTGTTACATCAATATCACCGAGGTATAAAAAGACAGTGCGACTCAGATAGACTAGTGTCAGGAGAAGTAAATATTAGTGATGTGTCGGTTGCAAACGAGCTAGCTCTATGAGCAATGTCAGGCAATGTAAATTAAATGTTTCAGTACGTTTCTTTCTTTCTTTTTGTAAATGAATACAAGACAGAATAATAGGATGATCATATAACGTATTTGTTAAATACAATCCAGAAACATGTCACTTTGGTAACAACATAATAATAATAACAGCCAAGCATGGTGAGACTTTTGCATGTTGTTCAGGTGACAAACAAATAAAGTTTTTGAACAGAGCAAAAATATTTTTTGTTTCATAATATATCATACAAATTAAATAGATAAAGAAATATTGTGTCTGACTTGTGTAATTATTTATTAACCATACTATTTCATTAGTAGTGTAATAGTGTTTGATGTTTTTACATTATTTAAGGTTTTTTAACAAACATAAGTAAGTATGTAAAATTATGGTAGTCTGGAAACTATAAGGTTTAGTATAATTAAATTGAAACATTTAAGTGATATATGTGCACACATACCAATCATAGGTCAACACATTGCTAAATTTGGCTCAATTATGAAAGCCAGAAGTGGTACTAAATGAAGAGCCGTTTGGGGTTCACTAAAAAGAGCCGGAATTCCCTTCACTAGTAAATATGGGGCACAGCATGAACTTAAAAACAATTGTGTAAAAAAAAACCAACCCAAACTGTCAAAAAAACATTGTGACTGACTTTGACAGGCAGGTGTAGAGGAATGGCAATGTCCTGCCTACGGAACACCTGATTGGACAAGCCTGCCGACCCGCTAACCAATCAATACAAAGCTCCGCTACAGCGTGGCCTCAGCACGCACGCACGCAACGAACGTCAAGTGCGCACGACAGACGACTGTGGTAAATAAGTAATTGTAGCCTTAAGATGGTAGCCGCGCTTGAGCTGGCTAAAACCAGAACTGTTTACAGAAACAGCACCAACATTTATAACTACCACCAAAACGTGGAGAGACTAGTATTCTTAGCCAATATTAGCAAAGCTAATGCTAGCCTGAAACGTTAGCCATAAACTGACATAGCTTTAGCTCTAGCATTAGCCTACTAGAAAAAGTGCTAACTAGACAAAGTGAATGTTTGAATCTTTGTGGGGATAATTGAGCTGTTCTGTCCTTAAAGATGCTAACAGGGTGAGGGAACTTGTATGGGAACGTGTCACATATGAGCTAGACTAATGTGCTGAGTAATATAAACCTAAATTATATCATCACACCCCAGGGATTGAAGGTGAATGAATCCTGTACAGAGAGTTCAAACCCAGAGCAGGAATACGACACAAGTGGACTAAGGGAAGTTTGAGCCGTTCTGCAAACTGCACATGGAGCACCTGAAATGACAAACTTCAGGTATGTAGATGATGTATACTGTATGCATGTTTAATTTTTTATTACAGTGAGGAAAAAGGAAAGCAAAGATGATATGACAACTTGTTGGCCAAATAAGAACCAGTGCTAATTTACTTACTAACTCACAAGAACGATAGAAATCCTGTACAGTGTAATGCAATCCGGTACAGCAGCCCTGCTATAAATCCTGCCTCTGTGAAGCTTGAAATATCCAATTTTTGTGGAGACAAAGTTATTCATTCAACTTTGTGGTCATTCTGGAGGCCATCAGTTTATGATGGTGTTATATTACCAATACAGTTAACTGGTCTGTCAATGTTTTCACTGCATGAGGTGAATATTAACATGTCTTTTGGTGTTTATCCACTGAAGGCAAATGTGTAAATATTGAAGCTGTACATCCACCTGGGAGATGAACTAAACTAATTTCTCTTAAATAATGGCTGAAACAACTACACTAAGTACAGTACTGTTTAGTTGCTTTCATTAATCCAACATCTTGATTATTTTTAGTCGGCAGGTTTTACTGTACGTGAAACCTTTCACCTTACACGTTATTAATTTTCCATCAAATTTGTAAAGTTTGGATGCATGTGATTAAGAAGTCAGGCGATGTAAAATGAAACGTTTCAGTAAGTTTCCATGACAGTGATATATACTACATAGATCATCTTCACTTATTTTGACTTGCTAATTAATCAACATTATTTATTCAGGAAAAAAGCGAACTTTGTAATTAGCAAATGGCTCGATCTGTTTTAGCAGACTCAGCAAGAATTAGGAACTTTGAATTTGATCTGGAAGTCTAAATAACTCATTAGCATTATGATTTAGTAAATGTTACAAGAAGTCAGGCAAAAACAGTGCTGCTAATGCTTGACGTGTGGATGATTATATTAGTCAGGAAATTAACAGACAAATTAATCTCTGGGCAAATAATTCTATAACGTGGTGTGTATGCACACGGGCTTCTCTGTTTTTCCAGGAGAGTAATGTTTACACTCGATAATTACTGATACAATAGACTCACTGTATGCCACTTCATAGCCTGGCTGTGCATTTTGGTGACATTATATTTAACGGTTTAAGATGAACTTGTACTGACAGTCACTTGTTACTTTTTGTTTGACTGAATAAAATCAGTCAGCTTTTCATAAGATGCAATAAATACAGTGATGCTAAGGACTTTGCTTCAAGCAAAAACATGTTTCCTTTGTGGATGAGGCTCAAAAGACAGAAATTTGGTCTAGTTTTCAAGCTGGACCGGAGCTTTGTAGCAGGCAGTGAGTGAGCACATTAATCTAATGCATCAGCAGGTCCACATTTGTTTTAATGCAAACTGAAGAGAAGAAACGCACTGCATCTCAAGGGAGAAGAAGCTTAAAATTTCAGTCTAATGATAATAGATGATAATGTTAATGAGTTGTCCAAACATAACAAATGGAATGAATTACTGCCTTAGAACCAAGTCTGTTTCATTAAAATACAATAAAAAGGAAAGATTAGTTTTATATGGGAAATAACTTTCCTCTTTTGCGTTATTGATGAGAGTAAGGGGAACATATCAAGGTTGGCTTGAGCCTCTGGTCAATATTGATAATATACTGCTACTGTATAGTGTAGCCATTTTTCTTGGATTCTCATGTGACATTAAGCTAAATCGCATTATTATTATGACTGCTGACCCCTCAATAGGCAACATGAGTCAACGCTGATCAAAGTATTAAGCTGAGTTTCAATGACAGTTGTCTCTTTTTGGGAAGCAAGATTATCTAAAGTGAGAACCCATGCCCATTTGAGCGCAAGAGGTGACCAAAACCATACACTTCCATCTGTCTTGATGATCTTATTCCCCAAGTAATGTTCTTCCACTTTAATCAATTTTGTGGCAGGCCTGTGTTCATAGTAGTCAGGAACACTGGGATTATGTGCTGAGGCTACTCTCTCTCTGAGACGACCTTGTCTGTGTAACAGCACCGTTAGCCCTCGGCCTCGAGCAGTCAAACACACACTCAATCACCCCTGTAACCCTTGCAGTCAACAACAGACTGTCGCAGGCCGTTTGCTACAATCTCAATTTGTATTTCGTCTCAGACTGTGATGACTTGACAGAGAAAAATAAGAGGATTTGTCTTGATCTTCAACTCTCCCTTGAGGAAGTAAGTCTTCACCTTGAAGTTTAGCAACTGCATGGCCGCCTGCTTTCGACCAAATAGGCCCCTTCATCCGTTACAATTTGTGTTATTTTACAAACAGAATGCATTCAGACTGGACGAGTACAATTATCTGCAATCATTAACTTTATAAGGAATCTCTTTTGTTTTCTCTAAACGTGAAACTTGTGAATTCAGTGTATTTAGATGTATTGTGCACAATGTACACTCAATGCATGTTTTCAGTTTTTCTAAGATAATACACAGTATTCGATAATAGGGTTAGTCATACACATTTAAATGAGATTCCTGGGGATATAACTTTCTCTCTTAGTATTTGCCTAGCTGCAATAGATACTGTACGTAACTTCCAGACTATCGGACTACCCTGCACGTTGGAAAATGACGCCATGACCAGCGCGTTAAAAAATGATGCCAAGGGGTCCTGACCAAGCGTCCATATGTGACGAGCTGGGGGTGAGAACGTGTTGTGTTGGATTTTCCGGGAAAAAAACGTCCCGAGTCCTTTACATAGAAATCAGTCTACAGGCTGTTACAGGCAACCAAGAAAGTCGGGGAAGGTCTCATTTTTTATGTTTTATGTTTTAATGTTTTTTTTTATGTTTATGTTTTTATGTAAGTTATGTTACAATCTGTTCACACATTGGCAACAAAAAACGATTAAAAAACAATTAATACATGTAAATAGTTACATATAGCCCCTTTAAAGTCATACAGTCTTGCCAGGAGCTTAAAAACAAATGTACAGTATATACGTAGTCAGAAATTCCTGCTTATATGGTAAAACCCAAATAGAAACAGTAATGATTTAAATGAGTAACTAATGATTATTTTCATTATCAATTAATCCGTCGATTATTTTCTCAATTAATCGATTAATCTTTTAGTCTATGAAATGTCAGAAAATGGTGAAAAAATTGCCATCACAGTTTCCCAGAGCCGAAGGTGACGTCTTTAAATTGCTTGTTTTCAGTTTACAATGATATAAGTTGATATAACAATATAATGCAGTATAGCAGAGAAAAGCAGCAAATCCTCAACTTTGAGAAGCTGGAACTGGTGAATATCTGGCATGTTTGCATGTAAAATGACTGAAATGATCATCAAAATATTTGCCAATTTATTTTCTGTTGATCGACTAACTAACGATTGGTCATCATTTGAGCTCTAATTTAAATAGTTTTGCAGAATCTCAGTGTTTGTTGTTGACTTTTTAAGTTGATTGCACTTAGCTTTACAGTGTACCAAAATCATAGCAGCAGCCCTAAATGGCAGAGCAGTCCTCTGCCAAGCCTGCATCAGTAAACACTGCAAGCCTCTAACGGTGATGCACTGTAATGGCTCAGTCTTGAGCCTGGCCAGAACATCGCATGAGGTGCTAAACAGCAACTGGCTATAAATATAAGTGGTGAGCACTGCCAGTTGCACTCTTGCGGCTGAAATGAGCCCGATGATGGGAGCTTGAGAAAGAAAGGGGATATCAGTGGTCACTAAATCATTCTGTAATCAGCTCTCTATGCAGGATCATCCATGCATGTTCAACGCCCCATTCTGGAAGGCTCCAGCAACAGAATGCTTCAGCTGACCCCATCTGTACCCCATCTCGTTTTGCATTATCCCTAACCCATAAAAGTCCCATGCAGCACAAAAGAGTTAATGATTCCCTTTGTTTTGTTGCGGGGAACAGAACCAAAGCAAATGACAACAACAAATCCATCAAACTTAGCAGCAGTGAGCACATCAGCAGTTTTTGCAAGCCCACCAGAGGCCTAAAATGCACATATTGCATGCTGGCCCCCCAAGCAGCAGGCGGCCCTGGGACTCGCCAGCCCCTCGGTGGCCAGAGAGGACTTGATAAATGACTGGAGCAAACTTCTCTGTCACCAGTGAGGGAGGAGTCCCCCACAGTAAGCTACATCATCCTAACAGCATTATTCTTTTCATGCCCGTTGTCGATACAGCGTCCTGTGATTGGCGTCACGCTTTGCACAGGTTAATTGGAATCCTGAACTGGAAAACAGCAGGGGAAAAGTGCAAATATCGTCGCCCAGAGAATCACCATACGAAGACCACGAATATGTGTGTCGATTCCAATCCATGGCAAAGACATGAAATGTTAACAATGTTGATGTACAGTTTGTACAAATGGTTAACAACGATCCCTTACAAATATTTTATCAGCACCAAGTTTCTAATATTTTGATTAATATTTTCTAAAAACCTGTTAATTGACTGTACATAGTAAGAAGACCTATAAAACCAAGAGATTTTCCATTTTGAGTTTAGAGATAAAAGGTCTCATTTAATATGAAAGCAACATTTATCAGAGTACTTGGGGACGCTGTAGAGCTCACTTTCCAAGATGCAGTGTACTATTCAGGTCCATTACTGGATTGGAAAAAGGTAACTCAATCAATGCGTGTCTCCAGCCACATAAAAAGCACACACTCAGACCAGAGGGCACCCATATGTTCAATGACCTATGGCATAAACACGACAAGAGCAACACCTTGATAAAGTAGCTTAACATGATGGAGAACCACCATGAGATCTACACTTGGCACCTTTGAACATAGCTTGTGACTTTCACCAAAATTAGAGTAAACACACTTAGTAAATGCAAAATAAATGTAAACCATGTTATCAAGGGTGTGTGTGATGTGTCTGCAGGACTTGATTCTTTAGCCACATGTCAAGATGTGGGACAAACGCAGGGCCATTACACTGGAATGGGCAGCTTTCCTCATCAGGGCAAATAGAAGACAATGTCAGATGGCCTTATTGATAAGTTAATGAGGCACAAAACACTTCGTAGAAGACCCATCCACCACCCACCCCACTACCATCTCCTCAAATCATTGATTTACACATTATTCACATTGCAGTGTTTACATTGCAGAAATAGTCTAGGTAATTAAACGTCGCGTCCACGCGAACAAGTAACTTAACCATTTCCTTTACTCTTGATCCACAATTATCCAACATGGTCTTGCTGACATATGTTTGCTGTATTGTGTCGTCAATGGACGACGAGCAGCGGGGAAATCCCTAATGAGACCCGAAATACTTGTTTCATGTTTGAGCAGTAATGGAAATTACTTTTCCTTTTGGAACAGGCGCACGAGAATCACAAGAATCACCGAGACAGCAGATCAAGAGTAAAATGAAGTATGCAAATGTAATCATATTTATCAGAGAATGCTTATGGCAGAAAGCTATTAATTTCTCCTCTGCTTCTTGACACTTTAACATATGCATCACCTGCTTCTCGCAAATGATTATTTTTGTGTTTTCCATCTCCGTTGACAGAGCATTATTTTCTTTTCCATTGCGTCTTGTTATTTTTCTAAACTTTCTCTGTCTGAAGAGTGTAATGGCCTCTGATTGAAATTTCATTCAGAAAAAACGTAAGTGAAATACATGTTGTGTATTTAATGGGAAAAATAATTGCACGTCAGATGAAACAAAGCATGACGCATAGTAACCAGGAAGAGTGACTGAAAACACAAGTCAGCAAAGAGGTCAGGCTGTTCACGCTCTCATTTGCTGCAATTACTCGCTACACTCATTCATTTACTCTTTCCATCACTCTCTCACCTGACTCATCTATTGCTCGCTCGCTCACTCACTGACCCAATGATTTAGCTTTCCATAAGACAATTAGACAAATCCCTATAATACAGTAAAACAGTTCACATCAGTAAAGTACTACTTCTTCTTTCTAAATATGGATATTTTTATCATATGGATTGTATCTGAGTTTCAGCATATCACTTTTCAAATATGATAAAATACATTACAGTAAAGGGCAAATCATATGGCCATTTGCCATAGATCTATTTATTACAGTAACTAACTAACCAGAGGTGCAAACATATTTAACTGTTTAGTTGCTCTTAAACATCTACCCTTAATGTCTTACAACACATGTGACATAGCCCCTTTTTTCAACATTTTTTGAAACAAACTTGTACAAACTTCCCTTTCAGTCTCCATGAAACATAACCCTCTCAAAACATCAATGTTGCCAGCCAAGTAACAGACACTATTTAAGGAGTTTCCAGATGACACGATATGTTAATTTGCATTGCATTGCAGGCTACAGTCCTTACACTTAGCAGAAGGAGGCCAGATTTATGCTACGTATGAGAAGTGCTGTGATCGTCAGACCACATTGTAGCACAAATAAGCATCAGCTGGGCCAGATCACAGCCAAATATACCATAACGCCATATTTGTTACTACTGCTACTAAAAGGTCAGTAAATCTAGTGAGACATACTTCGGATTCGATTATGCTGACTTCACATGACAGTTTTGTGCTTACATTATACTATACTGCATATGTAAAGATAGGAACTTATTCAATCCGTGACAGAAAAGTAATGTGGTAATACCATTAAAAATGGTATGGTAATTTGGTCACTACCATGATGATACAGTGCTTTTGCTCCCTGGTACTGTATCATCATGGGAATGCACAAGTCCCTCCTTTTGCTCACTCATTGGCACCATTGCACAAAATACGATATTCCATTACTACAATTAAAATATTATACCTTGTCTTTCAACAACCCTTATTGATAAGCAGGGTTGTCAGTCATGAAGGTGACCTCTGCAGAACTGTGAAACCCACTGACAGACAGAGAGCTCTTGTGCTCTCTCTCGAGAAGCACAGTCGCTGCATTTGGATGAATAAAAAGCAACATTTCCTGTAAAGACTGTCTGTGAGACTACTGTACAGGAGTGCTATTTCAATTCATCCCCGGAGCAGCCCACAGGAATTGAGCCCATATTGAGCTCACTCCTGGGCTCTGAGAGTGGTCAGGAAGATTGATTCCAGGGCTAGATCACCGCTCACTGAAGACTGAAGTGCATTCTGGTTTGAGCTTGTGTATCACATGACCTTGTGGGTTTGATAAGAAAACAAAGCTAGAAATATTATATGAAAAATAATATTAATAATATGAAGACAGAATAATGGCAGTGGCCTTCTTCGGGCATTCAAAGTTCTGGTCATTCATAATTATTGTCTATCATAATAGAACAGCAGGCGATCACATCTTCACTATGTATAGTATAATGACCTGTGGGTTATTGCAGGGACAGTATGGTGGTGATCACTGCATCTGCCAAAGTGCCTCTAACCTTTTGAGTATCACTTATAATTAGCGGGGAGAAGACATGCAAAAAATACCAGATGGTAACATTATTTGATAGTCTCCCAAAATGACGACCACGGTCCTTTAATTCTTGTGTGATAGTTTTAATTAAAATGGCTTGTCAAAACGACAATTTACGCTAAATTGATGCTATGCATGATGCTATTAATACAATGTCACTGACATTCCTATTAATTACCCTGACTAGTTGATATCACACACATCTTCATTATCGACATAAAGATTAAGATTGCCTTAACTGTTAGAGGACTGGAGAACCCTAAGTGATGCATTCATCTAATACCCATTCAATATGAATATTAGCTCATTTTGAGGCCAGCTCAAGTCATAAATGATGCACCTTACCTGTCATATCTGTGTTTTCTTGTTCTTTTTTTTTGCCGTTTCTTGTTCTGTGACCTGAGAAATGGCACAAACAATGACAAGCTTGACAGGGAAAATTGTGGACAAAACAGGCCTCTGTTTGGCTAACCAACCAGCAAATATGTCTGATGATCCAGTCTATTCACTTCACACCACAGCATGTCGTACAGCGATCAAGCTGAGCAAATTATTTGGATCCACCATTGAAAATCAGTACCTGTACATTCAGAATCCAGTTCACTATCATGCTAACTGAACCAAAGAGAAAAGGCATGCCCAAAACACCATGCCTTTATCATTTCATTTCAGCAGTCATATTGGATTTGTAATAAAGTATACTGTCTATACACTGAAAAATAGCAGGTATCAAAATATAACCATTGACTCAAAGGCTACTCAGGATTGAGCTAGCAACACGCTAGCTTCGAGCTGAATTTTATTTATAGTAATAAGTAATATTATTCATTCTTATTAATCCTGAATGAAAACCCTCATAAAGATGATATAGAATCTGTATAATAACATATATTTTAATGATCTGTCAAAATCATTTTCACAACACAGTATCAATAACTTACAAAAACTAAAAGCTCAATATATTTTTGACATTCTTTCTAAGCAGAGATAAGGCATGGGTGAACGTACTCCGCCACTATTGATCAAAAATATTTCAAAAAGTGTTTGTTAGGTTGCGGTGTGTTTTATGAGGCCCAGGTTGCGGTGAGTGAACAGTTCAGTCAGGTCTGTCTGGTTCATCTGTTTTTTCCCGTGACAGGGTAGTCATCTTCATTCCCTTTGTCCTTACTTTGGAGCAGGAGGTAATATATAAGGTCTTTGCTCACATGAGGTGTCTCCCTCACCTCTCCACTTGTCCTCCTGGACTGAATAATGTCTGAAGCTTCAGTCTTGGCTTGATATGATGAGTTATATCCTGATTTCAGAGAAGTGGACATTTCATTTTTTTTGTAATGTAGACATTTTATGATGCGGTCATGTATGATTCCATCCCACTGGCTTCGAGGTTTTATTGTCCGATAGGAGCTGTGTCCTGTTCACATTATTAGCTGAGGCAAAAATCTCTCAGGTGTATATCCTGTATTCTGTCCCATATTATTAATACGTTAAGGAGATAATGGACTTTATGTAATTTTGTAATTTTTTAAATATTTAATATATTTTTCTAAATGTCACTTGATGAGTGAAAACAGGTATTTATGTTTCCTAAAAATAGTCAGGCAAAACAACATGCTTATATATGATATAATATATTTGATAGTAGTGTATGTTAATTGTTCGTAGTTTACGACTGTTTGTCCACACTGTTATCCTTTGTTTTATGGTGCCCACCACAGTGAGCTCAAAGTCAAACTCAATATGATGAGGTATTAGCCTCTGCCACCATTTCACTCAGACATGTCAAGGTCAGGTCACTGTGGGATTGTCTCCAACCCCCAGCGGCCGCAGCCACGCATCTTCCCTCTGTAGGGGACGCACATTATTTGTGTTCACCTCATCACTGCTCAGATGGGCTGTGCAGAGATAATAATACCCCCTTTAACCTTCTAAATGATTACAATTGTAAGAAAACAACTGCTTTTGCTTCTACTGTCACTGCTTTGATTTTCATTTCAGGCTAGATTTTCATCTTACTGCAGTTTGTTGTACTGTTTACATCACAGATATATGAGCAGCAAGGGTATTTATACAGACACAATCCATGTTTTACAGCGGCTCCATCCTGCAGTAAGACTCCAATGATGAACCTACCCACCTGCCTGATGAACTTGTACTTCAGAGCAATGAGACCTCCAGTTTTCTGCCATGGTGTTTACTCTGAGGCTGCCAAAGGAGGAAGGAGAGGGGATCCATTTGTCCCAAGGTGAGACACACTCTCCAACACCCCGTTGTTAAATAAACACTCCCAGACCTCTGGCCAGCTCACTCCAGCCACTGGAATACCATTGGTGTGTCTAGATGATGGAGGGCTATTGTTATCTATCGCCTCTGCACTCTGCTGAGAGGCCAATGAGAAGGCTGGCCACAGCGGCGCGTTACATATAGACTCGCCCACTCACATTAAGTTATATTTGTTGGTCCTAAATAAAAATAGAAAAGGAGATTTGGAGACACTTTCTTAGAATAACATCTGATTGAAGAGGGAAAGAGGGAGAGAGGGAAAAAAAAAATTAGAGCGCAGCTCAGCGTGTGTTTCATCACCTGCAAAGCCAATGAGGGAGAGCGTCTCCGCGTCAACAACTGTAAAGCGTATCCCAGCTTCTGCTGCTGCTGCCATCTCCGCTGCACGCTACACTAACCAAGAATGTGTATTTCTGCAGATGATTAAATCAATACCATTTTGACAAGACTTGTTGGAACATGCCTCTTTATTTTACGCAATTCCTTCCCTTTCGTCAGGGAGCATTTATCAACCTGCCGGGGCGCTGTCACCTAATGGAGATTGTTCTTTAGTCTGCACTTGATAGAAGAGAACGATTATGATGCATGTCGATAGTTTACAGAGATATTGACACAGGAACAAAGAGCAGACCCTTGCGGCTGATAGCCTTTTCCCTCACACTCCCTCAAAGCGCCTTGGTCATGTTTCAAATGTGTCTTTCCCCCTCACCATGCCTCTCCCATGATGATTTCCTTTGTTTTAGAGGTCAATTAAGGTCTGGAGGCCCCTTAATGCTGCAGTTGGTGAGGGGACTACAGTGTTCCCTTGTATTTACTTTTCGACACCAGCCAGGCATTCCTTCTTCTGTCATCTTTTGGCCTTAGCGCTTCCCCCAAACAAAAAATCTGTACCTGTAGTGTTTGGTTTGGCACACAAGGAGTTAATGATAAAACCAGCCCAGGGTGTGACAACAGGCCGTGAATATAATAAGCTTGAAGGAGACAGGAATGAGAAAAGGTGGGATGCATATAAAAAGAGGGAGGAGAGTGGGAAAACAAATGATGAGCTCCACCTATAAATTCTTCATCTGCATTGGCTGATTGGAATGGCTTGACTGTGCGCTCAGCTGTGACTTAACAACTAATCCGGTTTGTAAGTTATTATTTATCTTCGGGAAAGTTTGTCAAACTTGGGCTTTGATTTTCTACCCTGATTTCCCTCTTGTGGCTCGCTCTCGCACATGCTCCCCACATAATTTATGACTGCCTCTGGTCTTGATGACAGATTATTAAAAGTAGAATTAGTTTTTTGCGCGGGATTTCTCCACTGGGAATTGGGAAGGCAGTGCTCTCCGCGGAAGGTCTCTTACGAGGTCTCCATTACTAATAGAAGTTTTTTTCTCTGATGGGGGCAAGGAGACTAATGATTTGAATTTACTGTGGCAGCCGTCACGTGGTCTGGAAGGCATCAGTCGAACAGACAAGAGGTTAACTTCCTCCCTGTGGAGAGGTTTATTGGATTGTTTAGCAGCAGAAGGATAATGTTTTTGTCATAGACTGCTGCGGCAAAACAGCGGTATGGCAGAGAGAAGGGGAGAAGAGAAATGAAGGGAGGAAGGACACAGAGAGAAGGGTTCCAGGGATGGATAGAGGGGCAGAGAGGGGAAAGGGATGGAAGAGAGAAAACAGCATGATCGGAGCACAGTGAGCAAGGCAAAAGCAAGTTATTTCTAATATAGGTGGACAGATACTATAAAGCACGGTGATGGTGTACCATTCCTCTACAGCTCTTACATGTGTGCAGGAAGAAACACACTCGCATTCAGCGGTGTGCACAAAACACAAGTACACACACACATTCAGTCTCACTCACACACAGACAAAAAGAGAGATGTTAGTTCCTTTCACCTGATGGCCGTTTGGAGCTTGTACTCCCAGCATGCCTCGGCAGTATGGGTACCAGAGGGGAGTCACAGCGCAGCTGAGAGCCTCGGCTTAATCTTATGCATCATTAAGCACTCAGCGGCAAGCCAGCGCTGTTCATATACATCATCCACGCTTAATAAACATAATGATGACATAAGATGTAATTCTAGATGAATTTTCATTTTATAGGGAAATGGAGAATTCCTGTAGAAAGGAAAGAAAAAAGTAAATTATCTGGGAAGTACAAAATAAATTATGTTTTTTTTCCCACTTAGATGAATGTAGGTGTTTGGTGCATCTGAGTTGGGGATAGTGTGTTAGGCCGCATGGGGATGTGGTGTTTGATGGTGGCGATGAGGCTTTTGGTTATGGCGGTGGCGGTGATGGTGTGGCAGGTGTGGTCGGGTGAGAGGCGGGGTTGTGGCGGAGCGTGGGGAGGGGGAGTTGGAGAAAAATGGGGGTGGCTATAGTGAAACGTTTGCAATTTTTAATTCCTAATCGCAGGGCATGATGGACAGGCTGAGACACCCCAGAGTGTGGAGCTCATCCATCATGGGAAGAGGAAACCGGAGAGAGAGAGAGAGAGAGAGAGAGGGGAGATGTAAAATTTCAGATGGAGTTACCTTACGGGGGGGAGAGGGAAAATAGATTCCCGATAAAAGGGAAGGATGTGGGAGTGAAAGGGCAGCGGGTACTGTGGGAGGGCATCACAGGCCTGAGATTGCTTCATGTCTCCCTGCTGGGACTCCGGGGTAGCTTGGCCTGGAAATGAGTTCCGCTTTCAGGGACTGTACCAGACATTGAATCACCCTGAGAATCATCCTCGCTGCACTTGTCTTCAGCAGATAGTAGACGTAAAGTGGTGGTGACCTGGCAATGGTAAAGTGAATACCAATGGGATATAATCAACCACAGAACCAGCAGCGCTACAGAAACACAAGGGATATAAATGCAAAACTCTCTTGGATTCTCTGCTTTAAATTGTCTCTGTAGCATTTTGCTTCTAAACCCCCACTTGTAAGTCAACAGCAAATTGACAAAAAATAAATAACTGATATCAGCTGAGGTCACTTTCACATTGTTTGACATGACAACTTTATCTACTAAATGAGTTTTGTCATCTCCAGCTGATTGTTTCCTTTTTTGTCAGAGCAAGTTTTCGCAAACTGTTTGTGTCCTCATAGCAGAGAGCACCCTGAGAGTATGTGAACTGTACATCAAACATGATAATGTCTCATTATGTCTGAGAATTAATTAGCTTCAGTGTGTTGAGGTCCTGGTTGCCTGCCTTTTTTGAGGCGTAATGCGAGTTTTAGACCTCAGCAAGTTTGAAGGCAGTGGACCATATGAGCCAGTATGCCAGTGGGTGAGCCAAGTCTCTCAATGCAGGGATCATTACCACCTCTCTTTCTCTCTGTCGTTCGTATTCTCTCTCCCTCGCTTTCTATTCTACTCTTTCTTTTCTTCCCTTGTTAAATATATTTGGAGCCTCCCTTTTTACATGTATTATGTAAAACTTTCTTCATCAAAATACATATCCCCTTTAGTCCAGTCATGTGGAAATTAAATGAAATATACAGATTATCAGACTTGAATTTTAGTATCCACAAGTCACTAATAAGGTTGGGCCTGTTGTGATGTCCTCTTCTTGGTAATTAGTTACCCATAATCCCCCTCACTCTCCTATCTAGAAAAAAAGAACAGTAATAGGCAGAGAACAGTGACAGGATCAGAGAAATGGGCTTTTAACTAACATGCAAAGTGATGAATGGATTGACCACAATGTAGACTAATGGAGCCATGGAACTAATTAGGCCGAGCAGAGCTGTGCTTAAATGTAAATGGATTGAGCTGGATGAAACGTAGGAACAGCTGAGAGAATGATGAGGTCCTTCACTTGGGGGTCAATCAATGGCCAAGCAAACACAATGTATGGGCCTCCGTGAGGTCGTAGCCAAGGAGTATTTTATCTGTTATAATTCAGGTATTGTTGCGTGTGCACGCAGCACGTCTGTATTTATGCTCGGATGTCTTATACATAGATGCTCCATGTCATTGATACATATACAGACTGCATGACTTTGCAGAAAAGCTGTAATAAATCTCTAATCATTCTCGTCCCTGGTGCCCAGCTCTCAGACCCTGCAGCTTGGCACCTACCACATGTTTGCTGGCGTGCCCTCTGACTTTGCGGTCCGTGTAGACCGCTTCTGTTGGCCGTGCCTCAAATCTGCTGCTTTCACCTCAAGAATGGCTGCAAAGATAATTAATGCGCTCAGCTGCAACACCTAACCTGCGGTTACTGCTCCTCACATTGAGCCGTGTTTCCTGCATTCATTCTTTATGGGCCATGCTTTGACCTTGTAAACATCTGTGGAGTGAAGTAAGTGACAGCAGTTTACAGACTTGCTACATGCATTTCTTTGTGTGTTTGTCTTTGCCTGCTATGCATCCTTGTTATTGTGTTAAAAGGAGCTTCCTAGCTAAGAGACTGCAGGCTGAGAGGAGCAATAACATCCACTATGAAGCCTACAAGTTGGTGGGATGCAGTTCATGCCCTCTGTTTGGCTCTGTAGGCACTGCACATCCCAGAATTAATGCATGCAGAAATGCAAATAACCCACCCCAGTAAAAGTTGACATTGCCTCCTCTGATAAATTTTTCTGCTGAGGTAAGAGACAATTTAATGCAGAATTAGAAGTCACTCTCCGCCAC
Source organism: Oplegnathus fasciatus (assembly GCA_003416845.1). Lineage (NCBI taxonomy): Eukaryota > Metazoa > Chordata > Actinopteri > Centrarchiformes > Oplegnathidae > Oplegnathus > Oplegnathus fasciatus. The sequence continues at coordinate 414,404 of NTHP01000059.1, forward strand.
CATTTACATCCTTAATTAGCTGTAATTTCTCTGCACCCATTAGAGAGAGCGAGAGAGAGAGCGAGCGAGAGAGAGAGAGAGGACACAATAGAAGAGGAAGAGGTTAAGATGAGAGCGTGTTGATCTACCCGGTGCCAGGCTGGTGTGTGTCTGTTTGTGTGTCGTGAGTTTGTGTATCAGCATGTCCTCCCCAGCTAGGTTGCCTTTGGTGATTGATACACGTCTTGCTCAGTCACCAGCCATTGGCACTGGGGTGGATGTAAACACTGATTAGAGGGAGGAAATGAGGCCCTCACTTTGTCCTCTGTGTCAGGGAGCACTGCGGTGGCTGTCTCTGTTTGTCTAGTTCTTTCCACCTGAGCACGTTTCAGAGGACACCGTTAGCTACGCTTTATAGCCATTATTTAGATAGCGACACAACGGGATGCTCCTTTTGCTCTTTGACTGACATGCCCAGCCATGTGCTCAGCAATTCAACTCCCTGCATCGGACAAAGTGCCTACAAGTTTGCGAGTGCACAAAAATGATGATGTGTCAGTTTGTATGAAGGAGAGGTTGGACAGAGTCACTGTTGATTTGATAGGAATACACAAGTAGCAAGCTGTAATTTTACTTTCTGTCAATTTAGTGTAGAAGGCGAAGTTTTGAGTGTGTTCCCGCTGTTACACCACTCTGTCTTTGTTTTGCGTTGTATATGCAGTTTAGTAATTTCATAACTTATTTACTGTTGGTTATATTTGAGTAAAAACCAGGCAGATTCTTGATAGTGTTTTTCCAATATTATAAAATGCATACAAGCAGCATGGTGTGGTGTACGTCCACGTTACTGGTTATATTTCGGGATATTTATCATACTGTTTACCTGTAATGTTACAATACATGCAAATCATGAAACCGGATACTTCCCCCTTATGAAATTATGACAAACCATTCAATTTGGACAACAAATCGGCTTCAACTACTTTGGCGGCGCCTTATCAGGAAAAGAACAGCACAGAAAGAGTGCTGCACCGAAAACATTTTTCTTTCTTTGCCAGGAAAAATGAACTGTCAACATTTAATGATAGATATTTGCATTGTGATACAAATCGTGTCCTTGGCCCTAAACATAAGATATAGATCCATTTATAATGAATTCAGATAAAGTGTCCTTTTTGCATTCTCGCTCTAATGGATTTGTGGCGCCAGCGTCAGTGACCCTGGTGCAATCAACAAAAACCTGTGCCAGTGGATGATCAGACAGACATCTATCATTCCCTCTCACACCTTCTAAGACGCGGCTGATACTTAGGTGCAAATGTATTTTTTCAACTAAATGTATGTGTAACTTCTGCAAGCAGGCTGACTTTTTTTCATGGTTTTGTGAGAATGTGAGGAAGAAAGGGGGCAAAAAGACATTAGATTTTTTTTTTCCATCATTAAGCTGTGTCTGGGAGATGATGTGCTAGCCGTATGTGGTCCAGGGGAAGTATTTATAGCCCTGCTGGAATCTTGCTGTGCTGCGTTGATAGCAGAGATAATGGGAGAGAATGGGACGCAGCGAACTGTTCTAATGACACCAACAAGACAAGAGAACAGCGAGGATAAATAAATGTTAGCCATTTTCTCTCGCACATCATTTGCATTTTTTCTTGTTAAGGTCACTTATAGACTCAGACAATAACAATGAGGGGAAAAAAAGCTCCTGCCGAATATAAAATCAGAAATAACAAAAACAGAACTACTTAGTATGCAAGTAATTTTATTTCCTAATAATGTGACATTCAGTTAAAGATAGTGCCGGTTTTTAATTTTTAGCCGCTTTAATTCCCGTGTAGCTGCTTGAGTGGGTTTCCTTGTGAAATAGGGGGAATACAAACAAGATTTCACTTCATTACACAGGAACAAACTGTACAGAAATTGCACTTACTTATGGAAATGACTGTTAAACATGCACAGCATTATGTGCTCTGCCTGTGCCGAAAATGTTGGAAACATTAAACCATGAGCATATGAGTACAGACAGTGAGCCAGTAAGGAGGACCAATTACCAAGGACTGAGTTTGAGGAGCACTGTTCCTGGGGATGATCAAAAGGGACAACTGATTAAAGAAATACATTGACCTTAAAATGGGCCTAATTTAATCAGCCACTGTTTCTGACGGCAGAAACACACTCTTAATGATAAACTGACTTCTTTTCAGGGGCTCACTGTACCACCTAACTCAAATAGTATTCAAACTGCTGGCAGATTTAGCTGAGCGGCCGGGCTTGTGCATGTGTGTGTGTGTGTGTGTGTTTCATTTCATACTTCCATCTGACAACAACAGTAGTTGCAGTAACTTTGTGAAAAGAGTGGGTCATTAGTGTAACCTCTGGGCCCCGTTTTGCTGCCGGAAGGTAATGAGAGACAAACAGCATGGTCAGCAGTAGGCATAAGTGCTGGGGTTTATGGGCAGTGTGTTGTGTCCCAGGTTAACACTGATGCCACCATTTAGAGCTCTGTGTTTTAGCACCCGCCTGCTAATTGAGATGACAAAGGCCATAACAATGACATTGTTGGCCAAACGACCCTCTCTAGACCCGCGTCTGGCTCCAGTCAAGGACGTCCAGCAGGCTGTAAGTGCAACCTTGGAATTTAAGATGGTGCCCGAGACCTTATGTGTATCTCACAAACAATTAGCACGGCTCAGGTGGGCCAACACACATTCTCAGACCCTTTTAAGTGCCAGAATTACGGCACTTGTTTTTGTTTGTTTTACTTAAAGTCACATAAACCACATCCTCCACTCGCAACAATAGCACATAAACAGCTCCGGAAAAGCAACTGGAATGGATATTGTGTTGTTATTTCAAAAATCAAGTTAGATTACCTTATTTGTCATTTATGCTTCTCATTACACACTGAGGCATCCTTGTAAATGGGCTGCTGCTGTAATATGAAACAACATCAATTGACACCCCATAAAACATATATAACGTGTTAACAAGAGATATAAACAAGCCCAGCTGTTGAATTATCTTTGACTATCCTAAAACTGTGTTTGTGATCAATTAAGGCTCAGTCTCACAATTTCACATTGAAAACAGGATGTCTTCTGTTACCAATCTAATAATAGTAATGCATATGGCGAGTGTTTTGATTAACATAATGGAAAAATAGCCCACATAATTTATCTTCTAAGTCCGAGGGAGAGAGAGCCAGATTGGAGCCTGAGGACTCAATCCACCTCAACATATGCTGCCATTGTAAGTCTCTGAATGTGGAGTATCTCGAGCCTCGTTCCCATGATATTTATTGAAAAACATTTGACTTTATGAGCTGCATACTTAATGAATGCCTATCGATGCTGCGGCTCGGCAGATGAGGCTATAATTCTGCATATAAGTATCGCAATCACACGTGGGTCTGTAATGTTGTTTCTAATTGTGATCTATTCTAATTTCTGTTTGTCAGTCCTGGACTGAGGCTGGGTCTACAACGCCATTTGCATTGTTAATTTGCAGGCTATTTTAGAAAGATATATTAGCAGTATAATCATTTATTTAAGCTTGAAGTTAACATTTTCTTTGTCTGTCCTAACCAAATTTTTTCATGTACAATAAAAGAGATCCTGCTCTGTACGGTTGACAGCTGGTCAACTTAATAAAGCGACTTTTTCCACTCTGATTGCTATTGAGATTTAGCTTCTAATATCAGTCAGCTGTGTCAATCCACCTGCCATGTGGCATGGACAGAAACTGCCTCTGCTGGATAGGAATGCATTTTTTATCAACCTCTTATATATACAGCTGCAGCCTGATGCGAGCTATGACTGAACAAAAATACCTGCACAGATGAAATCCCTTGTTGCTACACCTCGCTGTAAGGGAGAGGTTGATGTCTGGTCAAGCTCCAGCTTTATACCCAGCAAAAGACAAACATAATTCAAATGCATTGCCTGGCTTATCTTATCTTGTAAGATGGAAAACAAAACCTTGGAAGTAAATCTCATTCATATATTTGTCTGAAGCCAGATCTGCAGTTGCTACTTAACGCTAGTCCATTGGTTTTGTCTGAGTGATTCACCTATCGGAGGAAAGTTAGATGTATTCCACTGATTGTCTAGCTGCAAGGAAAAATCCATCTCGGAGCATCCTGCGGCTGCTGGGCCTTTATTGACATATCAGATGGGACATTGGAGGAGAAATTGGCCTCATTTGTTTCTCATGTCACCTTAATGGCAGATCTCTTTCAAGGGGCAAAGAATTGACAGGCCTCCGGTCTCAGTGAGCAAACAGCCAAACCTAGTTTATTGGTTTCCTCTTGCAAACACTGCCTAATGTGGCTGGCTAGATCAGCCTCCAAAGTTGAAAAGATCCCCCAGAAAATATTAATCAAGTCCTCTGACTGATTGTCTTTGCATGATAAATTATCTGGAAAGGGACAGTGTTGCTATAGCCCAGGGACATTTATCACACACATAGGCAAAGTTGGGATTCCAGGAGAGAAACGACTGTGCTGACAGTGAGGAGGGGTCAATTAGACATTTTCAGTACTGTATATAGCATCTCAGAAACAGTGATAAGATGTTTTAGACTATATTCTGTTTGAGCTAGCAATGAATGCCTTGTGTTGCCCATCCAGCTTCAGGTATGACAACTATATCTTCTACAGTTGTTATCCACCAACTATCATCGCTGTCAATACTTTTACCAATCATTTCCCTCTTCAGCAGTGTTAGCGTCTTGTTTCCCAGCTTGATTGAAGTTTCTGTGCGTCACTTGGAAGTGAACAGGTGTCAACCTAGCACAGGCACCTCGCAGATGGCAGCATAATTAGCATTGATTCTGGCAGGCTTTCACAGGCCAGGGTCTAGATGGCCGTGACGACCAACTAACCTCCCCACCTCTTGATGGGCTACCTCTGGGACAGATCGAAGCTCATTTTACTTCTAGAGTGGTGCACACTAAAGGACTTAGTAACACACACCATCTGAGGCACACAAATCCTGCTGTATAGCCTCTGAGAGAAAACAACTGACAGTGTAAAAATGCTCTTTAGTTGAGTAAAATAAGCCACGATTAGTGCTTTAGCTTATCTAAAATGATAATGACTTTAGTCGAAACTATTTCTTATTTCTCTTTTATTTATTAATTAGTGCTGCATCTAATGATTATGGTCATTATAGAATACTCAGACGATTATTTTCTTGATTGAGTGCATGATCTATAAAATGAAAAGTGAAAATACGCTTCACAGTTCCCCAAAGCCCAAGCTGACCTATTCAGATTGCTTGTTTTATCCAACCAACAGCCCAAAACACTGAAGATATTCAGTTTTTTTTTTATCATCGTTAACTAAGACAAAAAACAGAAAATATTCACAGCTGAGAAGCTGGAACCAGATAAATTTTGGCATTTGTGCATTAACATCACTGAAATGATTAGTTGGTTATCAGAAATGTTGCTGATTCATTTTTCTGTTGATCCACTAGTTGATCAATCAGTCATTTCAGCTCTATTGTTGATCTTATCTTAGATCAATGTATTGATCCAGAATATAGATTAATCTTAATCTAGATCTATCTATCCATCTACCTATACTCTTATTAGATCGACATTCCTAAATATTTAGTTCATACATTTTAGACTCATTTTTCCATCAAGGATCTCAGATTGAGACTGAATATCAGTGTAAACTGAATGAATAAATTAAAGCAATGCAGCAACTAACTGTATAAATATTGTATTATACAATGCTGATTTCCAATTGACAGGAGGATAAATATAAAAAATGTGGCAGCATCCTTCAAAAGCAGACAGCAGGATTATTTTGTAAGTGTGTCAACGTTCATGCCTCAGTACGCCTCCTCTTGCTTGGTATTTGTATATTGCAGAGTGTATGCCTGGAATAGGCCAGCCTCTGCACTTCCTGCACTTTGAAATGGATCTCATCTAATCTTATTTCACCATGTCAAATGGCAGCATGACATGCTGTTTTACTCCGTAACATTTGGTTGTAGTGAACCAGCTGACTGCATCCGATGCGAGGAGTCCCCTTGTTATTATGAACCACTTGTAACAGTGTGTCTGTGGGGTTGTTGTCAGAGTCGGTGGGTCATGCAGACATGTTGGTCACTAATACAATACACAGAAAATTGCTTCTGTGGCAGACATTTGTCGTTTGTTTTCATTCTTGTATTTCAGTGTGTTCAATCCATTACAGAAACATTTTTTCTAAATCACTAGACAAATTTACACAAAGACCTTTTAATAACATCCAGTGTAGCTTGACTATGGAATCATAGCAATCTAAATGTCTTTATTATAGCAACCAAATGCAGAGCAGAAAACAGAAACGCAAATCAGTGACTCTTTATAGTCGGTAGCAATAATATAGTTGATGATCTCCACTGCATTTTTCCCCTTTCACCTCAGTCTTTTTCCCCAAATACTGTCAGCAGTCAGTCCTTAACAATGAGAACCACCCATGCTGTATACTGCACTGGTCAGGTGTCAGGATTCATTATATTTGGCTGAGATTTGCATAATGCAAGAGGCATCAAATTAAATTTGCATAATTCCTTTGATTACACTTGTTATTAAATGTGAGTGACATTGATTTACAAAATGGCCTGATATAAGGTTAATGGCTGATGTCACCTTCTTGCGCCTCTGTCTTTTCTCAATTATCACGAAGCTTTGTTCGTTGTGTCATTTGTGTTTCTATATCCTTAAGTAACACGACCTTAGACTGTATGCATCTCTGCCTTCACCTCTATACATTACACTGCCTCTGTGCTTGATCTGCCCTCTTATACCAGGTTTCTGTAATTATGTAAGGCAGAAAGTAATTTAAATAGGATGAACAGCCATAACATTGGTGTGCCCTGGCCCATTTAAGCACATTTACGTGGGCCATTATTGACAGACGGCTAAGTGTCATTTGTCAAGGAAGGAGGAATTGACAGGGCTAAGAAACAGAGTGAAGTAACGGTCAATCAGACCTACTTTACAGTCATAAGGGAAAAAAGCGGACATCTCCAGTGTTTCATTTTCTTCCGGGTGGAAGTGTAAGATCATAATACCTATTTTCATTATAATACAAACAGCCTGCAGGCTACAAAATAAGAAGAAGGCCATACTCTGTGTATCTGTGCATTGCCTGTCAGAGACAGAGGGGTTTCAATCTCTTTTTCATTTCATCCTGATAGCTCTGCCTTTTATTACCGAGGGACAGGAACGTTTCCTGAGGTAAAAAGGAGTGCACATTCCCAAGATAAAGTTGGAGGTTTACAGCTATTTCCAGCCGTAATGTATTATTCCGTTAAAGCAATGATCAGGTAGTGTTGGATGAATGGGAGATGTTCAGCACCATTACTGCCTGGCACATCAGTGAGGCATTATTACATTATCGCTGCTCTTTAGTAGGAGATTGGGTGTGTGACCGGGTTCTGAATACACTCATCCCGCTCTCCACGGCGTAAATTGCAGATTGGCTCATTGACTTCAATGATAAAATGTAAAAATTGCCAGTAAAGAGAACATAGACTCAGGTTACTCCTTAGCTGTTTGTCAACGGCAGATGTGACTCAGTTGGTGCAGAGCATGTTAAAGAGTTCCATCTCCCAGAAGTCAATGTCATTTATGCCTGAAACTGCTAAAGCAATAGCTCATCTTGTCTCTGGTGTGTCATACTACACTGCCTTTGTCTGAGATTAAAATTTGCTCCGGTGGTGGGCAAAAATCCTAAAATGTCACTTATAGCACAGAGCAAAGATTTACAAACAGATGTAATCAGAATATGTTGGAAAAAAAGACGCATTCAAATTTACATGTATTACAGTATTTAAAACTAGATACACTAAAGAGCTGTTCCTGTTAAGACCAAAAGGAAGGTGTGATCTCCTCACACAAATAATTAACAATTACAATACACGTCACTAACATCTTTAGGATAATTTGTGTTTGATAATTGACAGCTAATTAATTAAATAATGCATCAACCATCCATCCCGCAGACCATGTGTTCAATGTGCGCTTTAGTGCCACATCAAAGAAAAACCAGGAAGCATTATTATTCTGCTTATTAGACCTGGGCAGGTTATTCTGGAAATGGATACCGCTAATGTTATTTCGCATGACACTCCAGAAAAGCATTAATCCATGATAATTACCTTGGAAGGAAGCAAATAAAGACAAACTAATGGTGGGGTTGATCATCAATTTCAAACATTCGACTCAAATGCCCTACATTTTTATGCAGGAAGCGTCTAGTTGCTGTGCTTCTGCTTGGAATGCCTTTTTAAGTGTATATTATCCTGTCCTTGACTGGGGAAGTGCTAGGAGAAATCATTAAAGCAAATTAGACTATTAACATCCTAAAGAGCATTTATCTTGTGGATCAATAGGCTCTCATCTTCTTTAGAGGACCCTTTGGTGTCCTAAATCCATTATGAGCCAGATTATGAGGATAGTCAATTCATTACATGCAGATAGGCCAATAATTATTGACACCATAGGTACCAATAATAATTTCAAGGCATATCTTTTGCAGCTTTTAAATTATTTTTAAAAACCAAAAGACAAGCACATGCGCTGTTTCGGATAAATGAAAATGACTAAACGTCTTCAGCTGAATTCATTAAGGTTTTCACACAATCTCAGGAGAATCCAGCCGCTCACTGAAGAGGATATTTAAAGCATCCTCTCAGAA
>NTHP01000059.1:432164-459373 GCA_003416845.1 Oplegnathus fasciatus
CAGCTGTATTTTGCACTGGAGACCCTGTGGAGAGACTTGACTGTAGAAACCAAGAGGACTCTGGTTGGGTGTAATATGTTTGGTTGGTATCGGCTGAGAGACTGAGGGGGTCGAAGGCTTCACTTGTTTTACTCAGATGAATTGGACAGGCTACTAGAAGCGCCGAGACTTCAGCATCTTGATAGCAAACTTGATAGAGCAATGGGCCGTGGTGGCACTGAACATTGGCTTACATCGATAAAATGCAGCGTACTGTGTATACAGTATATATCCGACGAGATGTGTATTCAGTTGAAACCATTAAAATGCTGAGAGAACCCTATAGCATAAATGAAATTGTTGTACATACTCACTGGGCCCTGACCGACAAAATGGAGTGCAAATGTTAAGTACTGCGAGATGTAAAGTACAAACACATTATGGGCAGGTATTAGCTTATAAAACACCGCAAAGCAGAGAAGAATGTGAACAGTCCTCTCACTGCTGTAGCTCACACCACTTTAAAAAAATATCAAGGTTACATATGCCATTTAAGAGTAAGTAGAGGATTTGCTTCATGCATTGTGAAGCAGTCATGCTTTGTTTTCATTTTTTTCTATTTATATATATAAAATATTTTGGACCCCCAAGGACTTGGTTTGCTCTACATTTTCAGCTTTCAGGAATAAGTGGAAACATAATCAGCAAATAAAGTATGCAAACAGGTACTATAGAGCCTAACCTCTAACTAACTCACATACTTATGTGCATAATAGTCCTGGCTATTCTTTACCTTTATTTGTTCAGCTTTGTTGTCCTTGTTCTTAGCTGTTATGTCTATTTCTGTGTAAGTATATTGAGAGCAATGAGACAAATTTCTTGTATGTGTACACATACTTGGCCAATAAAGCTTATTCTGATTCTGAACTTAATGAAGAGCGGCTTATAACTGTAAATACTAACTGGAAAAATCGAATAATTATATATTTAAGCACATTCTAAATTGTTGCAGACCTTCATTTCACTGTTGTTGCTAGTGACTTATTCATTTTTGAGGTTTGAACAAATCTAATCTTATTTTATCATGACTTATCAAATCTGTGCTTTCACTTAGAAGACACGTCTTTTTTGCTATACAGCTATACAGTACAGTCAGGCATATATGATTACTCTAAGTAACATGTAAGTTATGATTGTTGCTTTAACAAGTGGAGTTATGGTCCGTTTGAAAACCATGTTTGACAACCTTGCTGGCATTAAATTTGAGCCACATGATGTCACTTAAAAATATACTTCAAACTTTGCCACACTCTTTAGTCTTTAGTCTTGAAGGGGGAATGCTCACTGATTTGTTACCACTCAGCAGTACTTTTCTTCTTAATGAATATTTAATATCCTTAATGACAGCAGAAGAATGATGTCATTAGGAGTGGATGCTTGGAAAACGCTGACTTGAACTCTTTTGGACGACCATTTTTGTAATGATTTAATATAGATTAACGCCCCATAGTAATGAGCAGTTTGGCTATGAGGGGGGCAACCATTTAAAGTAAGACCCCACCATTCATTTGGCTGTACACTTTGAAAACTTTAGCGTTTTTATGATCTATCACTTGTTCCCCAAAGTATTTTGTTGAGTGACAGTGAAATATCCTGTTGGTTAGACATCAATCTCATCCAAGAGTAAACAACAGATAACAAGTTATGGTGTAACACTGATTCAACCATTGAGTCATGTTTTCAAAGAGTACACTTGTGAAACATATATTCAGTTTCCATCTCAGAGATGGAGTCGTACACATTTTCAGAATATCTGTGGTAAGAATCTTCCTACGACTATCTACATCCACTAATGCCGTGATCATCTCCGGACAGAGCAGTAATGCCATGGAGGCAGAGAATTAAGATTGTGTCCTCCTGGTAATTTACCTACTGGACCTTGTGCGCTGGTGAAGTGTGAATCAATTTGTAAAGGATAGTTAAATTTCTATAACAACCTCCCCCTTCTTCACACTTGACTATCCCACATCAGCTATTAAAAATGAAAAGAAAAAAAAATCACATGGCGTCTTATGAAGATGATCAAGGGGAAGGCCACTTGCTGGGAATGATAAAACGACTCGCTGCACTTTCACCCCTTTTTTTGCTGAATGGACCGACCTCTCCCTCTGTGTACTGTATGTGTGTATGACAAGCACATGCATTAGGCCGAGAGATAAATAAACAAGCCCGGAATATAAAATGAATAAAACAAGAAGGAGGAAGCAGGCTGGCTAGGACACTGATATCCCTTGGCAAAATGTTTTATCATATTCAGCAAAGGAAGAGCCTTTATTTTATTGATTTAAAAAAAAAAATCCCAGAGGCACTAAAAGGAACAGGCAATGATTAATGTCCCTCTCAGAAAAAGAAATTATATGGAATAAATTAAACTACTGCGGCAGCAAATTGAAAAATAAGGATGTAAATGAGGTTTGAATACTTAATATCTTATAAAGAAAAATAGTCAATGAGGCCCAAAAATGATGAGGGATTGCCAAAGAAACATAATATTAACTCTAATGACTGAGGCTAGATTTTCTGTACTGTCAGAATTTACCTGTCACAACTGATTTTCTGGCACAGACATGAAAAATGAGGGACAGTGTTTGAAGCAATTGCAGGAACTCACCCTGTTCGCAGTGGAAGAAATAAGAACAGGAACAGATGAAAGTGGCATTAAGGATGTAAAATATCTTTAGCTTTACCTTAATACTTGCTTGTATTACATTATACATCCATGTAAAAGCTCAGAATACTTTAAACAAAGCCTGAATGCTACATCCCTTGTAATGCCAGTTAATGCTTCATTGTAATCACACATCAGCCCATTACCATAGCATGCAGGTTAGTATGTGCATCATTGGAGTGCATTATGTTCATATAAGGAGCTCATGTTTATCACAGACTTCATCTCCAGGCTCCATCAAACCTCAGAGCACGTCTTTATGTTAACGCAAATGATCTGCGCTTGATTTATCCAGCGTTATGCCGTTTATTTTTCTCTCACTATCATCGGAAAAGGTCAAGCTGCTGAAAGGCAGCTCCGGTGATATTTGTCATTCGGACTCTTTTGGATCGTCCTCATCGCGTTTGCACGCTCTCAATTAAGTCACAGCACAGTCTGGGATCAGTCATTCCTCCAGCTATCGTTCACATTGCAGTGCACGCTGCACAATGTCGGCTAAATGAGAAGAAAGCCAAAAGCGAAGAGAGAGAGGGGGAGAGAGAGATCGGCGGTACGCTATCAGTCGAAGTCGTTGTAGAGTTGGCCCCCGGTCCTCCCCATCCATCAGAGGTGGGGTAAAGATGAGAGAGTGAGACGGGGCCTGGGGAGTGGCAGTCGGGTGCTTGCATTGCACCCCATTACTTCAGATGGATAGCAGAGGGGTGCTCCACATTAAACACTGTTCCCTCAGTCGGAACCTTTAATTATAACTCCTCAGTATCACTTACAGCAGCCCAGCACAGATGTTAAAAACCTTTCGCGGCTTGGTTACCCCACCTTACTTAATCTCAAGAAGGGGTGAAGATACAGATGGCATATCAAGAGTCTGAGGATATGCTTGATCTCTGACAACAGAAGTGGTTTTCCTGTTGGGGAGGGCGAAGGTCTGTGTTTGTGTGTGTGTGTGTGTGTGTGTATGTGTGTGTGTGTGCGGTAAAATGTTTTGACGTATTTTGCAGCGAGTCAGAAGTTGCGAAGTTGCCATAAAAACTGGTGAGGGGTAAAATGCATCGGAGCTCGTACTGTCACTAAAGCGGCGCGACCAATTCAGCAGGGAGCACGACTTGTGCTCTTAGGTAGGGAGGGAGCACTGTAAATCAGTGTGCCTATGAGCAGCTTTGTTTACATATTGCACTCTTTACTCTAGTCTGAAGGGTTCAGCAGCCCTTATATCACCCTGCCTCAGTGTATGGCTCATAAAACTAAAGAAGGAATATAACGCTGGTGTGGTTTGCGGCTTCAACAATGTGTTGTGGCATGATTGTCAGTATAAGAGCACTACACATGGAAACAGCAAAGAACATGTTGAATTATATCCCGATACAAAGAAACAAAGAAAACAAGCAAAGATAGTTATTTTTTAGCAGATTGAGGAGAGTGTGCTGCCACAGACAGACTCAAATGTGATCTGTAGTGTTCAACAAAAAGTTGTTGCTCCTCTTTAAGGACACCTGAGTGACCTGAAGAAATTTATTTAGAGAGGTTAATAAACAAGATTTCTTTTTATTGAACTTTGGCATGTGCTGTTGTACAACAACACACTCATTAAAAAAAGATTCTATGAGAATTACTTCTCACAGTCACCTGCATTAAACCAAGCAGGTAAACTCATTGGTAGAGAGTAGCAGTACATCCTACCTTTGCACTCAGATCACTGTGTTTGAATTACATTAGACCACAGAGCACAACTGTATCTCAATGGGTAACCATTTAAAGGCTGTTACTGGGGTGCAATTTAAAGCGGTGCCTTGGCAAATTACCACACTCAGCTGTGATAAGATGCTGCAGAAAAATACAAATCAGGCTTTGTTTGTTGCCGTTACCGCTCCATCCGCTCATCAAGAGGTGGCTGCACACCTGCCTCCTGCATTTACGATAGCCCACTCATTTCAAAATGCAGTAAATTACATCTGCGAAATCTTGTAAAACATGACTTATTGCTGTCACCTTCAAGTTTGCAATCACAAAAACTTTGCGGCGTATTCCCACTCCTTTCACAACAAACAAATCAAAACACTTTTAAAGGTTTTGCTTAATTGCACATCCATACTTAATTGTATTTACACTACCAATGTGGAGTTATATTGGATCTGTATCAAGGTCATAAAACTTGGTTGTTAACTTAGACTTCCAGACATGTTGCTCACGGCCCTCTCATCCAGCTGATTTTATTACGCAGGATCTAATTAATTGACCTCTCTTCTGCTCTTTTGTTGTCGCGGGTCGTCAGTAAAACACTGTCTTTGGAGGTGATTTTATATGGGCCAGAGAGTATTTGTGTCAACGTCAAGTCAGGCCTGGATACAAGGTGCCACACTCTAAAGGTTTGGTAAGTGTGATATCCTGACATGGAATCCATTTCCCTGAATCTATAAGCCTTGCCTGAGTGACTATGTATTGTGTGAACAGATAACTCCCTCACTCTCCCTCACTCTCTCTCCTCTGTACAAACACTCATTGCTGATGGTGCATGCATGGTACCTGAGCAAACACACCAACAATGTGTTACAACAACTGCATTTCAGTTTTGCCACGTTGCCGCTGTGATGCAGATGAACTGTCAAAAATGTTTCACAATTTGTTCTTTTACGTTAAAGAATTGCGTTATCAGTCATGTAAACCCATAGGGTCCTTTGTGTTAAACTGCCAGTGATTTCTGCTCTGAATTTTTGCTTCAACATAAAGTAACAGAGTACATATATAAAATGATAATAAAGCCATGGTGGACTCTGTAGTTATCATAGTTCAGTCAAACAAGGCAGGTAAGGAGGAGTCGCATTACGCTACCTCAACCAAAGACCAATGCAATGAAAAAAAAAATCCAGAACCCTAACCCTGCGTTTATATCTCAAGAATCCAGTAAAAATGGTTTTAAAAAGCAAAATAAAGCAAAATAAAGCAAAATAAAGCAAAATAAAGCGATCTCCCTAAGGAAGATACAGTATATGTTCTTAAACTTATGTTTTACTGGTCATTTCATATGTGTGATTTAGATTTTATTGCATTGGTGCAATGGTGATATTGTATATGAGTGTTTTGATATCGATATTGTATATTTATTGTTTACTGTATATCAATGCATCATACTTTGCAAACTGTGTTTTTAATATAAAATCGTAATATGCAAAGTAACTGATGACTACGGCTGTGAAATAAATGTAGTGGAGGAAACAGTTCAATATTTTACTCTAAAATGTAGTGGATTAGAAGTATGAAGTGTCATAAAATGGAAATACCCAAGCAAAGTTTTTTTTATTATGGACCCCAGGTAGAATAGTTGTTGCCAAGGTAACAACTAATGACAATTAAATGAAACAGTATCCAAATATCAGTAAGAGACACCAAGAATTTGCAACCAACAATTGTTTTCATTTAGTTCCAGTTATTTCTATTATCTACTAATCTGCAGAATACAATTAATTGATTAATTAAACTCTATATAAAATATCAGAACATAGTGAAAAATACCGATCGCAAGTTCCCAGAGCTCAAGGTGATGTCTTCAAAGTGCTTGCTTTGTCTGACCAGCAGTCCAAAACTCAAAGATATTTGGTTTATAATGATGTAAAACAAAGAAAAGAAGTAAACATTCATATTTGAGAGTCTAGAAACAGCAATTTGTTGGCATTTTTGCTTGAAAAATGACAATCAATTGTCAAAGTTGCTGCTGGTTATTTTTCTGGTTTGTTGCAGCTTTAGTATAGTCAAAACTGTAGCCTGCAATCCAGGTCATAATGGTTCTGAACCTGGTTTGAACGAATTATCTTTTCTCTTGAACACAGTGAAGCTGATAGCAGACAATGGGCATAGGTAAGAAAAATTAAGTACGATTTGGATCACGTTACTGTGCATTGTTATCCCTGATATCATGATAACTGCATCATAATTATTCCCATAGTTCATGCTAACAGTGAATCTTCCACCAGCTCAGTAATCTCTTGTCATTTGGTGGATATTTAGAACATAAAAAAAACCATAATCTACAAGATGAAAACACCCGTGCAGATATTGACTGATGTATTCTTGTTGTGGCACTGGTAATATTGTACACTATAGAGGTGACTCCGCTACACGGCACTGGAATAGAAAACTTAACTTAACAGACCTATGCATTAAACATATTGTAGAATACAGTGTAACATTCATCACTGTCAAGGACAGAGTTTGTATAAATTTAAATGCACTGAAGCGTTCAGAGCATTTTTTTTCTCCTCTTCCTTTGTCTATGGGTGGGAGTATATGTGTATCACTATCAAGCTGCCTTATTTTTTGTGACACCAAAGAATTAAATATGAAGACTTCAACAGCATAATGTTGTTGTATTTAGCATGGGCCATATTCAAATTATTTGAGATTAACTTAACTATTAGGGCTGGAATACTCTGTCTCAACGTGACGTGAAGTCAATTCAATAAAAACCCAAGCAAAAAGAATTGCATTGAGATTTGTGGGAATAGCTTGTTCAAAGATGTAGCCTAGTTTAAAACCAATCATGGCCCCAAGTGCCGAATGTATTGGGAACCAAGACATGGCTGTGTAAGTGCCTGACAGTTTTAACATTAAAATAAATTGCCTAACCTTTCCAACATCCAGTGACAAAAACAGGAAAAATGAAAGATAATGGGTTATTATTCACTGAGGGATCCTATACATAATAATGATATCATCAATAATGGTACACTGGGGCTCATATACTAGGGCTCCTGTGGCTTAAAAAAAAACATTTAATGGAATTACTTATTTTGAATCATCAGTCCTAGTCCGGTCCTTAGCTCTTCGAATGAAAAGGGGAGAAAGTGGTGTATAAATGGAGAGAGGGAAAGAATTCGTTGGGATGAAAGAAAGAAAAAGGGTGAAACGGAGACAGAAAGGGACAAAGAGCAGGAGAATGTAACACGTTATAATTCTTTGAGGACTGTTTCCAACCTTCAGCCGTGAGTCAATTTGCCAAATAACACAAGCAGAACCACACAAAAGAGGCACATCAGTACCGGCTTAAAGTACATGGCAGTAAGTGGGCAATAGACTTACAAAGTATTGCAGCGCTCGCCTGACAAATGCAATAAACAGTATTATCCTTCAGAGGCGATGCTGGTGGTGGCGGCTGTGCTCCACAGCCCTGTGCCCACCTCCTCCTCACTGTGGAGGCCAGGGACAACACACAACACTTGGGAGAGTCGGGGAGCAGTGGGGGTAGTGGCGCGTGGGGTGGAAGCGAGGAGGAGGGGGGGGAGTCCTTATGGGTCGGGGGAGAAATAGGAGTTGCTGGTAGAGCGAGACTGGCACCGACATGTGGGGAGGTGTGTGTGAGGCAATCTACAGAACAAATGAGGGCACTATCGCCTGTCATATTTCACATTTTCTTCATTCTAAATAAGACAAAGACCATGTGAGCAGAAAGCTCTTAGGAGGCATAAACAGCTGGAGAATGCTGCACCTCCACTGCACTGTGACCCACGCTGCAATAAATCTGTATAAAAGTGATTATGATGAGGCAAAGTGATCAAGCAAATGAAATATCTGGGCTTTAGCATATAACTCAGTGAGGTGAGGTGAGCTTTATAGCCCTTGCTCTAGGGGAGCCATACCTTGCATGTCCTGGGCAATTTGCTTCTCTTATTGCATGTTCTGCCTTTTCTCTGAGAGGGTTTGGCAATGTGAGCGTTACATGTTTGAGAGCTTGCTAATGTTGTTGTTCGGATTCTTGAGGACGGTAAAAATAAAGATCGGATTAATTTGTTTATGGGTTCTGGAGCTGGATGCATTTTTACCTCCTAGCGTAAAATATCTCATGTGTTCTAAAACTATTTTTTTCACTTGAGTGGCGAGTTAGTCGACTAGACAGCTGGAATATAAAGTTTCTTTTCCTGGTTATGAGCTGGCCCGAGCCACAAGCAGCTGCTTAAGGCCCCTCAACCACCAATGAATGAAAATTCATTGGGTTTTGTCCTGTAGTTTTTGATTGTAATTTAGGTATTTAAAGATACACCACCTGATTATGCTGTAGTGTCATATATAACACCCAAGTAGGATTTTGGGTTTCTGTAGCACATTTTGGGAATTATGACAAATAACAAAGTTTGGAGATGCAATGCTAAATTTAGACACTTGGAGGCATTCTAAGAAATGTATGGATTATAAGAAATTTTGCAGATGCAAAAATGTGGAGGATTAAGCATGTTAAAAATTTTAGGGGACGTCATACAAAAATGTGTTAGAACAAATGAATTAATTATAATTAAAAACTGATTTTGCAGGTGCTAGATCAAATTTGGGGGGTTCTGTAATTAATTTTGCAATTATAACAAATGACATTCTGGGATTTAGGGGCTCCATAGTTTACCAGGGTTGGGGTTTTAGGGTTTTTTATAAAACATTTATAATTTTATAAGAAATATCACATTTGTGGGGTGCTATTCTGATTAAACTGACTGATTTAGGGGGACTATAACAAAATGAAGGGGTGTAATAAATTGTAATTATTTGTTGCCTTGCACATTTGAGGATAGGGATGGTGGTTAGGCTGCTGGTAGTGGCGGGGGGGTGGGGGGCCCTTAAAAAGCTGGGACCGGCCCTGGCCCAGACACTGCTCTTGTCTGCCCCGACCACAGCTCAGCATCTTGGCTTTTTTCTCCAGGCAGTCACTCAGTCAGTGAGATCCCCGTCAGTTCAGCCAGTCAGTGTCCCAGCTCTCCGTGCTGCTGAGTCTATATAGTGATGATCTAGCAATGATAACTGGATCAATACCTCCAGCCATGTGGACAGCCGGCTGGGAGCTGCATCACTACCCTCACAGGCGACCGAGTTGCAAACACCTCACCCCCCACCAACCCCACCCACCCTTCCTGCCGAGACCGTGAGCTTCACAACTCCTCTGACACACTTCATCTTATAATTTGATCAAGAAAAGTGTCACATTAAGCAGATCTTGCGGCCATAAATGAGAAATATGTGGATTTTATGATCTGTAAATGAGTGCCCCTTCATGGATGGTTATTTTAGTGTCAAAATATATTAAATACATAGGAAGGAAAGGCTGTACCTGATCACTGATTCCATATAGTCAGCACTGCACTGTAGTTAGTTGTTTATCTTGTTACAGTTTCATTTACTTTGAATAATTGTATCACATCCATTTCTCCTTCAGAATATTTTATCATAACCAGCCAAGGAATAAACAAACATAGATATAAAAATTATTTTTAACAAAATTCATAAAAATATAATCCTATACATGTGTACTGGGAATAAATGTGAGCCAGCAGCACAGGTAAAACCAATGAGATGTTACTTGTAGAGGAATGAAATTGGTTAATACAAAGGCATGTCCGTAATAACAATGTCCTTTCTCCGGTGACAAAGACAAAGTGCCTGCGTTTGGAGCGTACAAGCGCAAGAGACAAGTGATGGCTGAAGGTAGACTTTGGGAGAGCATTTGAATTTCATGTCCAAGAAGAGGCAGCCCATCATTAAAAAACCCTAATTTCTGTGTCAGGTAGAGTTACAGGTAATCGATCATCTTGTCACACCGATTTATTTTTTTCTGCCCGTTCAAAGTGAATTCTACTTCTTTCCAATTAAACTTGTTGCTGAAAAAGAAAATGTCTCTGGCTATTAAAGGCACATTTTGCCATGTTAGGTCTTTTTCCACCAAAGGTAATTTCTGAACATTTGGAAGAAAGGAGCCCAAGGGAGGCTGTGGCTTCCAGGCAATTCTTCATGTAGAGCTGATGTGAACAAAGCAGACCTTTTGAGGTTGGCATTGGACATCTATTAATGTATGTGCATGCCTTAAATAATTTGTTTAGGTCTTCTTTACTGGCACTTGAACAACATAGAAATGCTACTGTTTGTTTATCATTTCCTGCACTAGTTGTACTGATGTCACGTCCGTGTCATAACGTTGTTATGTAGCTATGTGCAGCATATTTACATTTTAAATGGTGCAAAACAATGAACGAACGAGTCAGTAGTTAATCTTAGTTATTAGCTTGCAACAGCAGGTAACTAAGGATACTTTGCTGCAAGTGTATAAATACAAAAGTGTGTAAATACATTTAAAATGATTCCTGTTTATTTGTCTACACACAATGAGACAGCAGTGTGGTTTCACCAAAGGACTGATGGATAGGTCTTGAGAGGGGCTTATTTTGTAGAGGGTTTCCCCACACTGACAGCTTCACTCAACCTGACACTCCTGAACAGCGGCTCTGGCCCCGTCACTGTGCGCCACCAAAGCACTGGGATATGTCTGCATAAAAGCCATTTATTGGTACATTTCTAAATGTTAACGGTTGTCAGCTTCAGTTTCTTTAAAGACTCCTGGCTCACCGGGGGGGGGGATAAAATGCCTGTGCTGTTCTGGGGAAATACTCCTCTGTCCCTGACAGACAATGACAAAAACGCCACCGCTTGTGGCCGCCGCCACTAGCACTGAGGTTTCACGTGGGAGCGAGTGCTCCTTTGTCCCTGGGTCTAATTTATTTATGTGGCTAATCTTCAGGGGGTGGAGCGGCCATGCTCAGAGGTGTGTCATTTTACAGGGGGACCCACCGGAAGGATCAGTGACCTTGCAGAGACATTGCTTGTGATTCATTTCAATTAGCACACAAAATCTGTCTTAGCTTGCAATCACATAAACAAGGATTATCAATGGACACCTCTTCTCCCAAAAAAAAAGTCCCAAAAAGTTCATACTGCTGTACATCACCTATCACATTGGAGCACTTAATTCCTCTCCCTCCATCATTTACCGCTGTACTCCGGAGATTCTCAGCAGAGAAGTTAATCAAATTACTTGACGTACTTAGTAAATTTAAAGTTGAGTCTTTCTTTGAAAGTTGTAGTCTGGTTTAACATGAGAGCTGCATCGCAGGGCTCCTATAAGATTCAGTCTCAGAGCCAAGACGGCATTCATCCTTACCCAACAGCATTTATTTGGACAGAGGTGCAATGGCAGCAGAAAAAGAGTGGAGGAGATGGAGCCTTGATTAGCAGCAGCCTTCCCAGCATGCTCTGCTATGACAAATGACTGACTTCGAACAATATCTAAGGCGATCAGGATAAAGTACCAACCATTTCAAGGCTCAGCAAAATTCTAATTCTAATTAGACTTTGCACCACACACCAAATAAAAATTGTTCCCATGGCATTTTAGCCTATCAACTGTTTCTCCTATCGCTGAAACAAAACGAATAAAGAAAATGATTAAAGTGATAACAAAGGCATAAAATTTAAATTATTGAGGCACCACATCTGGGATCTGTATGTCACTGCGCTGCCATTTTTACCCCCTCATTCAGCACTCCATTCTTTCTGCATGAGAGAAACTGCAAAACAGAGGGAAGCAAGGAAAAGAAGAGAAAGAGCAGGAAGAAATTGTAACATTAAAAGGTAGAAAGCGAGAACGCAAATAGGCCTTCAGCTTTAGCGTTATTAATGACTCTTCAAAGATCTCCGACTTTTCCAATCTCTCAGAGAAGCGCATGAAGGAGTCTGCAGATGAAGCTGACCTTCAAAATGTTCTTTGGTCTTTAGTTAAGAAATTCACTCGCCATTATGGCATCATTAAGGAAACAAGGATAAAATTACTCCATGGTTAATGGCCTATAGGATCCCCCACCAAAATTTGTTTCAGATCTAATAAAACTGTGCTTAACACACTCGAATGAATTATGAGGACTGTTATGCAGGGTATTAAAATGTGGAAAATAGATTTTCGAGAGCTTGGAGGACTGGACTTTTCAAATCAGATAGTAGAATGGGATTTTCTGGGCAATAAATTCCACCATGTCTCAATTTAATTTCTTTTAGCTCTTAAATCTGAAGCTATGATTTATCGTGTGGTTCTGATCATCTTTAAAATACACTGTTCACTGTAGCCAACTTTGCTATTTCCGAGAAGAATAAACACAAATGTGTGTTCACATGTTATACTCTACATACATGAACACAGAAAATCACTTGTTTTCAGGCATTGTTTTGCTTATAGAACTACATTAAGAGAAGCGGCATGATTAACAAGACATGTCTTATTTGAGGTAATAACTTATTATTAAGACCTTCATTAAATTGGGGTTTGCATTTACATTTGCTCAACATGCTGTTGAGAGAAAGGATGCAGAGTTGGTTATTAGCATATCGCATCAGAGGGTAGAGAGAGCAGGCAGGGAGCTGTTATGGAGAAAAATGAAGCTGCAGGCTATTGAGGCTCTTCATTGTCTCATATACAACCGCATTGCAAACCTGCAGAACTGTGTCATTTCCACCACTTATTACCTGCTATTGTAATCCAGACCTCGATGCCATCATGAAATACAGACTTATTATAAAGAGGGGGAAAAGTTAGCCCAAGATGGTGCCACAGAGAGGTGGTTTGTGTGGTAATGGCATTTGCTCTCTTTAAACTTTAATCTTTCCTATTAATTCCCTGCAACTGGAGAATGTACGAGAGTTAATGTTCCATGAACGTGTTTCTCACTCCGCAATCTCTTCAAGCTAATTACCTTCAGGTGCTAAATGGTGGGAAATTGCCATCCATTTGGATGAGAAAAATTTCACCTCCTGCTCCCTAGTGAAACATTTTTTTGCCGGGCACATTAAGAAAAAAAAAGAGGAAAAGAGGCAGGCCTCCACCAAGGTAAACAGTGGTCATAAAACTACCTCTTCCTGATCTTTTCTGTCCTCCTGCCTGAAACAGGAAACCATAGTCCCTCTCTCCCACCACATTGCTTACTGGCGGAGGTCAGGTAGAGGTCAACAGGTGCTTCTCTTGACAAGGGGAATGCAGAACAGATGTTTGATTGGTATGAATCATCGAAACTGCCCATTAGAAACTTATGATGTGAAAGGATAGGACTCCTGGTGCTAGGACACTTTTTAATTTAACGTCTAAACAGAAAGGAGATCTTGAAGTTGTTGCATTTTTAATTAGACTCCAATGGTTGGATGTCCAGTATGACTGCAGCCGCTTGGGCAAGAATTGAACAAGTTTGTCCGTCAAATCCTTTGGTTTTGTTGTGTTTATATTCAGCTACATTTATAAGCAATTTCCTGGGCCAGAATTTACGAAGTTTCACCATTATTCCTATCTGCTATAATAACATTTTACTGTATTCAATAGCTTAGTTACTGAGATGTGTTTGTATAGTAACATAAGCTAGGTTTCCGTCCAATTTTTTTACCAAATTTCCAGAAAAATGAAAATGCGAATGAATGTGCGTTTCCGTCCATTATGGTTAGGGAAAAATATTGCAAGATGGTTCATCAAGATCAACAACAGGTGCCGTTAATTCTCCACATTGGTGCCATTAAACCATCGTAGACTTAACGCTACGACGTGACAGATGTAAAAGAGCGGCAGTCAAACTTCAAACAGTGCAAAACAGTGTAGAAAGTACGATGGAAATAGCGCATTTATGTTTGTTTCGTGTATTAATTTGAGGAACGTTACAGTTTCCTCGTCACTCCACACAGATCTGATGTTTTCATCTGCCGCTATTGTTTGAGCAGAAGCATCAGTGGATGATTAACTCACTTCCTTCATGTACATGATTTATTCCCGAAAGTCTATTTCCAATTTGTTTTTGTCGATCCACCAACTTTTCCACTTCAGCCAAGCGTGAAAACTTTTTCGTAATCAAGTCAAGTTGTTTTTCTAACTTTCTGCATTTCCGATTAGGTTTTTTATGTGCAAATTGAAAATGTGCATAAAAACAGGTGGGTGGAAACACACTTATAGACACAATTCTACAACCAAGCGCACAGGGCAGCCGCACAAGCGTTTAGACATATTTCAAACATTTCCATATTTTACTGAATTTGAGAGTGAAAACAAAGGTGACTGTACCTGAAATGTGTGTTATATTCTAATTGTACAAACACAACAGTGGTACCTACATTAAGTCAAAGTTGAAAACTGAACTACAGTTCAAGTTGTTATATATATGATATTATAATTAAATTGAGGTTGAAAAACCTTTCCGATTGCTGATTCCATTATTTGCAAAAAAAAGTCATAAGTAGCAATAACACAATCACCAAAACTGTGACAGTTATACCCTGGTTGTTGAACAAGAGTAGAATTGTCCCCTAATGTTTTTATACAAACCATATGTAAATATTTTGTTATTTTCATGCACTTTGTAGTGAATTGTGTCCATGCTGCGAATGGAGAATCAAACCACTCTGGAAGCCTTAAACACTGAGTCCTTCCAACTGTATTCAGCCCCCAGTGAACTCCATATGAAACCCTCACGGTGCAGTTCAGCGGGTTCTCAGAAAGAGTCAGGAAGATGCATCATATGAGGGGAGTAAAAAGGCCAGCTGGGATGGGTGGGCCACATTGTGATCACTCACCTTCATCCCTGATTTGTAGTCATTATCCCTACCAGCGTTTGAAGATCAAAAACAAGGACAGGGAGAGTGATGGGGGACAGAGAGAGGCAGCCGGAGAAAGAGAATAGGGGAAATGAGTGACGGAGGGAGGGACAAAGAGACGGCTGGTTGTGTGTGTGCGCGTCTGTCCCAGTGACTGCCATTTGCCCCTGTTTGGTGGATGTAGGAGTGTAGGTGGCAGCGATGTTGGGGAGTGGGTGGGGTTGGAAGGAGGGTGGATAAGGGTGATAGCACCTTAAAACCAACCAAGCTGCAAAAGCAATGAATATTAAATTCACGCCTAAATAGCTGGGTCTATGTGAAGCATTACTGTATTATAATTTTAGATTTGTCACCGATGGGATGCAGGTTTGAGTTGGAACAACAAGGCACGTCAGAGCAATCTTTACTCCTCTGATAACAGCAGGGCTCTAAATTGATAATATTATCATGAATTATTGTGAATTTGGCTTTTGGTGGTCTTGCAATCGGACAAATGCAAATAAAGTGTGTTTTATTTGTGCTGGGAAGTGTGATAAGGTAAGACAGTAAAAATAGGAACATATAACAATTAGAGGCAAATATAATTTCTCTTTACCCATCCATGTCCCAGGCAGAGTGTAAATGTTGAAGGACTCCCATCAGGCCATTGTATAAATTAGCCAAACCCTTACTGTGCTGAAATCTATCCCCAACTGTTTGAGTGAGAAAGCAGAGATTTTTCCCTCCTTTTTTAGATTTAATTATCTTTTGTTGTTCTTTTTATCTACCTTCAAGGATTGTCCTCAGTGGGGGGTTAAAAGAATGGGAAGTGGAAAAGACGAGGGGGGTGTCTGATAGCGAGCGCTGGGTATGTAGGGCTAGTTTGTCCTCTGTTTGATCTGATTCCTTACAATGACACAGCGGGAAATTAAATATGAAACCGAATTAAAACCACTACTTAATGAACAACGGGGAAACAAAGTTGGCTCCATTCCAAATTAAGCGAAAGTCTAACTTCTCCTCGGAGCATTATCTCTTTAGTTCGGCTTAGTCTGAGGTAATTTTCGTTTCATTTAGACACAACATTTAGAGAAGTGTTTGATGATTTGTAATAAAATCCCAATTTCAAACCATTTATCTTGCAAATATATCTGGAAACAGTGCACAGAACATGAAATCTACACTGACGTTTGATGGTTTAAAGTGTAAAATCCAGCAGTTTAATTACTCACTTTGCTCATTCTTTGTGTGATGTATTGGAAGTGAGTTCTCCACAGTGGCAATCCTTCCCACATATTGATTTAATAGACCTTCTGAAAGAGCTTTGCTTTTCTCCTTTGAGAGAAACAACACATGTAGAACATTAGCTGAATTGATGTTGTTAAATAATTTAGTATCAACCTATACTGTATGTGCAGTCATTCAAGTGAAGGCTGAGGTACAGTACAGAAATAAAACATCATTATTGGCTGTTCCATTTGTTTGTTTTCTCTGGTTCCTTGTTCTGTACTTTCAGCTTCAGATTGTTGCTCTTTAGAGAATATTGCAGCCATCCAAAATGTTTGGTTATACCTGAGTTTTTATCATGTTTTTACGTCATTAAACATTTACATGAATGTATGAGAATGACAGGAGTACGTGTGTCAGGGATAAATAACACGAAGGAGAAAGCCAAGTCATGAGGAAATTGGTCAAATAAACAGAATCAAATACTAAACTTCAGGTTGTAAATCAAATTTTTCTTTTCCTTTCTGTCACCAACAATATCATTCAACCTGTGAGCAAATCAGCAGATTGTTTTACTTCTGACAGGTGGAAATAAGGGGGAATAATGTCGAACTGAAAGAATACTGAATGCAACAAAAACACTGTCGAATGATGCCTTTGGCAGGTGGAACTGCTCCCCTGCCAAACTGTCACCATTTAGGCCCCGATAACGCAGGTAATTGCATTTCCAGAAGAGCAGGAGCAGATGAAACATGCTGTGGACAGATACTGCTGGCACACTGGCCCCTTCTGTTGGAAAATTTCATTTTTCCACAAGGAAGCCATGAATGCTAAGGCTGAATCCAAATCCGTTTTTCCGCACTTTATCAGTGTGTGGCCCACCAAGTGGGGAGATGGAGGTAATTCATTCAGCTGAGACTCACCACCCTAATCCAATTTCCAGCCTCCCCCAGCAAGAGATAATTACAAGTATTAAAGCTGTTAGGACAGGGGGGAAAGGGCCCTCTCTCTGAAACTCTGCTGCAGGCCCTGGAAATATCGACTGAGCGGGGGGATTTCTGCTGGGAGAACTCAAGCTAAGGTATTGTTCAAAACTAAGAAAGTGTGTTAACTAATGAGGCAAAGGGAATCTCAAGGTATAAAAGGACACCCATAGCCACATGTCATTACAGACCCCAGGACTTTTTTTCTCTCTCTTTTGCCTCGTGCATCACTTAAGCCTGCACGAACAATTGGTCATTTCATGTGTAAAGACAAGTCGGGGTTCCTGCACAATCAGTATGCATATAATAGTCCTTGGAATGTCCCATCGCTTTTAACTCCATATGAACTTCAGGATCAGATGTATAGCGCTTCACTATCACTCCAGCTTTTAAGAAATACTCAACATGTGACACTAGTTACGTAAATTCCAACAATGCTTCTAAAACTACCAAAACAGTACACCTAGCTGTTTAGTTTATCATAATATCCTCTGGGGTGAAAAATCTCACTTTTCACTGTTTGTCCTTGACTCAGCCACTCCAGCATTGCAGCCACCTACACCCCAACTAGTGGTAAACTATACCTTTTCATGTCTTTGAAGCCACAATGGAGGACTGAGATTGGAGCAGCACAGAGGGTTTCTTCTTTTTTTCCCCCACTGCTTAAACTTTGACTCCTCAAAGAGCGGAAGCTGCAAAAAGAGTCTAATTAACGGAAGCAGAGACGCTCCTGCGCTCTCCCATTCAGCGCTCCACAATAGACAAACCTATGAAGCAGAACCAGGAATGGAATATTGAAGGAATGAATGGAAACACACCCAAATAAGAGACCCGACATCACCCCTGTCCACTCTTAGTCTCTGCTCTTTATTGTGCATCTTTGTTGAAGAGGATCTGCTACAGGAGTCCCATTCTCTATCAATTACTGAAGATCAAAGAGGCATAGAGAAGAGGCACGCTGATGTAAAGCAATGTGTTATTGAGTTTTTATATCGTCTGAGACTACTTTTCTATGAAAGTACGATTAGTCACACACAAATAACAGCTACCTAATTCCATCTGGTAGTGCATCTTTTAAAGGCTATCGCCAAGGCTGCACAATCCTCTAACTGTGTTATTTTACGGTAGCAGTAGAAAATGTTGAGACATTTTTACTGTGCATCTTTTATTCATTCAATTACATAATAGAACTATTCCCAAAATAGCCAACGTTCAGAAATGTTGCACCTTGCAATCTGAAAAATGCTTAAAACCCAGCTGAGACCTGCACCAAAAACAAATCACTTGTTCCTTGGCCCATTTCCTAACCTCAGACCATTGCAATCTGTCAGAAAGTTTATGGCATATCCCAGTAAGTAAGAGAAGAGGCACCAACAATAACCAATGGGAAATAGAAAGAAAACTAACAAAACAAACTAACAAAAAACTGTGTAAAACAGAATCTCTTTGGTGAACACTATGGGGTATATTACCTTATATGCCATTTAAGTGATTTGTTTCTGCCCTACAAGAGACAATACTTTAACACTTTAATGTATACTTTTCCATCTTTAGGTGTGACAGTGTAACTGAGTCTAATTACTTGGAGTTAAAAAAGAAAAAATCAACATTGTTTTCCGTAACTCACATTTCACAGACTTCCCACAGCTCCATGCATATTCATACCAGCCATTTTAGAGAGGTGCTAATCCAATTAATGAGACTCAAACTGGTCCTTTCCCCCATTACTATTTAGGTGTGTTCAGGCTCCGAAATGAGTCAGTTATCCCTGTTTGAATGTTGTGGTAATTCAGGGAATAAGATGGAAATGTTTCCGCAACAGGTTCCATTAAAATAGATGATAGGAGTGCGATGTTTTGCTCTACAGAGTGGTCTAATTCTGCTCTGACCTGGTTTTAATTGAAGAAATCACCTCCTATTGCAATCCAGTGTAAACAAGTGTAAACAATAAATACTTGAGAGTCAGTGACAAATGTAAGTAAGGCAAAGGCAGATTTATTTGTGGAGCACCTTTCAACAGCAAAGACATAAATAAACACACATAAATATGATTTAAATAAAATAAATAGATGAAAGTAAGCTAAAGAATAAGGCAGATTAAACAGGAGAACACAACTTTCAGTGCAGTACAAGATGTGAATGAATAGTCCCAAATTGAATTTAATCAAAGGCTGTGGCAAACAGAAATCTCTTAAGCCTTACCCCAAGTAAGTCAGGGAGTCGCAATATACAGCACATGGGATAAATGGTTGCATATTACATCCAGGTGTGATTCAGTTGAAGAATGACCTCACAGTAAAACAGTGCTTGACATTTGAATAAATTGGGTATTGCTAATTATCCCTCTCATTTAAAGTAAACATAAAAAATGGTACAGTATATACTGTATATTGTTGCTAAAGGGGCAGAAATAGCTCAGCTGCTCATGTTATTTGAAATACTGACATTCCTATTCTTTACCAAGAATGTTTACTATTGTTTGCCAGCCTTATTTCTTTGAAATATTACATATCTTGGTGCGGGGGGAAACTGCACCGAGTCTTGTGTGAAGTTTTTAATATGTCACAGGCAGAGTGCTGTTTGGAAATGCAGTGTATTTTACTCAGCCCCCAATAATCTATTCTGTTCAGCCAGGCGCACACATTGACAAATGTTTCCAGCATTAGGTATTTACCTAGTGGAATGTAATGGATGTAAAGAGTTTGAAAATGCCTGGCGCACTAACAGCATGGGCAGTAGCAAGACTATCTAGGCTGAGGAGAAAACACACTATTCAAAACAGAATCAATGGTTCTGAAGGATGGTGTGTGTGTTTGTGTGTGTGTGTGTGCATGGTCATGTGCGTGCATTTTGTGTTTAGCTCTCTCTGTATATGTGCATATCTGTTTGTGCTCTAAAGCGCTGACTGTAAACTTACCATAAGTCACTCCAGACACAGTAATAGTTTCAGCAAAATCCATGCAGTGGAAATGTAAATATTTTTCTTGACGCAAAGACAATGTGGAGGCGCTAAGTGTCACAAAGTATTCCCATCTGAAAGAATAAATGTGTACTGCCGCCCAAGAGTTTAGTGGTGAGAAGTTATAGAATAATTGCAGGCTGCAGGATTTTTCAAAATACTGAGATCATCCACCACAACAAGACTAGAACATTTTGACAGGACTCCAAAAGCAACATATTCATTTGGCTTTTTTTCACATTTAATTGTGTCTGTCATTATTTACTCGTATTTTTTGTCACAGAGCTCTATGCGGGACGTCTATTGATGATCTAAATGCTGTTTGCAAAGAGCCATCTGAGTACTGCCAGGAACAAGATTCTGGTGGGGACATTTTACTGGACTCCTTTGATTTTATTTCTTGTTCTTAGTCCCAAAATAGTCAATCGTCAGTGTTCAACAAACAAAAAACTTGACTTTTGTCTTTCGGTTGTAGAATGTAAAGAAAGAAATACAAAGGACAAAACCTGATCCTGTGTCCTCAGGCCTTGGTATCATTTGATATTTTCAATAGCGTTGCCAAATACAATGTCTTAGTTTCTGTAGCGAATACAAACATGTTTTTTTTTAAACAAAACACTTCTCAACAAGTTCTCAATACTTGCATGTTTGCAATACATGCACATTTTCTAAATGAAATTTAGAAATCAAAGAATAAGTACGCAAAACTACGAATCTGACAAAGAATTTGATACCAACTTTCAGCACTTGACAGTTTCTCTCTCCAGCTGTCGATGCCCATTTTGGTCTTAACTCAAAGACCCTTAACGTGGGAGATCTTACATGTACAGACAGGCTGAGGGATGAGAGTTTCTGCTGGGACAGAGGTCTGTTTTGGGACAGTTTGAAGGGGCTGATCCCCGGTTCAGCTTGGATTCTCTTCTCCTCATCTGTTGGTTGATCTTTTTCTCTCTCTCTCTCTCTCTCTCTCCCTCCCTGAAACTACTTTTCTGCCCTATAGAGGCCTACAGCAGCCATCTCATTCATTACATGCACCATGCGTCCTGTCAGACGTACAGGCGGGCAGGACACTTTCAGACAAAGAGGGGTAAGCTAATTTAAAGTACAAAGATTTTATAGGTCTACTAGAAGTATTAGTAACACTGTACGTATCCAAATAGTAGCAGCTTTGTATGGAAAACCTGGATCAAATGTCTGATTATCGTACATGTAAAGTACTTTTCAGTGACTTTAAAGTCGACTTTGAAACTGCTTTGGAAATAATGTGATTGTAACTGGAACAAAAATCAAACATGTGCTTAGGCTGAAGAAAAGGCAGGTCTGACACATCAAAAGTTCCATATATCTTTTAGAAATGGGATTTATAATCCAGCCTACTACAGGAGGGCTGCTATGATGTGCAGTCAATATATGGGTGGCACTCCCCATAAAGGCCTCGGCCTTCTTTCTGTGTTTGATTTATTGTCACAGTAGCTCAGCTCAGACGGCCGCATGAAACCTTTGTCAGTCCTACTAATGACACTGTTTTTGTTATTTGAATCATTTTTGTCTCTTTTGTCCATTTACTATCCTTGAACTGTTGTGCTCTTTATCCTGCACCGAAAGAGTCACTGTTTTTACTTCTATACACAGAAATATAATATCACTTTAAACTGAGGATAGCAGTTTCAGAGGCATATAGCTATGTATTCAAGAAAAGTGCATAAATGATCATTCAAACCGCAAAGTGAGTTGTTCTGCTGAAGGAGGTCTTGGCTCTCTGACTAGAAAGGAATTACTAAAGAATTAATTACTGTTTTTGATGCCAGTGAGCAATGACGTCTTTGTAACTGTACATTAAAGTTGAGTGTACAAGATGAAACTGTTAGTCTGACATACTGCTGGATATAATTTAGTCCATAATGCTGAAGAGACGGACAGTAATATTTTATTTTAACAATTATCCAAACATTGTAGATGACTCATGTTCTAGGGTGTGGTTCATTTTGCGTACAATATAATTTTACGTAGACACATCCTTCTTTTACTTTTCATCTGCTCTTTGTATTTTTAAATAATGATGTTTCTTTGCAGTAAAATAAGCCTGTTTGTTCAGTTAGAATAATTAGTGCAGGTTTGCTTTCCTCGTTTCAAAGTTAGTGGATTTAAGGTTAAAATAAGTCAATATGTTTAATTTTTATTGAAATTCCAGATCAATGGAAATTACATTTTCTTTGCAATTGTTTATTTTCAGTATTTACTTAATGACTTTTCACTGTATGTACAATATGTATTCCTTTCTTTTTAGCGACAGAAATGTCCAGAAGTGGCTGCTGCATTAAACCGACCTTTGCCAAAATCCCCTTGTAATTTGAGCTTAATGTTGCTCCAGCTGAATTAAGTGCAAGTTAATGATTAAGCTATGAATCTATCAGACACTTGGTATGGGAAAGTTTTAGGGAGGAACAGCTTGGCCCGGCTCAGCAATCATTAAAACGTGCTGACAGCGATGGGAGAACAAGTTCCCACTTTGATCCGATGACAGACCTGAGCTCAGCCTAACGTCATCCTCCTGCTCTGCCTCTGCTCTCTCACTTTTATTAAATCTGAGGTTCAGACAACAACGCCTTCCACTCAAAATCTGGCAAATACACACTTTATAATACTCATATGAAAGGTATT
Organism: Oplegnathus fasciatus; assembly: GCA_003416845.1. Classification (NCBI taxonomy): domain Eukaryota; kingdom Metazoa; phylum Chordata; class Actinopteri; order Centrarchiformes; family Oplegnathidae; genus Oplegnathus; species Oplegnathus fasciatus. Next base: position 455,098 of record NTHP01000059.1, read on the forward strand.
ATGGCATAGAAGGAGCATAATCCACCAAGAGTGCACTTAAGAACTGTGTTGCTTTGTGTTTGCTCCCCATACAAAATAGTTTGAGTCACAGAGTAGCAGAATAGAAAGTCAAGATATTAAGATTTGATTGTTTTTCTCTATATCTCTTTAATTTTAATAGTGTCATTATCCATTAAGATGCTTTCATTTAGTGTTTGACTTCTAACAATCACACTCATTAATGTCTGTCTATGCAATGAATGCCAACAGACCATTTTATGTTCTTATTATCTGATATATCAGGTTTGCACAAATATATATAATACTCATTTATGAATGGGATTTTGAGTATAAACACATAGTTCTGAATATTTGCATTAAAAAATCTTTTGCAATTAGTTACGACTACATCTGTGAGTCATATTTAAGTCTGGCTTTGCTGCATACGTTTGACATGTGACAAAGACGGACAGAGACAGAATAAGAAAGAAGTTTCTATGAAATCTTCACTTGTTTGTTTGTAAGAGCAAACTTTATCGTTTCTTTTGGGAGGATTTATCAGCAGCCTGAATCGTGTCCCGACTCGAGCCTCAGTAGTAGGTGACAGTGGTGTAAGTCAGCCGTAAGCAGCTGCTCCGGTGTAGAAATGAAGGTCTTCTGCTGCCCCCCAGGGGTTTATAGGGGAGATCACAGGCAGTCCTGCAGCCAGCAGCTCTCTCTGCTTCACACTGGACTCGTTTGAGGTGATGCAGCTTAAATAAATGTACACGGTCATGCTGAGGAAACAGATCTCAGGACAGTAGTTTGGACATTGTGTGCTTTCATATGAATATCATGCTCAAAACTGTCTAACACTAACTGCTAGTACTCAGTTACATGTCTTTCTCTCAGTATCTATGAAAATACATATTATTTTATTACACTGTGGTTGTTAGGGCTGCACAGTTAGTATGCAGATCTTCTCTTTACATTTTAATGTATTTTCATTTTTATTTCTTATTTTTGCAGTGAAAAATAATGCACACAATGCAATAGCATAACATTGATTGTTGTTTCTTGCGGCTGCTCTGAAGCTGATTTTCACAAGAGAATAAAGGAAAATAAACCAAATTGGTATTTAAATGACAATTAGAACATCTGTATGGTATCATAAAAACAATCATGGCCCATATTACTGAGTAAATATTTACTCAAGCTGCAGAAAACAAGGCCTTAACAACAAACCATTTGGAAAGACGTCTTATTGAATCGCAGTATGGAGCTTCAATTCACTGTAAAAAGATGAAATGCTGAAGTGCATTAGGACGCAGAAATGCTCATAACATCTGTTTCCTTTGTGTTACAGAGGATATCGCTTTGTAGCAAGCAATATGTGCCATCAGTGACTGGTGGAATAATATTTGTGTTCCCCCCTCAAACAGACACACTGTCACAGAAGCACTTGTCTACATTTTGTAGTTGCTCGAGGAAAATAATTGCCTTATCTGCAACTGTCAAAATGATGAATGCCCTGGAGAGCACCAAGAATTGACTGATGGAATTGGGGGAAAATCTAATCCCTGATCTGAACACTTTGTATAATACATTAACCCCTCTGGTACAATAGGCTGCACAGAAACAGATTTGTATAGACTTGTAGAAATAAATTCAACAGAGGCTGAAGGATCGATAAACATCAGAAGTTATGGCCTCATCTGTGCAAGTCAAACAGAGCATTAGGTCAAAGAGCAGATGCAAAGAAAATATGATATAATGTAATATAAAAAACCAAAAATAATATAAATAAATAGAGTAATTAATGAATCCCAAAGGGACATTAGAGTGTTACAGCCGCCAGGTCACATAAATTACAAAAACAAGTCAAGGAAGGTAAAAACCAAACTACAATTAAGAAATATGATGACTAAAATAGAATAAATTAAAACACTGAAAGTAGTGAGTAAGTAAAATAGGGCTTAACTGTAAGGTGTATTGAATATACACTGTACAATGATAGTGCCAACATATGCATGATGTACTTTAGTTTTAGTTTTGCATTTTTCACCCACATAAATAGAATCACTGTTGAGGTATTGATCTGTTTCATGTAGAATAAAAAAGGGGAAATTAATATCTCTAAAATCTGGTCGCAAATTAAAAGAAAAAGCGAATGAATACTTCTTACTATGCTAGCAGAGCAGCACAGAGATGCACACTTCAGTATTACATGTAGGGCTCTGCAATATGGTTAAAATACCCAATATGAAGATTTTTCCAATATGCATAATCTGACAAATCTCTTCGAATATTTAGAACAAAACTAAATTAAAAGTAGTATCAGTAGTATTAAAAGTAGTTAACAACAACAACAACAGAACTCTAAAATAATAACACAATATGTTCATATCATTACGATACAATTCCAATGAAAGTCAAGAAACGCTAATTAGAAATTATCCACCTGCCCCAAAAACATGTCCTGTATAAATTAGTATTGAAGTTTATCGTCACTAATAAACAAAGCAAATGTGCTGGAATGCAATCTTATCTTTAGCTGGATATTTAAGTGACAATGGCAAAGAGATAATGGTTAGGTTAAGAATTCAGAAATGAACACAGTGAGATATGCACAAGGAGGATGATGGGAAATTATCTCGTACTCTTCCTCTATCTGTCCACAAGCAGCAGAGTGGAAATCTCACCCAGATATGAAGGGATATCTCTCCTGATTAAAATGATATTAACTTTTCATAACCTAATGTTCTAAAATGAAGTTTTCTAAAAAACGAATGGCTGGCACCTACCTGTGAACGAGTTCTCCCTCTTTTTTGTCACACTCGGGTGGAATACATTATCCCCAATATTAGGAGAGAACATACCTGTAACAGGTTAATGACCTCACACTTTCCACACCATTTCACTTAGCGGGCCATAGCCAGGAAAAGCTAAACGCTTCACTCCCACTTCACTAAATTATGAATTAGCCAAAAGGTGAGGCGATTAAAGATTCAACATTTTGCAGTTCGACCAATGGACGGTCTCCTCTCTGAGCTCGGGTGGGATATCTTCAACCATTAGCTGAAAACTGTCTTGATATCCATTACGGAGGTCATAAATATTGGAAGAGGAGAACAAATAATCCAGAAATTACCAATCAAAGTGTTTGCAACCTCAGAGAGAAATTACTATCTGCAGTATAAATAAAACCAACAGAGCAATCTTCATCTATATACATTGATAAATAAATAACACATTGGAAAGCGTTGAATCATGGGGATTTTAAATTATTTGTCATGAAATAGTGGAAATATTTCAACAGCTGTCACTTTTATCATGTAAGCCCAAGAATGATTTTGATAAATATTATTTTCAAACCACAATTATCAACATTAACAAGCATTTTCTTAACACATTACCTTGAATTTGCACAAAACTAGTTTTAAATGCTGCCGTTTTCAAACCATCCCAACGCCCACAGTGGCCTTGGCGTGTCAGACTTCTTCAGCCTTATCCGTTCTGTAACGAGTGCTGACAGGTCACATGGCACAAACTGTGATGTCTGAATAATTTGAACAAATGCTAAATCATTGCAAAGCAGCCAGAGAGATCAGCGACGTGAAAGTGAAGTGTTTGCGCTTCCCCAAGGCTTAGTGGCATCTGTTCTACATGTGTGCAGCAACAACACCCATGTTTCACCAATTAATTGTGCTTGTATTAGAGTAAATATTTGACTTTGAAGCGCTAAAGCGTTAATTGGGGTTCCGTTCTGCAAAGAAATCGATGCGCCAATATTCCAGAAGAATGTGAGTTATTTAACGGGAAATCCTTTAAATGATCTATGAAATGATTCTGTGAGAATCTCAGTTTTCCTGTTTGTCAACCTCTAGCCTCGGAGTCTTTCTTGTAAAAAGTGTTTGTCCTGAGCACAAATCAGCAGAATAAGACAGGCTGATGACTCTCCTTAATTCTGTAAATTGGAGGCTTGTGAGTCCAATTACGGTCTGATGGTTCAGCTTGAGGCCACCAGGGAGAGCTGCGCTTGTTTCTCAGAGTCACTGGAACAAACCACTCCAGCAGCCTCAGCCCTGCCATAAGGAAAGTTATCTCTAATTACTACTACGCTCTTTTTTTATTGGGTAAAAGAGATATTTTGTAACAATCATCCTGTCTAAGTTTGAAAAGCAAATTCAGATGCAGCTTTCAAAATTCCTTTTTTTTTTTTCAAATGAGGTTGTGACTATCCTTCCATATTTGACCCTGAACTTAAAATTAAAATTCAGCAATTCTGTTTGCTGATGCATTTTTTTTTTTTTTTTTT
>NTHP01000059.1:459381-485710 GCA_003416845.1 Oplegnathus fasciatus
CTTACAATATGGGGCTCGCTCTTTTTCTAACCTGGCAAAGGAATTATGTACATGAAACCTCTGCAGGATGTGAGGTTGTTGGGGTCTGTTGCCTCTACTGGCCATTAACTGGGGATTAGTGCTGGTGGGGCACACATCCCTTTGAAGAGGTAATTCCTCACACTTCCTTGCTATAGAAAATCAGGAAGCAATCATAGAAGAAACCATGCAGATGGTACAGACAGGGAAGCCCGTGACCATTTTTTCTTCAGTCACAATTAAGACTTGGAGTAGCTGCTGCCATTGTGAAAACTTACCACATCAGAAAATTCAAGGGGACATCAGAATTAGCAGGCAATGCTCCGAGCCTGTCATGCAATCGTGCTTAAAACTGAAGGGGAGGGGGAGAGATCAAATGTTGCTTTATTTTATTATAGTAAACAGTGTTTACGAGCTTGTGGAGTCACTGTAACTCAGCACAGTCTCTTCACAGTTTCCCATATATCTGTCAACACAGTATATCTGAGCATGGGCAAGGCTATAAGGCTATAAATGTTGTTGGAGGGGAGATCAACATGAAGTCACATATAGAGGCTCAGAGAACTTAAGAATATATGTTAGTGAGAGTGATGACAGGGCATGAATTACTGTGCTGCTGCTGGAAAAAAGAGAAAGTTTTTAGTCCTGTATGTTGGAGCACACTGACCTCTACAGGGACAAAAGGTTACTAGACAAATATCTCCATTGGGAGTCTGGGGTTCTGCTGACATTAACTTTTCTAACAGAGGAAAGTCATATGTATATTGTATTTTAATTTGACAAAATTCTTCACGGTGATTCCCAAGTTAAAACAGTTTTAGAAATGTTTTGTGTGTACTGTGCAGCAGCAGGTTTTACATCTCTTTGGTTTCCTCCGGTGGTCTCTCTGGTAAATTGTTAGCATGTCGCCCAAGCCAACCATGCAGTGTTGTATATAGCATGGGGGTTTGTTCCCTCTTACAGAGCTGTTCCTGTATTTTTGTTCTCAAATCACTGACTTTGTAAAACCAGGGGCCACTTGGTTTTACTCGCGACGCTAAATTGAAGGTTGGAGATTGCACTTTGTATTTAAAGTTTGCACGTAAACTGAGAGTTTTGAAGCAGTTTTAAGGGCTGCAGTTGTGCTGTGGGGTTCGTAGTGGGTGTTTACTCCATTTGACGGTTTGACGTGCAAGTCAAAACACAAACATGAATTATCTCTTTTATGGGCTGCAATTCTGCCTTTACAGAGCTCATTTGGTTTCTCCCAGTGAGGAGTCTGTAAAGGCAGTCACTTGACCCATATTATGTATGTTTTATCTTTGTTTTGATCATGCCATTTGAAATTATTTTAGATTATGTGAAATCAACTGTAATATGGATCAATTATCTCGTCAATCATCATATTTTCAGGTGGCTTCTCAGCTGTGTGCTTCCCAAAAACTGAAACTTAATGCCAGTAAAGTAACTCTGAAAGAGATGTAGCCAAGACAGGCCTTTACAAAACTTCAAAACAAACAAGAGGCAGAAGGTTAAATGTTTATACAGCAGAACATATTGAAAGGTTTTTTAGCTGTTTTATTTGGTCACTTGTCTGCATACAGAAACCAGCACCAAGTGTCCTGTTTCTATGGCCATACTTACTGTACATTTTATATTATATATAATCTAGGTCCTTTAATGTAATGTGTGAACCCTGTACTCTGTTTGTACATGAATTATTACATTCATTACATACTATATATATACTGCCATATATGAAACTCTTTTATTTATATCTTCATTATCACTAGAATCTGCTTGCAAGTGAATTAGATTGAAAGTCAAATTAAAGTAATTATTTCAGCACCATAAATATAACACAGGTAACTGTGGGAGGCCATATTTACCTTAATGTTAAAGATGGCCACATTTTACACAATAAATCTACACTTAAAGGGAGGCATTGTGTAAATTTGGTCATTTGTGATGGAGAGTTTCAACCCAACAAATTCTGTGTAATTAATTCAAGAAATAAAATGGTTTTTAATTACATCTCTATTTGGTCAGGGTTTAGGTTTTTTTCTGAGGTACAATTCGACACGTGCATTGTTTGGATTTCTCTGTCATAAGAATTTAACAACCATGAAAATAAACAGAACAAAATTGTATGTCGGTGTTTGTGGCACAGCAGACTCCACACATAATTCTGCTATTTAGAGAACATAAACCATTTGTGGTCTGTTGGATCAGCAGCTGTACACATGTGAAACCATTACAAAAGTAAGGCCTTTAGGTTCAGTGTGTTGTGTGTTTGCATGGGAATCAAACGTTGCTTGAATCACTACATTCACGTGTCATGTTATCTTTCTTTTAGCCAAACAGCAGCTATGTGACCCAGGTGGAAGAAGCCCCGGAGCCACAGTCACAGCTCCCTCTGTCCCAAGCTGCTGCCATCAGATTATCGGCCGCCGGGTTACACGTCAGTCTGCCAGAGATTTGATTAGCAGCATCTGTGTGAGCAACTGGTCATTTACGAGCCATGTGAGAGGCCCACGTCGCTTGTGGGTACTGACTTGCACCTTGTTTGGATTTTGCATTATGCCATTTAACCACAAATTTCCTCCTTTATTGTATGAATTACATTTGTTAAATTCTATTAAAACTGTAAAGAAATAGAGGATGTTTGACAGAGCTGACATACTCTCCTACTCTGCACAGTGCATTTCAAATTAATCTTGATTACATAAAACCCAGATAAAAGTGACTCTAAGTCAGTGTTTTGTACGTGTACCAAAATTCCCAAATGCTGAAGACAAGAAACCATGTGTTCCATCATCTTCAAAGTTCAGCTCCTGCCGTTGGAAAAGTAAAGAGACGTGTGTCTCCCCCCTCGGAGGGGCCTCCTTCCTGCACAAACAAAGTACCAAGGTGGTTGAAAGAGGGTAAAGGGGAGTAGGGGTGGCTGTAGCTCAGGTGGTGGAGTGAGTTAGTGTTGGTGGCTTGATCCCTTGCTCCTTCTGTCCACATGTTGAAGTGTCCTTGAGCAAGAAACCGACCCACAAACTGCTTCAGATGAGTGTGTATGCGTGGGGAAAAAATGTAAGTCACTTACAATAAAAGCCAAATGAATGTAGTGGAAAATGTAGAACACTGGGGTCAGTGTGGAACCCCAAATGATCCAATAACCTGGCAGCTCTTGAATCCAAAATCTTTAAAGTGTGTATTTCCTTAACTGTTTGTAGTACATACTGTGAGACAAAACCATACATTGTCAGTCATAAGAAGAGAAGTGCCTCAGTCCAATCAGCTGGTGCTCATCTGTCATCAGGCATTAATGAAGGGTCTTGGCCTTACCACCTGTTCTGCATATTCTAGTGCCACACAGATGTTTGTGTAGCTGCAGGGGATGTTGCTCTGAGGCCAGTGGTGGTTGTCCTGTGCGGTATGTGCAGCACCCGTCCAGTTTGCCCTGCCTCAGTAATAATAATAACAACATAAGTCTCTGTTCTTTGTTTAAAAGTATGCACACCTGAATCTGTCCTCGTCAGGACACGCAGGTGCACGGTGACAAAACACAGCTTTTCACTATACTGCCATACAAAGGCAGAGGGCAGTAACTACAGAAGCAGTGACGTTGAGAAAAAAAGGGTTAAATGTTTTCAGGCTGGCTGACAAACTGTATAACAGATAGAAAGGTTGTAATGCTTTTATTTTATGCCTTTTTAGGTTTATTATTTTAACCAAACACATCATTGCCATAGAACTCACATATAACACCTAAAAGAAAAATGTAGATAGTCTTCACAAAAGGCTCGGAGAGACAGCGGTATCTACAGACAAAATGTGTTCTTTCAACTTTCTTGTCCATTTTAAAAAGTTTAAGAAAATAAACTTTATTTTGATTATTTACAGTCATAGCTTGCTGGAATTAAATGTATCTGTTTTGCTGGGTGTCTGTCAGTCTTCTGTTAATACTCATGTTGAAATTGATATAATGAATTCATTTACAATTTAATACAATTAAATATGTGATTTATAGGTCACTTAACCACCAAATCACATGAATTAAACTTGTAGTCAGAAGCTGAGGTGGCAGCTACAGAGATCAACTTAGCTAGAGCTAAACCTCTAGAGTGTACTTACTGCATCTTGGGCAGCAAACAAAGCCAGACTGCAGTAACCAGTGGTGGGAGAAGTGCTGATACCTTTTACTTAAGTAAAAGTAGCAGTACCGCTCTGTAAAAATACACTATTTCAAATGAAAGTCCTACATTTAAGATTTCAGTTAAGTAAAAGTACAAAAGTATTAACAGCAAAATGTACTTTACGTATTCAAGTAAAAGTACTTTCAGGGACTGACATTATTTTTCATATCATATTGTTGGAATATTATTATGCTTTAACGCGTTAGCAGTATTTTAATGTTACAGTTGGTGGAGGTGGAGCACATTTGAAGTACTTTACATAGTGTTGGATAGTTTAATCTATAGCACAGTGTCATATTTTATAAAATGATCATATTAAAGTAACTTGTAACTTGAGTAAATGTACTTAGTTACTGCCGCCACTGGCAGTGGTTTAGCTTCATTTTTAGCAGTTACTGCAAATTTAAGAAGCTGTTATCACAGACATCATACAATTCTGTGGCATAATTATATTTTATGTATTAAAACAGATGTCCACAAGTCAGAATCGGGTCTTCACTCAACTGTTTGCCTTTGTAGAGCGGTATGGTGTTAGAAAGATATAGAACGGCAATTGTGCTTCCTCTGAAGGATTCTCAGGATGCATCTTTGTATTAAGTCTTGTTTCTGTGCACACGCTTGATTTACACACAGGCAAAGACAGAACTGGTTCTTGGGATGGGGACAATGTGGGTACATATTGTGGGTGCCGTTTTGGGAGTGGACCTCATTGTTTTGATAAGAATCTTGGAATAAGAGAAGGTAAATGTTAGCTTGTTAGAGGCATTGGCCTCTTTACATAACGTGTTTTTCTCCAAGGGGAATTTTACTCGCACTTTATCTGCACCCACCATCCGTATAAGACCACAGCCTTGTGCGCTAGAAAAAGAGCAGCTTTGTGTTCGAGAAATGGCCGGGGCAAAGGTATGAAAATGTTCTCTTCCTGCTTCCAATCAAAGAGAGCGAGTGGCCACTGTGGAAAGGGCTGACTCCTCACAGCTTTATTCAGTGTATATTTAGAGGAGGCAGAGATACAGCAGGACAAAAGACAGAAGGAGAAGGAAACCATGAAGGGTTTCATTGTCTGTCTGTTGTATATCTCTATTTATAGCTCCATTGTTAGGATTGCTGTTGGAAATACCTGCCCAGATTTTAGGTCACACTGTAGGTGGTTTGATTTCTTTTTATCCTCACTTACAACTATTTCATTAGCATTTTAAGTGAATGTTAGTGACATTAAACTTGACAAATGACCATATGATCCCCATTTTGTTCTTTTATTAGTTACATGCTGGCCTGCTGTGGCGTGGCACACAGGACAGGGGAGCATTCGGTTATTTTAGCACTGTGGTTTGTGGTCGAATGTGGACATAAGCGTATCATTAATACGCCGCATAGCTCTATTTTTGTCACTGACCCATATTAAAATTATCACAGTATAATAAATATAAAAAAAATCTATTTAATGTTTGCTATGACAACTCCAAATTCTGAATCCCACAACAGGGCGCCACAGTCTGTAATTATTGTTCAACTTCTACTCGAAATAAACTGTCTCCGCTCCTCGGTTAGTGGCGCATGGTACGCTATGAGCAACACAAATGATTCTTTGTTTCTGTATTTCCTCCTTTAAGAAGACAAACGTCAAAGTGTGGGAAAAGGTGGGAACGGAAGCCCACAATTTTGATTTTTGGAACGGCTGCGGTTCAGCTTCCCCGCCATCATTTCCTACTGTACATGTAGAAACGGATACTCGCCGTCTGCTTCCGGTGGTCATTCTGGTCTGCTGTGCAAACATTTTTCAGCATCTTTAGTGGATCCTTTCATCTGTGGCAACCATGCGGCAGCATCACATGGTTGTTGCTCACATGGCATCTGTTACGTCAAAAAGGAAAAGGTCTGTCATTACACTGTTGAGGCTGGAGATTAATCTATAATTGGTAAATGCACAAGCACCACATCTTAGGGGAAATGAAGACATTCTCTACTGATGCTTAATGTTTCTCATCAGCCACCCCTGCTCCTTCTGCTCCTTTTAGCCCTAAACTGTAATGCCTGTTTTATTGTGACTAATAGTGGCAGTAGAAAGGCACTTACTCTGTATTTGGAGCAAAGCCAGCAGAGTGGGACAAATGGAGCGACCCATTCAGTAGTTCTAAATTTTTTTTAAGACCTCTTCGCTCTGGCTTGGTGCTGACACAAAAGGAGGTATTGATGTGAGGAAAGACTGAAGCTTTGTGTTATGCCCACCAGAACTGGCTGAGGAAACTGTTCTTTCACGAACCTTAATTCAAAATGCAAATGGTGGCACATCTTGCACTCGAGAGCCTACAGTAAGCCTATTTTATTTGAGCTACACAGTACTTTAGTAAGACACAACACGGACTGCTGTTTTTGACATTCAAGCAAAGTTTTAAGGATGCAAACTACAAACTTTACTTGTTTTTTTTTCTTTATAGAAGAACATAAAGAAACAAAAAGCAAAACATTGTAGAAAATCTCCACTGTTCTGTGTTTTTCTCGCTCGGCAGAAATGAATTTTGTGGCTTTGAATTGTCTCAGGAAGGAATGTGAGTTTGAAATATAGGCACGATGAGCATATTTCCACATAGGAAACAAAAGAAGTAAATATGGGAATGACACCTATTCACTGAGAATCAGAGCGGTGCTTTATCTTGTTTTGTTTGCACCACCTGCTGACCTAACCCCAAGTATTTACTTAAACTCTCCTCTCACCCACAAAGCCATTGTTTGTACTGCAGGGGGCTGACTGAAACTAAGTGTCATGCTAGATGGCTGTAACCATGAAACATCCATGCTATTTGAAACTAGAATGGATATCTAAATTTAGAGTGGGAGTAATGCTTTATGTTTTCTTGTGGGACTGTGTAGAGGGGCTGGCTGTGCTGTGCATAAACACTGAGCTCATAATAAAAATGATAAAGGGTGTTCCAGTGCAAACAAATGCAAACCAAGAGAAAACCAAATAGGGGAATCAAAGATTACTCTGTATTTGGGTAGAAAATCCCTGGTGTTTATCACATGTCACATGCCCTCTAGTGCTCTAACAGGCCTTTTCTCGGGACGAGGTGGTCACTCAACCGTGAGGGATCAACAAAATTCAAACACAAAGTAGTCTTTTTAAGAGTTTGTGTTTTTCTTAAGAAGTAGGATTTTTCAGATTGTTTTTAACAGCACATTTTTGGGAACATCTAGACCTTATTGTAAAGATTTTTTTTAAGTTACCACAGTCATGACAATTATTGCTATTTTGTGTCTTTATACATTTCGGTGGCTGTAATGGTCAGACAGCTTGAGCCTCTGCCCGCGTCTCGGGGGCACTTTTCACATGTTTTGTTGAATCTAAATCCAGAGAAAATGGGCATCCATTTCCGTTCTGTCAAAGGCTTTTATGGCGTGGTCAGCCACAATGGAGTACTCAAAAAACAAAGTGTTGCGTTATATGTCATTTCACAAAGAAGTGTTTAAAAATGTTACTCAATAGCTCAGTGAATCATGATATAAATGTATTCATATCTTCAGTGCAGAGTTCCAATTTCAAAAGTCTTCTGTTATGCGGCACGATGAAACAGCTGCTGACTTCCTGCTGAAAGATGAATGGACACATAGATAAGAAGAAAAGATGTTTGTAGATTAAATTTTGACACATCATACATTTGTGCTGTTAATGGTCATTTTGTGTATGAGAAAAACTGGTGTTCATACTCATTTCTACACTGCTTTTAAAAAACTGTTGACAGCAACACATCAGTGCTGCTGTTGCACGGAAACCAAACCACATCAGATCTTTGATGTCTGTCTATGGGTATATGTGAAAAAAAACAAAAAAACAGCACTCATAAATCCCCAGGTTACCATTTCCTGTTGAAGCTCAAAATTAGAAAAATGTCTGGCTTTAACAGCGAGACGGCTCACATGACATTTGATCTCATGTCAATAAATGCCTGCGAAAAACAGGTTTTATTGCCAGCATTTTATTTGAAGCAGCATGATATTGGCCAAGAAGTGCTTCCTATGCAAAGTTTGCCACAGGGCTTTATGCAACTTCTGCTGATACACTGAAAAATCGCAAATAAGTTTTATGTATAGTTGGGAAAACGGTCAAAGATGAGAGAAAACTCAATAATAGTGACATTTCCAATACGCCAGTTTTATATGATGGATGAAAACTGCTTAATTTGTCTTCTCATCACTCATCAGTTGTATGCAGTAAGTTTCATGCATTGAAATTCTGTGCCCACTCCTGGCACAGTCACTCATTATCACATGTAACAACCTGAGTTTTATGAATTGCATTCCTCAGTGTGAGATAATTTACTGTGTATTTAGATTTATGTCTCCTCCTCAACCATCATTATCGCCCGCAACAGCACCAGTTTTATGTGTAGCTCTGAGACACGTCTGAATTGACTCAATTTTCTGTCTGTTTATCACAGATCTTACAGCACGGTATCATTCAGATCCTCTGCTCGGGCTGTTTTGCATATTTCAAACCCCTCATGGTTGATGTGGCAGGGCACCATATAACAGAGCAGGAGGGTGGGGTTACCTAAGTGCCCTCATTTTACTGCGGGGGGGGGCTGGAGGGGGAGAGGAGGAGGCTTCAATTCAGTGGAAAGTGGTTATTCTATATTTGCTCCAACCATACACTTACTCCACCCTCCACACGTCCCACATAAAGCCACTCCAATATAAGAGTTTATGAATGCTGAACCTCTCCTCATTAGGTTTAGACTCAGACGCTGCAGACCTGGGAACACTTTTTATTAAAATAGAACAACCAGCCCACACTAACCAGATAATGATCTGTTGACATGAGTGAACGTACTTCAAGTGCACTGAGGTGGCTTTGCTTAGCAATGTGTGAGAGCTCAAATGAGTGACTTAATAAAAATTTAAAGTCACTTTTTATGTAGAAGAGAATGAGGCAGAAAGAGAAATACTGTATAAATGGTAGTCTCCCTGCATTTCTGTAAGCGGGTGGGGTCAGGTGAACGAAAATGACTTGGACCACATTATATGTAAAGTTGGGGTAATTACTAGGTTTGGAGATTTAAATAGCTGGGCCCACAGTGGTAAACACACTGGAAGTCAAGTCAGCTGCCTCCACAGTATCCTTCCTTTTTGCCTCCTCAGAGACAAACTAGTCAGTGTGCAGAAAGCTTCAACATTTGGTCTAGGTAGAACAAAAACAAAGCCATGGACACTTCAATTAACCATTCAAACAAAAAGTAAAGAGGCCTGGAAATCAGTGAGTGGTTGTGTTTCACAACTAAAACTATGAAATCAACTGTGAATGTTTCTTTTATAGGTTTCTGTTTTTTCCACAAAGTACAAAACAGCTCAACAAACTCTTTCATGCACACAAATAAGAATAAGTCTGACTGGTAATGGATCAAATAACAGGAAAGTGCCAGGATACTCCATCAGAAGTGCTTGTCAGATGGTCAAATAGCTTCGGAAACCCCCTTCCCCCACACATTTCCAACGCCGGATTTGGGTGGGGAGGCTTTTGATTTATTCCGGCCCTTACAGTCCAATGCAATACAAGATGACAACCCTGCAACAAAAGCTACCTTTGTCTATTTAATTGTTCGCTTTTTAGCCACGTTAGAGTGGTTATAGGGATCGCAATGTCGTTCTGTTGCTCCAGACTGAAATGTCTCAATAACTGTTGGAACTGCAATGAAATTTGTTACAGATATTCATGGTCCCTCGAGGATGAATGTTACTTACTTTGGTGAACCCTTACATTCTCTTTTAGCGCCACCATGTCTTTGAGAACTATTAGATGAACTGCCACGAAATGGCACACCCATTCATGTTCCCCACAGGATAAATAATAACTTTACCTTTTCATCTAGAGCCACCATCGGGTCAAAATTTAATTTAGTCCAATACTTTGTTTTATGACCAAATAACCATGGTGTGAACATGGTAAACATTATACCTGCTACACATTAGCATGCTAGCATTGTCATTGTGAGCATGTTAGCATGCTGACGTTAGCATTTACCTCAAAGCACCACTGTACCCGAGTACAGACTTTTATTCTTGTGACTGTGTCAGGGAGGTGGTGATTCAGCTGTGGTCATTTTTGAGGCAGGAGTGTGTAGTGTTGTTGAGCAAATAATCTGAGAAAGCTCTTTCAGTGTTGGTGAGTCTACTAGTGCCTCTTTGCTAATGTAGTGTTCCTGAGTTTGGTATAACTACATTGGCAAAGACTGGCTGTAGTTACAAGCAGACCCCACTAAGACTCACTGAAGTGGGATACTCCATTAGATACTTTACGAAGGTAGTATTTATTGCAGGAGAGCTATTTACTGTGTACTGTATTAACAGGTGTTCCCTTTATTTTACACCACCTAGGTAGGCTTTTACATTGACCTGCCACATTTGCTTCATTGTATGCTGACATTGCTTAGCCTCTTTGATCATTAGAAAAGATAAGTGACAAAGATGACAAAATGGGGAACGTGTGCTCATGTCACTCGAATGTAAAACTCTTTCAGACAAGTAAAGTAAATAACAGTTTTGCCACCGTGCAGCATTTTCATGCCAAAATGTTTTACAGTTAATGAAAAAGAAAGTTTATTGTAGAAAACAAAATGCAAAAGGAACAGACTGGAACATCAGCAAATAGTCTGGCAGACCGGAGTATCAGGACCTCTTTTTATCACCAGCCAAGAGACTTGTGTCAACAGACAGAGACCTGCCGACAAACCTCGCACAATCCTGCAAACCAGCTGCAGTTGGAATGTTTGCATACAGTGGCAGTGTAAACATCTGTTTTTACAGAAATGGGTCCGTACAGTCCCAAGGACAACTTCAAACGACTTTTGGCCAATTACAAACATGCATGTACAGCAAACTACAGTATACATGTGCAAGAAAAGTAACCCTGCAGAGGGGAAAAGCTGTGGAGCACATTCAGAGCTGGAGTCATTATGACTTTTAGCAACGAGAAGAAATAAATAAATTAACATGGGACATTACTTCTCAATCTCATGTGTAGAAATGACCTGGCAAAACATTGGTATTTCCTCTTCCTGCCATGAGCGTTGCTATACAAAGCAATTCATTTTTTTGGCTGTGCATAAACATTTCGTTTCAAGTTTCTTTGGTAAAAGCAGCTTATGTTACTCAGAAGTTGCTGGACGAAAATAACTAACGGAGGTTCCTGGAAGTGTTTGAAACAGCTCATTATTGTTCACAAACCCACAGCTATCTCCCTTAGGACTTTCCTGTATTTGCGAAGGAGTTAAATTTGGACAGGCTTGCAGGTCAAGCCAACGATACAGTTTGTGCTAGACAGAGAAAACAGTCCGGAGTGCAAAAACAAAGATGGCTTTCTATTTTCACCATGCTATGCCCCATATGTAAAGTTTCAAACACCCTTGCTTCAATAGGTAAAAGCTTTATATGTATTTTCCACTCAGCAATACATTTTCTTCATCAAACTATTTTAAATAGTAAAAAACTTTAAATAGCACAGTATCAGAAAATATATAGCTCTCTGTATCAGGATAAAATACCCTAATAAATATCAGTCATTCCAGAGTTTTCCGAAAGGTTGTTTTTTCCTGCATCAGGGTTCAGAGTTCATGTCCATCAAAGTCTAGAAAAAGTTAAACACTTTGTCCTCAATCAAACTAATGGACTTATCCGTTAGCATTTCTTCACTGCTCACAAATTTATACCCAAAAAGCTTCAGCGTTGGTCCACAAACTTTTTGTACCACCTGAGCTATTTTGAAAGGTAAACTGAACCTCCATTTCTCTACTTGTTCTGAGGAGTTTTTCTGTGTAGAGTAAACACCACTGGTCTCCTTGGAGGCCTGGGTGTTTTTCAGGATCCAGGATTTCACTTGTGGAGTGAACGGGATTCCAGTAAACCTGTACATCTCCGTTGCCTTCCTCATGGGGAACCGAGCAATGTCCTCGTACCGCACCAGCATGTAACGCCTGCGCAGCCATGGTGGCTGCCTCAGGCCGATCTCAGCGGACATCCTGATGTTGTCGCAGTTCCCTTTCAGCTTCCTCACCTCATCATCGTCAATGGGCACATCCCCATCCATAGCCCACTGCTTCCAGTTCTTGTATTTGGCTGCAAAGGCCACCATGCGAGAGGCTAGTACAGCCCGAGGATCCCGAACCAGCTGAATGAACTTCACATCGAGGCGTGGGTCCTCAGCCAGAGGACGGAGGGTCTCCAGCTGGCGCACCCTCACTGACTTGATGGCCCTGTGCTCCTTTTGGAGGCAGGACTCAGACGCCATGGTCAGGTTCAGGGGCCCGCAGCGTCTGGTTCTGCAGCGATAACGCTCAAAAACCCCTTTGATGACGGGGCTGCAGACCGAGTCCTCACACAGAGAGCTGCTGGACTCCCTGCGGAAGAGGGCGGCGGTGATGTGGTCCACAGGGAGGGGGTCGATGAAGCTCTCCAGCGGGGAGAAGTCACACAGGAAGAGCTGCTGGAGCACGTTGCGGTACGCCTTGGCTGCCGCTGTAGCGTTGGTGCCGCCGGTCTCCAGCGTCAACATCTTCTCCACATGCCACAATGGCTCAAACAGGTAAAACATGTTGTCGCCCTGCTGGTTGAAAAACTCGCCCACAAACGAGGAGCCCGTCCTGGTGGTGGCTAACAGGAGGATGTGTTTCCTGCCCCTCGTCATCACCTCCTGGTGCTCGCTGTAGTTCTCCAGGCGGCGCTTCATCAACGTGAAGGCAGAGTCCATCTTGCTGAGTGAGGTTGAGGAACCATTACGCTTCAGCAGTAGGTGGGAGAAACCACTGGGCTGTAGAGGGGTCTGGGGGGTCTGCTTTAAGGTGAGCTTATCTGACACCCTGAAAGTGTGAGAGGAATCACAGTTGTATTATTTTTCCAAGTTAATAAAGAAGTCATTGTCTTCTTATTCAACTCGACATTTGCAGCAATTTTGTGTTGCTCAAGGAGTTTTTATGAAATATCTGTTTAAAGCTTGGAAGAGACAAACACACACGAACTCGCTGGAAATCACAAAAGCACTCCATTAATCACCGAAATGGACTTACCTTGAGATAATGTTGTTTTCCTTCTCAATGATAACAAGTGTCACAAAAAAGACGATGGATATTGTGTATTTGATCCTCATTCTTGGATGTAGCTGTGCCTGGATATGCTTTTACAGACTGCTTCTTAATAGGTTCTGCCAATCTTACAAGTCTCCAGTCGCCTTCTTAAAGAGCCTTCCAGTTATTTGTATTCCCCGTTGTAGGCGATGTTTTATCCTGTAAATGAAATGGACATCAACCTGTCAGTTACACATTTTGCACATTGGAGCACGGCTTTGAGTATCTACTCGGGTCTCAATTCTCTCTGTCGAAACGCATTACGGTATTTGTTTTACCTTCTCATGAAAATGGGGAAGTTTACAGCCTATTGTTGCATTTGTAAAACTGCACCGTGATGCCGAGTCAGAGTAGTGGTTATACAGAGCGCTTCCTTCCATGCCTCTTTTCTTCCTCTATTGCTTAGGAGTGCACAGCACCACTGTACTGTATTCTGCAAAACCAATGATGGAGGCATTTACTCAGAGACAAAAATACCATATCTTAAGAAGGTAAGAATAGAAAATAGCTGAGTGTGTTGTACTGGAATCTAAGCCAGTTCTTCCCACGAGGAAGTCCTTGTTATCTTTAAGTGCACCAGTGCATTTCAGGAACATTCCCACCCACCATGCGAGACTGAAGGCTGGTGCACATAGAAAAAAAACTGTACATATGAGTCAGTCTTTGTAGAAGTTATTTAAAAATTTGCAGAAAAACAACTGTGAGGGGACAAATGAAATATGAGTGACAGACTGCAATCAAGTGCAATTAAACTGTAATTCCGAAACTGCAAAGTTGCTTGCTTAAAAACTCTGTTGTCTGGGTTAGAGTGATAATCCTACCTCCCACTGATAGGTAGCAGAGCAGCCTGTGGTCCAAACTGCCAGCTGCTCCATGTCAACACTGGGAGGAGATCTTTTCAACAGAGGCCCTCAGTGACATGGGCTACTGGTACAGTAGACCATCTGGTGGTGGGCTAATGGCAATGGCTTGCTGCTTCCCCATAATATGCCTTTGTGCTTCTAAAACACTGACTGAGATTGAGGGGGACACATGTCCAAACACTGAGAGGTATGACTGCACAGTGCTGAAATTGAAGGGGAAAGCCTGCTTGTCATGGAGCCATAAATTGTAGTTCTCTGAGCCTGCAGGCCATTCAGTACTTCCGTTGGTCTGCAGAGGGTAGTCAAATTACAATAAGAGTGGATTTAATGATGCCTTTTTGGGAATGTCTTGCACATTCCTGAAACATTGATATTAGTTTACTGTTAAGATAATGGCAGCTTGGCTCAGATCCCTCACTAAGTCTTTGGATTTTAGCATAATCCTGGTCTGCCAGTGAAAGGGTCAATAACACGGCAAGAGTGAATGAGACAGTCTCCACCCTGGGGAAATTGGCAAGGTGACATTTTGATGTGTGGCCACAAAAATGTTAGAAATGTAAAAGTATGTAAGTAAGCACGCAGAGGGTGTACAGTCGGCCTTTTTAAATCCTGAATCAGACGTCTGGGTTTGTGAAAACATTTGTTTATTGGATCTGTCAGGTGCTACACACAGTATCTTGAGTGTGTCTGTGATTTCTTATGGATCACTGTTAAACGATTGCAGGTCTAGCCTCAGGGAGGCGACGCATTAGTGAAACTGCTGCTATTAATCAGCAGAGCCACAAGCAACAGACCAGCCTTTTCACTCACTACAGCAAGGTAGGCATGTGTTTGACACAAAACAAGAAGCACTGTGGAGGAAGTGAAAAGCCTGATACATGACCACGTCTGGAGGTCCAGTTCTCGCATCCTGTTGCGACCTCTGTCCGGGCCCAGTTTGGAGCACAGAAGCAGTCTGAACGCAGGGAATGGTTGGACAGTGCCTGCGAAATTCTCCGCGAGGGAATGGGAAGTTTACAGCTCCAATAGAGCACTGTTGACGTGGAACGGCGTGTAATGAAACGGTGAACAGCCTGTATACTGAGACACGTTTTCACCGGGAGGAAAAATCAGCTCTGTCTTGCACCACCCTGCCGCATGCCACAACCACAAAGGTCTCTTTACACAGGAGTGACTCTAAACCTTCTTTGGACTCAACATAAACTCCCAGGTCACTTGCACACACAGGGTCAGTGACTAACCCCCTGGATGTTACAAGTCATTTAAAACTGGTTAGATAATCGGCTGCACCAAAGGAAATTACTGAGTCCTTAAGCCCAGTTTGTAAACCAACAGAAAGATCTGAGTAAATCTACAGTTATAGTACAGCATATTTGTTTTATTTCCTACTGTGACTGTACCTGAACAAATTAAGACAAACACCAAAAAATGATTTGGCCTACTGAATAAGACACGAGCGAACGATTACTGTTGAAAAACTTAAATTTAGAGCACTAGCAGTATAGTTCTGTGGGATTGAGAACGTATTTAAGCATTTTTAGTCTCTCCATATGTGATTTTAAAATAAACAAAAGAAGCTACATTGACAATTCATCAAGAAAATAAGTGGTCTGAGGTTTTGTCATTTATATAGTAAATTAGATGTACACCAATTATCTCAGCTTATTGCATCTGCTGTGTGATATAAACACACGCACACACACGCACACACAAGCGGACATTCTTGAATATTCACAAACCACTGAGGCATATGACACTTTTGATCATCTGCTCATAACAAAACCGCCGCTGCGCCATTTATCATCTTGCTACAAATGCTTTTAATAGCTGCCTTTTTATTTCACGTTAAATCTTATGTGAAGACAAATTAAACACCACCCAGCCAAACCCACGTTGCCTGAGATACTGCAAGTGTACACAACAGTATTGCAAACGTACGCTGCAGAATATCCCATTGCAGATAACAGATAAAGGGATTTCTTTAGATCCTCTCTGAAATACAGCATGTAGGCGTGATAATTACAGGATGATGTGTCAAAAATAACAAATAAAATAAATAATAACTGTAATTTTTCTATACCAGTTATACAGTGGTATCTATCTTTGTAATATTTCTGTTTATGTTGAAGTTATTGTGGTTAATGTTATAAATCAGTGACTCCACTACATTTATGTGATGGTTTACATACAGTTTAGCCTACAGATAAAACACATCAACAGCTTATAAAATAGGACGCATTGTTATAGATTAAACTATATGAAATTGTTACAGTTAGCTAGTTAAAATACTTCAGGTTCACTGGATTAGCCAAACACAGACATTCCCATCTCGTTATTATATCTGTAAACATGTTTTCTGAATTTACAGTCATGTAGATATATCAATATGACAACAAATATTTGCATATCCTGTGACAGAGTGCATTATTTCCTATCTAACATATCTTGGTCACTTACCAAAGGAAAACAAGGTGCGTGTTCAATCATTACCCATTTGTTTTGAAAGTTTGTTCTCCTTCACTTTAACTGTAGTTAGGTCTGTTTCAGCGACAGTTATTAGGCCACCTGGTAACATCGAAAATATGTATTGTTGCTATGGTTACCGCGGTTTAATGAGTGCACTCATTTAGAAAGGTGGTTAAACTTTTGTTCTTTGTTAGAGATGATCATAAACTCTTAGTCTACAGTGATCTCACTCTGAATGATTTAAAATAGTGTGAGTACATCAACATATGATTATAATAAACTGCTGTCCATAGATGCAGTACATGTTGTGGCTTGACACGTTATGACAAGAGGCAGTTCAACTGTATCAATCAGGGGGAGGGGGGGAGGGGTGGAGACCAGAGTACGGCATGCAGGCAACAGGTTTCATTAAGATCAGAGTGTAGCCTAGATTCATGCTTGTTGATATTTATAGAATATTTTGGGGACAGTGTGGTGATTTTGCACTTGGACAGTATAGTCATGCAGCACTTTGTAAGCCAAAAAATATATAGTCTACGCATGCGTGATATTAACCTAATAGAGCTTTGCAAGCAACGTTGCTGTTAATTTATGAACTGATTTATAAACAGGTTGAACAGAGACCTCAATGGGGAAAAAGTCAAACTTTTATAATGCAACAGTGGCCAGGGTCTCTGGAGCATGCGCTGCATTTAAAGGTCAAAAGGACAAACTAAAGACCCTTAAAGAAAAGCCACTTTCCTTTTTTGACTTTTATATCAGGGATTTAATTGTGCTTTTCCCCTTGGGTGTTATTAGAGCTCAACAGTCCTCCCATGTGATGTTATTGTAGGTTTTAGTTATTTATAAAGTATCATTAAATGTCTAAGGAACAGTCTGTCCGCTCTCCATACCCACCATCATGATGAGCTGCGGTGTCTGAAGGCGTCCCGCTTCGGTTCATCCGTGAGGTTGATCAGCCTTCCCTCCGGATAGAAATTAATTCCATCACTTCCCGGGACTACTTCACTTGTGTGACAAAAAACAATCCGATCCAGAAGAAGCAGCTCGGGTAGTCTTAGTGAGTGAAACCTGGGGATCAGATGGAGTCATGTTGGAGGAGGCTGCAGGTTCAGGCTGCCCGGTGAACTGACGCACAAAGTCTGCGCAACTGTTGCGACTCAAGTGAATCACATGGGAGATTTTGGTCCAAAGGAGCGGGGCTTCAGGCAGGAGGCGCACTGCCACCACCCATCACAGACCCCCTGTGTCTGCTCTGTAATAATAGACAGCAAACAAACTTTTAAAATAAACCACATGAGAGACAATGTTAGGGCTAACAACG
Source organism: Oplegnathus fasciatus (assembly GCA_003416845.1). Lineage (NCBI taxonomy): Eukaryota > Metazoa > Chordata > Actinopteri > Centrarchiformes > Oplegnathidae > Oplegnathus > Oplegnathus fasciatus. The sequence goes on from NTHP01000059.1 coordinate 477,329, forward strand.
GGGTGTCGGCTTGATACTGTTTTTGTACTTGTACTGCTTTTGTTTAGGCTTATTTTATGGTTTTAGTAGTTATTGATGTACACACAACAAAAGAAGAGGCAAGCACTCCACCTAGTGGAAAAAAACACAATGTGCGTCTCAACTTGACTTGTATGTGGATAGAACAGGATAATTAGGCTATAAAACACTTAGATTATGTCTATAACGTGATTTAAATTAAATTAAATTAAATGCAAGTAATTTATTAAAGTACTGTACTTGTACTACATTTCAAGGGGAAATGTACTTCTGATGCTGTAATTTGTTGCTTTACAGATCAAGATTTTGCCTATATAACATAAGATCAGTTCATAAAATATGATCATTTTTTACTATATTTTTTGTAGTATGTAAAGTAGTTCAAATTAGCTCTATTTTGACCAGTTACAACATTAACACATCACCTGTTACACATTACTACATCAGTAATAATAAAACAATAATATAGTGTATAATGAAAAAACACTCTGAAGGGGGCCAGTGTGCATACTTTTACTACTTAACTTTCACTTATGATACTTCAAGTACCCTTCACTGATAAAACGTGTACTTTTACTTAAATAAATCAGTGTATGCAGGACTTTGCTTGTAAAGGAGTATTTTTCACATGTTGATATTGCTATCTGCTAGGATCTGAATACTTCCCCAGCCACTGATTACAGTATTATAGGATTATAAAATGCAGCCCGACTCAGAACTACAATTCCCATCAAACCCGTCGCTTAATGATGACGCACTAAAAGAGAATTTTCACGAAGGTTGCAAAACAATTGCGTCAGAAACTTGCGCACTTGTTTCCAGAAAGGTGAACGACGAACGTCTCCTTCTCGGTATGTTAATTAAGTTAATTTGAACAGTTATATATCGGAAAGATCATTTTTAATGGTGATACTTAATTTATTTGCTCAGACTAAACGCTGTAATACCGGAAGTTCCCAAAGACTTTGTAGCGAAACGAGTCTTTCACGTTACGTAGCTATGTCGTGCTAGCTAATGTTAGCTAGCTTAGTTAACTAACGTGACATGTTACGATATAAAGTTTATTTTATTCACTAACTGACCAGTGTTTTTGCTACAGTATTTAAACCTTGTCGTCTAGGTTAACTGGCTTTTTGACTCTCATAGTATCAAATATGAAACTATGTGTTTAAACATTGACTGTAGCTGAGGCTCTGTTTATCTTTCAGACTGAACAGGATAAAACACTGTAACCATGTTGGTGGCGAGGCTGACATGCCTGAGGAGTCTCCCTCTCGCCGGGCTCCGCCCTGTGCTGTCACAGGGCTCCCCAGCCCTGAGAGCACCCACCCTGAAGGCCTGTCCCCCCCTGCTCAGGCCCCAGCAGGTACTGTAACGTTAACACCAGTCTGACCATCATGGCTTTCTCTTTGATTTTACCACTCTTAGTAATATTAGGTTTGGTTAGATGAGACTCTTATTAAACTTGCAACACATCAGCAGACATTGAAATACATATAAGATCAGACAGTGGGCAGTGTATGTAGACAAACTACCCCCTAAAATATTGCAAATGATAGATCAAGCCTTAAATCCCTAGAATGTTTTGTAATACATCTAAATCCATGTTCCCTTGACAAGACGTATTATCAATATCTAATGCATGTTTTAGGTATATGTATCTTTTGTTGATGAAGGATGGAATAAGGCAGGAAATGTCTACAATTTGACAGAGACAGACTAAATGCCAGAGAATCCCCCCTCTCCATTTTGTTAAAGGTATATTGAGTAGGATTTGTTGGTAGCGGTTTGAAAACACAACATTCAAAGTTGGCCCCTCCTCCCTGGCTCAAAGCGCACGTGCTTCTGGTGGTCCCATGTGCTTGTGATCTGGCAACTGGTCGTTTTTATAGAGTCCTGCACCTCATATGCACCTCATACGCGCTGTTATTGGCTGGGGGCTACACACCACTGCCCAAAGGTTGATGCCCAGAAACGTCTCGAGCACAGCAGAATAAGAAAATACAGGCAGAGGGCAGGGTCTCTGCAGATACAGACACCGCTACTCACTTCTAGTGGGTCATAAGTGATGATTGAGAGGGATTATTTTTGTATCAGTGTATACATCGTTTTTTAGGAAAATCCTACTTTTTATACCTTTTAAGTAAACTTATTTTTATTTGAAGCAAATCTGGTGTCTCAGATTTTTTGGCCCCTGCCAGGGCTGTGGGAAAGGGCAAAGTAATTAGCAGTAGAGTGACCTGCCGGGGAAGAAACTGCAGCCTGATATTCAGAATAAATAACAGCGTGATTACAAAATCTGAGATGTTGGCAGCTATTCAGACGTCAGACACAAGGCTTAAAAATGGTCCTGTAGTTGATCCCAAATTTGAACCCTGCAGCAGCGGCCTTGTCCCATCAGAGCCTCTATTAATTAAATCTAAACACCATTGTTCTCTGTTTACATTTCTCTCTAAAAGACTGCAAGCAAAACACTTTGACTGTGAAATGATAGTTAAAAATAAGTTCCTGCATTGACTTTGGCCAAATGCATGTTGTTATCAGTCTTGATTGATAATGCTGGGCATGAAATCCTAGCCACTAAACCAACAATTGCAGTTTTGTGTAAAGTTTGTTTTCCTTTCACCAGGGTTTTTCCTCTAAGACCAGGTTTGGTTTCCGCCGTGGGAAGACCACCAGAGACCAGCTCAAAGAAGCAGCTTTTGAGCCAGCAACAGATACCGCCATTAGACGTAATCACTATTACATATACTAGTTAAACATTCTATTACATGTTGTTGCATAGACTATACTGTTATATAACTGTTTTATGCTACCCACTCTCTTAAACAAGCCATAATGTGTATATATAATATATAATAGAAGTATCATAAGCTCACATAGTTTGGAGCCTTCTTTTGAGCTATCTAAATTGCCATAATGCCAAAATTTCCTTTGACAGTCACTGTGTTTATCTGTAACACTTTTTGAGTGTTTAGGTTTATTACACAGTGCAGTGGAAAACATTTTAAAGTGTGTCTAAAATAATTCTTGTTGTGTTCACAGTTGACAGCATGGGAAGAATGATTCTGGCCGGAGGTGCAGCAGTTGGCCTCGGAGCTCTGTGCTACTATGGACTCGGCATGTCCAATGAAATCGGTGCCATTGAGAAAGCAGTGTGAGTAACAGCTTTTTGTACCGGCAGCTCTTTAATGTTGCTTTGAAGCACAGGTCTGTAGAAAGTGTTTGTTACCTTCTAAAGAGCTCCACATTCACCTGGCTCTTCCGTCTCTGTGCAGGATCTGGCCTCAGTACGTGAAGGACAGGATCCACTCCACCTACATGTACTTTGCAGGCAGTGTCGGACTGACAGCTTTGTCAGCTGTAGCAGTGAGCAGGACCCCGGCACTGATGGGTCTGATGATGAGAGGATCCTGGCTGGTAAGCTTTATAACTCAAGTCGCATGTGTATTTTTAGGTCTTCACTGCGTTGCAACATTTATTTTTCAAATTAAATTGAAGGCTAATACAGCACGGAGCTGGTTTAGTACTTTTCAGTAGTGACTCAGGAGTATTTGACTATTTTATTTACAGGTTAATAATAAAATGCCTGATGTTTGTTCTAACCCAGGCTATTGGAGCAACTTTCGCGGCTATGATTGGTGCCGGTATGCTGGTCAGGTCCGTTTCATATGAGCACAGCCCAGTGCCCAAACACCTCGCTTGGATGCTCCATGCAGGTTTGTGAGACAATATGTAGTGGGAAATTGTTATTCTGTTATGTAGCTGCCTCAGTTGAACACTAGAGGGCAGTCATGTAAAGGCTGAGAGAGTAACAGCTGCTGTTGTATTTGAAACCTCTACATCTAGACTTATGGCACAGATCTGTTTTGTTGTTGTTTGTTGAATGTGGTATTTAGTTGTCTTTGTGCTCTACCTATTGATAAGGTGTGATGGGTGCTGTCATCGCTCCCCTTACTCTCCTGGGAGGGCCTCTGATTATGAGGGCCGCCTGGTACACAGCAGGCATCGTGGGAGGTCTGTCCACTGTGGCCATGTGTGCCCCAAGTGAGAAGTTCCTCAACATGGGTGGGCCCCTGGCTGTCGGCTTTGGAGTGGTCTTCGCTTCCTCTATTGGTTAGTATGATGCAGTTTGACCTCATTTGGTTGACGTCACGCAACAGGAGAATATCTGTGTTCTGTATGAATTATTTTGCATGAACTACAGAAATTAACTGGTGTAAAATGATACATAGCTTAATCCTATTATGATCATGGAACATACTATAATACATTTTCCATTTAGATTGTACAGGCTTGATTTCTACTAATGAATCCCATATTTATTATATAAATGAGGTGAAGTGGTTAATGTAATGGGATACTTAAGTGTATAAAGTTGTAAAGACTTTCTCTATGAGATTGTGTGCGTTTGTCAGATAGTGTAACAACAGCACTTTGTGTTTCTTCACACAGTTTAATTTATTTTGCCATTACATAATGATCTAAAGTCATACTTGGTCATCTTCACCTTGACATGTTTAGGTTTGTTTTTTTAATTGTTAGCAAAGAAGGTGGATAGAGTGCACAACCTCTCCTTTTAAATAAAGTCTTATTACTTCAACAGATGTATAAGAAAAGGAATTTGGCGCCAGTTGTGCACAGAAATCTGGCAGTTATTAACGAGTATTTCTGTATGCAATCACACCTGTACAGTCGGTTTCACAGCGACTGTTCCTGTCTTCTTCAGGTTCAATGTTCCTGCCGCCCACCTCAGCGTTCGGAGCAGGCCTGTACTCAGTGGCCATCTATGGAGGCCTGGTCCTGTTCAGCTTGTTCCTCCTTTATGATACACAGAAGGTCATCAAGAGGGCAGAGACACACCCGCTCTACGGCGTACAGAAATATGACCCCATTAACGCGTAAGCCACTCCAGCAAATATTCCAGTGCACTACAAGTACATAAGTGTGTACTTGTAGTGCACTAACATATTCAAGAATAATGACACAAAGGTATGGATCTAATATCATTTTTTAATCTCACAGGTGTATGGGGATTTACATGGACACACTGAACATCTTCATGAGACTGGTGATGATTCTGGCTAACGGCGGCAGCGGCAGAAGGAAGTAAACAGCAGCATTCTGACTTCAGCTTAAGTTTCACCTTCCACAGAGCTGAACAAAAATCATGTTTTATTGCTAGCAGCATACGCCAGGTGTTATCTCTTAGTCTCATCTAACTGGTAAATAAACATGAATGCTTTGTAAATGTGTGAAGAAGAGGATTGCACAGACAAATTGTTGTACATTGATAACACAGTGAGAGCTCTTACTTTGACTGTGGAAGTATCAAGTTTATCCTGGGAGTGACAGACGGGTGAAATCAGTGTCAGCATAATTTTGCCTGCCTCAGATGTTCTTGTATTCTTTGTTTTATATTTATTTCCACTTGGTGGTGTTTCTGTTTCTAATGAGAATGAAAGAATATTTGATATATGCAACAGAAATGCCACACATGTCAACCATAGACTGGTCCAGACTCACAGTACAATAACGATGCACTTGCTTCAGTATACACTGATATTGCACTTCTGTTATGGGTTAAAGAGGTTAGCGCTAGTTCATATATTTCTGAGAAAAAAATACAGTAATTACAAGAATGGAATAATTCAATAAACAACTCAAAAGTGATTTTTTTTTGTCAGATGTTGCTGTTGTGTCGAGTTTTGTTTTAAATCAGTTGCAGCTTACCTATTTTGAAAAGTAATCCTGAAGCAAGCAGAGGGTGAGGTGACATGATTCCTTATATAAGCCTTTTCACAGAAGACATTTTGACATGTCACAATAGGAAAAGCCCTATTGTTAAATAATACCATTAACGATTGCTAAATTCTATTTAGCTGCTTCAGGGTCCTGGTATTGTGCATGCTGGCTCACTGTCACACCTTCATGACTTGCTGGGACACTTTAATACAGCCATTGTTAATATTAGTAACGCCTGTGCTTTTCCTACTATGGCAAGTAACTAATAAGTTAGAATCTTTTTCTTAAATCAGTTACTAAACTCTGTTGTCCTTTTTCTAGTCAGTTAATTATCTTAATGGAAAGCCACATGATGAACATAAACAATAGAATATGACCGAATATTCATAAATGTTTATTGACCCTGTTTGAATACCAAATATACTGTCATATACTTACATGCTGACATTTGCAGTATGATGATGTTGTGAAAACAGTGTTTGGAAAGAATGGACTATTCCAACAATGGGATAATCCATTCATTTTGTTGAAAAAATTTTAATGATAATAATAAAAGTTTTAGGTGCTTCCTGTAAGAAATGTATTAGACCTCGCATGAGCATTACAAATAAGTTCAGTGACCTGCAAATCCTCCAACACTCAAACAACCAGAGCAGCAGCTAAGATTAATTCAGTCAGTGCGAGGTAACGTTGATGTAAAGTTTTGTTCACAGCCCCACACTGCTGCCACTAAATAAGCCAAAACTTACATATTTTACCATTTGTCATCCACACTCTCAGCAGCTCTGAACAGACTATGAGGGACCGGTGGGGGTCCACCTTGTATCTCTCCTGTAAACAGTCAGTGTGTAGCAGCAGATGACAAAGGCTTAGTGTAGTAATCCTCTTGTCCACCATCTGGCTGCTCCTCTAAAATTAAACCTCCAAACCAGGGCACTTGCAACAGATGCTAACATCTGTAAATATGCAGGTGCTTCATTAAAGAATGCACACGTGGAGCAGACAGCTGCCAGGCAGCATTTCAATCTCTCGGATCATGCTCACGTTCAGGACACATATGATTCATATATACTGCATATCGAAAAACCCCTGCAGATGGGAGGGATAAAGAGGGCAATAATGGATGAGATTGGGGAAAGCTTCAGCATGTGGAGATCTGGCATTACTGGGGATAAAAGTTGCTCTCTGTCAGTCATTTTCAGATTGATGACCAATATTTGGTTGGGGCCCAAGGTTTTTACTGCTTAATGTAGGCTTGATGCAGTGTCTGTGTGTGTGTCTGTGTGTGTGAGAGAGAGAAAGAGAGACTGTAAACAAGTTCAAAGGGCAATAAATAACAGCTATGGGTAAAATTCATCACGTTGTCTTGCATAATCGCACAGAGGTTGTTTTCATATGTCCCTAAACCTGCTACTGTACAGTGTTTATTTCGAAAATGGACTCAAATATCTCGTTCGTGGTTCCCAGAGGATGAATCCTACTGACTTTGGTGATCCCCTGACTTTTACTCTAGCGCCCCCATGAGGTTGACATTTGTTTGGTTTTTAGTGTAACATCTCAACAACTCTAGGATGGATTGCCATGAAACTTGGTACAAACATTCATGTTCCCGACAGGATGAATTGTAATAACTTTGGTGATGCCCTGACCTCATCTCTAGCACCATTTTCAGGTCAAAATTTGTCCAAAACTTTAGTTTATGACTAAATACTTGCAAACTAATGACATTCCCATGAGCCTCAGCTGTACTTTTTGTTTAGTGCTAATTAGCAAATGCTAGCATGCTAACTCATTGTAAGGTTTAGAAGAAACATCATGTTAAGTCAATTCATATGTTTGAGTTAATTTACTAAAATCTCAACTGATGTTTAAGATTGTAGTGCTGGGTAGCAACTAAGTACATTATTTAAGTATTTAGGCATATTTTTTCTGTACTTATATTTTACTTGAGTATTTCCTTATGCTGTTTTATACTTGATACATGTACTAGGCTATTTAAAAACTACTCTACTACATTTATATGCCAGCTACAGTTAATAGTTACTTTGCAGATTCAGGTTTTCTGTGGAAAAACATTATGATCAGCTCAAAAAAAGATGATTTATTATTATAGATTAAAGCACCCAACAGTTTAAAAGTAGTTAAAATTGATTCCACATTGATCAACTACAACATTAAAATGTTGCTAACATGAATGAATGAATCAGTATTAATATTCTAATAATAAGATGTATATTCTAACACTCTAAAAGGGGACACTCGTTGCAATATTTTGAATGCAGGCTTAAGCATTTTTATTTTTGCATAGTTCTTCCATATACAGTATGTATTTTCTGCCTTAAATCTTAGATATTCAGTAACATTAATTCTTGTGTCTGCACTGTCAAAGTCCACCATAAGCATCCATAGAGTCTGTGTTTATTTTAGTGAGCAGAGCAGATTTATCATTGGCTGCCAACCAGTAAGATGCATGAGTATGTCACTGAACGTCAGATGCTATTTTTATACCTGTGAATATAGGAAGTGCACAAGCCTGCACCTCTAAGTGAGTAAGTCAATACAGTTAACACATAACGTTAGCGTGCACTCACATGACACCTGCATCTGATTTTTTTTTTT